>OZ012677.1:144563920-144998920 GCA_963942445.1 Argyra leucocephala
CAAAGAAGCAGAAACAATGATCTACGTTTAATTGATTAGTGGCTAACTAATCATCAGCTTGCATTAAATTTAAGAAGAATTAAAATTCTTACTTTTGAAAATAAACCATTTAAAACAGCAATACTTATTCGTTCAAAAATGAATACTTAAAATGTATTAAAAATTTTAATTGCCTTGATCTAATTATAGACAGTAAGCTTAATTGAAGCTATCACATATAGACCGAATAATAAAAAGTATTACTCCATACGTATTTATAAATAGAAGATTATTTAAGTTCTTAACCGATAGCGGTTTTTTTTAATATATATTTATCTTTTATGCTTTCACTTAAGTACACTCTTGGTAAAATTTTATAAACATTTTTGGAAAAATAAAAGACTCTTGTTAATTTCACAATAAAATAATTTTGTGAAACTAACAAGAGTCTTTTATTTTTTAAAAAATATATATTTATAATTCATCAGATCCCATATATTTTGTTACTTTAACCCGATATGGGGTCTGTATGACCCGACATTTCACAAATTTACTTAAACAAGCTTGATTTAGTAAAAAATGCATAAGAATAGCTCAGGGCCTTCCAATATTACATTCTACTAGCAGTTTGTATACTGAAAAGTATGTCTAAATTAAGCACAGTTTTCTATTAAATAAAAGTGGAGATATGAGATATCCATAATCATAATATGAGATATATCTCAAATAACTTTTTGTATGAGCAGTGATGAAAAGCAAGAAAGAAAAAATGATACTTTATTACTTAACTATTTTAACAATTATTCTAAAAATTTCAATGATCTTTTTTTTTTTTATTTTATTTTATTTTTATTTATTTATTTTTGAATTTTATTTTTTCTCCCACTATTTTTACATTCTTACACTAGTGTAGAATACAAAAATTTAATAGCTATTTATTTGTAATTTTATTAACATTTAATCAATTTTTTCTTTGTTATGTTAATTATACGCACAATTTTAGGAATTTTTTATATTATGTACAAACTTTACAAAGTTTTTTTGTCTTTGAATTATATTATTGGAAAAGTAGGGATTAAAAACCAATAGTTATTTATTAAAAACCTTTCCTAACAAATCTTAATCTAACTAAAACTGCTTAACCTAATTAAAAAAATTATGTATGTGCTAATTATAATTAGAGTCTTCCAACCACCAATAGTTTGCTTTAATTAATTTGTCCTTAACTGGTATGGGTAACGGGGTAACGGGGACAGATTGATAGAGTTGTGTCAGACTTTCGACCTAGCGATCGGAGGGAGTCTATTTCCACACAAAGATATCCACAAATACACATGGACAACACCAAACGGGATCTCAAGAAATCAGATAGATCACATATGCATCAGCAAGAAGTGGAAACAATCAATGTTAGATGTGAGAAATAGAAGGGGAGCAGATATACACAGCGATCATGAATTACTAACTGGGGACTTCAGAATGAAACTAAGCCAACAAGGAAGAGGCAGAAGAAATAGAAAGAAGAAAATAAATATAAACAACTTAAAAAATCCGCAAGTAAGAGCTGACATAGTTACGGCGTTACGAGAAAATATTAGAAATAATAGAGAATACACTTGGGAAGAGATTCTGGAAATTTACAACCAAACAAGCGAACAAAATCTTGGAATTTCACAACCACAAAGAAAAATCTGGATAACCGATAACACATGGGCCTTGATTAAAAGAAGAGGTGAAATGAAGAAAATGATAAAAAACAGGATGGCATCAAGAAGAGAATATGAAGAAATAGCGAAAACAGTAAAAAGAGCAGCAAGAAGAGATAAAAGGAAATTTCTACAAAATTTAGCCGGAGAAGCAGAAAAAGCAGCACAGCAACATAACCTGAGAGAATTGCATCGCATAATCAAGAACTTAACAAACCAGTCGGAACAACAAAACAAACCAATTAAAGATAAAAATGGTGCGCTCATCACAAACTTAGAGGATCAATTAAAGAGATGGAGAGAACATTTCCAAGAACTGAGCAACGAAGAAAGTACAAATAATGAAGCAGACATAAGAAACAGAGATAATGCAAATATCTACCCAACTGAGGGACTGCCAATATCTACTCAAGCTCCAAATATAGAAGAAATCAAAGCTACAATCAATATCCTGAAGCACAACAAAGCAACAGGTGAAGATGGAATTCCAGCAGAAATAGCCAAACTGGACCCTGACTTATTCGCAAAAACAATTGAACCCCACATCAGGAAAGCATGGATAGAGGAGAATATACCACCATCATGGAAGAAAGGAATGATTGTCAAGATACCTAAGAAAGGAGACTTGGCAAATTGCAGCAACTGGAGAGGAATCACGGTTCTAAATACTATTCATAAGATAATAGCAATTATTATAAAGAAAAGATTAGAAGAAGTACTAGAACCAATACTACGGAAAGAGCAGGCAGGTTTCAGACCAAACCGAAGCTGTGTAGACCAGGCAAATACTTTACAGGTCATAGTTGAACAATCAGTAGAATGGAATGCCCCACTATATCTACTATTCATAGATTTTAAGAAAGCATTCGACACAGTTAAGAGATGCGCAATATGGAGAACACTTACAAAGAAGGGAGTTCCTGAAAAAATCATCAACATCATCAAAGCGATGTATAAAGATGCAGAGACAACAGTTCAACACAGAGGTAAGATCAGTGATCCATTCTACACCAATATAGGAGTTAGACAAGGATGTCCACTATCTCCACTTCTGTTCAACACAATACTAGACGACATTCTAAGAGAAGTTTGCACAGGAATAAACGGAATAGAATGGGATCTCTTCGGAAACTTAGAAGACTTAGATTACGCAGATGATGTATGCCTCATATCAAGAAATCAAAGGGACCTACAGAACAAAGTCAACAGATTACAGGAAGAAGCAAAGAAATCGGGACTGGAATTAAATATCGAGAAAACCAAGGCAATGAGGACAAACAACAGTTATAATGAGCCAATAACAGTGAGTGGACAACAGATAGAATACGTAGAAGAATTCAACTACCTAGGGAGCATTATAACATCAAGAGGAGGTGCAACAGAAGATGTCAACAGCCGTATAAATAAGGCAAGAAGAACATTTGGGAGCCTAATGAAGATATGGCGGAGCAACCAAATATCGAGAACAACAAAGCTAACAATATTCAGAGCATGTGTTAAGTCAACATTAATATATGGCAGTGAAACATGGCTCACTTCGGTCAGAATCAAACAGAAGCTACAAGTATTCATCAACAAGTGCTTGAGATTTATATGCAGAATATTCTGGCCGGCAAGAATTAGCAACGAGGATTTATGGATGATAACTGGAGAAGAACCTATCAACAGACAGATAAATAGGAAAAAATGGAAATGGATAGGTCATACACTAAGGAAATCAGAAAGTGATATAGCAAGAAGAGCTCTAGAGTGGAATCCACAAGGACAAAGGAGACCCGGCAGACCATACAACACATGGAGACGCACAATCGATCAAGAATTAACAATCAACAATTATACCTGGGACGATATTAAGGAAGTAGTACTCAACAGAGAGGAATGGAGGTTCACTATCGAAGCCCTATGCTACCACGCGGAGTAATAGGAGGAAAAAAAAAAAAAAATTCTGGTATGGACATTTCAAGTTTTAAATTTTCTCCGTTAATATTACCCGGGTTATAAATGATAGCTTAACATACAGCTCGTCTATAATAATAGCATAACAGATGGTCATGATTACGGTTTTGAATATTGCGGTTTTTATCTATAAACAGATAAAATGCTCATGAGCTATGAAACCCGTGAGTAAGATCTTTTTGATGTACTCTTCATTGTGGTAGAATATATGCGATATTAAATCATTTTCCGGAGTGTTCAGCTTAGTTAGGCTTAAATTAGGTTTTAAATTAGCATAAAAATAATTAATTACAGGATTTATCTTGCCATATTTTCGTTTACAAATTAAATTTATTCTAAATAAGTACAAATGAAGGGTGTAAATATTCTAGTAATTCTAAGCTCTTAAAATGTTAAATTAAGATATATAAAATTAAACATAATTGTACAAATAAATTAAGGCAATAAAAATAAATAAATCAAAAAAAAATATATATATAGTTATAATATATGAATAAATAAATAAATAAAAATTATTTAATAGACCAAAATGTTATTGTAGCTCAAGATATTATTGACTCTTGATACTGACAGTGTCATTTTCTTCATTATTTTTTCAAGGTAGAATAATGAACGAAAGTATAAAAGGTCTATATATATATATATATAGACCTATATATATATGTAAGATAGTTCGTTACAACAGAGAGTTGTATGTATAAGTTGTAAAATAATAACAATTAAACGGAGTGGGACGTGCAAAAAAATTACCCCACATAGAATATCAAAATGTGCTTTAAGAGAATGATCTGAAGGTTGATAATCGGTGGTAAAGTCTCATACATTCTGGGAGAAATCTACGAGATTTCCAGCTAAAGAACATTTCTTCACAAACAAAACATATTGTGCAAGACTTAATTTTGAATTTTGTGGC
Organism: Argyra leucocephala; assembly: GCA_963942445.1. Lineage (NCBI taxonomy): Eukaryota > Metazoa > Arthropoda > Insecta > Diptera > Dolichopodidae > Argyra > Argyra leucocephala. Next base: position 144,568,475 of record OZ012677.1, read on the forward strand.
AATGAAGAAAAATAAAAAGAATTCAAATTTAAATTTTATAAAATTAAATATTATGTTATTTATTTTAATTATATAATGTACCATATATTTCAAATTTAAAAAGTTCAATCGAGCTGTAAAGAGAACATCTCTAAACTCTGTAAAAAAACTCTGTATTTAGAAAAACAAACATAAAAGTATGTTGAAGGAAATAAACGAATTGAAAAAAATATATTTCTCTAGAATACTGTAAAGTATTGTAAATATTCCTAATATAATCGGTTCAGCTGGTCAATATAGCTTTTGGAAAATTAATTTAAAATTTATGAAAACAATGAAGATCTTTAACAGATCAGATAACACGAAAGCTGAAAAATTAAACATATTTTTTATAGGTTTATGTATAACGATGAAAAATAAATAAAAACACTAATTGTCATTGTTTTACTGTTTTATTTTAGAAAAAACTAATTTGAATATAGACGAACAACATGTAGACGAGCCAAATCAAATGCACATTTAGTTGCACATATTTAAGTCTTCTTAAATTTTGCCTTCACCAAGCTGTGTTAAATTCATTAATTAGCTTATTGAAGAAAATGTTATTTATACGAAATTGGTAACAGTCGTATTTTTTTATTTTTGAAAGAGTATCTAAGTGTAAGTTAGCATGCCTTTAACACAATTGGTTTTTAAAATATGCCTGATGGATGACGGGAGTTGAATGGGAGCTACCCGAACCACTCAAAAACAAAATTTTGGAAAACGGTAACAGGGGTGTTTGTTATTTTTTAAGAGAGTATCTGAAAATCGATTTTTTAGATCATTACGTCGACTGATCTACATGTATTGGCGCTTCCATTCTATAGTATTCCATTTAATAGTATTTTTTCGTTTGATTGTTGTTGTCCATAAACTTTAAGACTTTTTGTACAAATTGATTTTGTATTATAATTTGAGGTGTAAACACCCCAAACTGGTTTTACTGGTCCTACTCGGTTTAACAGGTGGCACTGGTTTTTTAGTGGTCGTACTGTTTGTTCCTGATGGTACTGGTTTTCACTGGTGGTACTGGTAACTTTAAGTACCAGTAAATAATACTGGTACTGATACTTGAAAAATTTCCCAGTAAGTATATGATACTGGTTTTTTATTGGTACGGGAAAAAAAACAACTCTGGGGCTGATCCAATACGTATATATTTATTATTATATATTAATTATATACATATATTTTTGTATATTGTAGATTTTGGTCGTTATATATTTTTGTATGTTAGATAAAATTTCTTGAGATATTTCCTAGAACAATTATAAAATATTTTCGATCGCATTTGAATTTTGAAAAAGTGGTTTTGATGCATTTATTTTTTGGTTTTTGAATTTTCAGCGTGATCCAATTTCATTGATTTATTATTTTTATCCCCTATAATAAGTAACAATAATAATACGTATAATAACAAACAAACTAGGATATGATCTTGAATTTTTAAACTTCAGTCAGTCCATCTTGTTTAATTTCTAATTTATTTTATTATATTACAATAATTAAGTTGTGTAAAAAAGTTTTTCATAATTTTTTTGTAAGTATTTTTTTTTATCAAAATAAACAAGCAAATTACAGAAAGTTATTTTCTTAACTTTTTTGAAAAATAAAAAGTGTAACAATAATATTCTGTTTCAATTTGAATCAACTAAACTTTTTTTTAAGCAAATCTATTTGTTCGAAAAAAACCAAGAACAGAATATTAACTTTTCAGAAACATTAATTGTGAATGGTGTAAACATTTGAATATTTCAATACAACTAATTGAATTTACTGTAGAGTACAGAATAGAGAGTAAATCAATAGCTTTTATCAGAAGCTGTACCCTGTTATACGGTAAAAAAAAGAATCAGAAGGTAAATTAACGTAGCGTTGTGTTCCACACTTCATCATCCACACAATACATAAAAATCGCAAACATAAGTTTAGTCTATCTTAGCTAATTTTTTTCTCAAAATATTGTATATGCATACAAAATTCACTCTCCAATCAACTATTCCTGTTTCTTAATTCTTTTGGGTATTAACTTAAAATGTAAGGATTTTAACTTAATTTATACTACTCTTATAACATTGACTTCGAAAGTAAAAATATTGATTATAAGATGAGGACAACATTAAAAAGGTAAACAAAAGAAGAATATAAAAACTAGAAATTTGCAAAATAAATGCTATAAAATAAGTTTAACTGCTAAAAATGATAATGAAGAAGTGGAATATTATCTACAGTGGTGAAAATTCGCTGTACATAATATACTCGAAAATACTTTCTGATATTTTTTTTTTGTATTTTGTAAATTAGTAAATATAGTTATAAGATAGTTTTCATATTATTAAGAAATACTTACTATAGCTGTGGTGGAAATTGTTGTTATCTGAATGAGCATCGAGTTTTTCACCAAAGTTTCTATGACATAAAATTCTATGACATTTTGTGTAACAGTAGTTTCCCAATGTAATGTGTATATTAATTTTAAGTCGAAAACCCATCTGAATTGAGTGTTTTTGTTTTTATTTTAGAGAATATCAATTTTTTTAATTGTTGTCAGGTTTTCATTTACTAACAATCATTTTAATATTTGATTATGTAACACCTATATTTCGGAAGCAACATACTTCTTTCATCAGTGCTTCTGACTAGCTTCAAATTACTTAATTTAATTTTTGCAAAAATAACTCGTCTCACTCAATTGATAGTTTGTATAAATTCAAAGGTTATGAACATGTACAAATCCTATTCAAAGGCTATCAATATATACTTATTTAAATAAGTAAAATATAAATGAACCTATATTTATGGGACATTTTACTGGAGGTATAAGCTATAATATGGATGTTAACTATTTTAATCAAATCTTATGAAAATAACACACTGAATTTGTCGGGGACTTCTACCTTAACAATTTCGATTTAAATAAAAAAGTTAAATTAGCGATTGGTGTTGTTCCATTCTGACCAAACCTAATTGGGAACAACGACTTCAGTATTCGCTTTTCCACGTTGTTTCGAAAATCATATGTTTAAGCTCGTTTTCAATTACTTAGCTTGGTCCGTTGGCAGAATTTAATTCGTTGCAACATTTCAGTATTATCATTTTGTGTTGTAAATTTTTGCCATTTATGCTTAAATACCCATATAAATATAATCACATAATTCAGTTGCTACCACAGTATGTATACATAATATATAGATGTAGTCATATTTTATCTAGTATTCTTTGAAGTTATCCTATCCTTTCATTATTTAAATATAAAAATTTCAACTTGATGATGCTCTCTTAAAAGGTTAACAGAATGAATTTGAATGAAAAAAAAAAAACAATTTTTTTAACATTAAAGCTTCAAGGTACTCAAAAATTATGGAATATCTAGATAAAAAGAAGAAATCGTATGATCTCATCTTTTTATATTTTTTTGCATCCTTTTTTTTTTTTTTGTTTAATCCTCTATCATTTTATTACAAAAAATGTAAATTGAAGAGCATAAAACGTGATAGAATAGGAAGTTAAAAAATCAAAAAAAAAAAAAAAACAAAAAATGATTTAATTTAGAGATAAATTGAAGAACAAAAAAAAAAAGAAAAACAAAAGCAAATATTTTGAATTGAGAAACTAATATACAGTTTTATCCTTGTTATTCAGAATTTAAGGTAGAACAAAAATATTTTATAAACTTCTAAAGATGATGATAAATTGTGTTAATTTCAAGGAATAATGATTTAATTTTCTTTTCTTTTCAGTTTAATGATAAAATGTCCATTTTACTTTACGATTTATAAGTAATTATTTTTTATGTATGTATGTGTGAGTGCGAGAACTTAATACATTATTGAAAAGAAATCATATTTTATTTCAGTATATAGTTATGTATATGTTAATTTCAATGTAATCAATGTATAGTTTAATTTTATGACTACTATTATACTCTTATCCTATTAAATTGTGATCAAATTTTTTTTAATAAAGTCTTTTATATATTTTTAAAGTCAAAAACAAATATTACTGACATATCCCATTCAACCTAAATATTTTATTTCATTTTTTGACTAAATTTTCTTAGTTTTACACATTTTAACGAAAAATATTGCAAACAAATAAAATCCAAAATGTCCATTGCTGTTATTGTGAAATTAAATTATTTTCATTGCGAAATTAATACACATTCAACTCATTACAAAATATTTCTACATAATTGAACGAAATATGTATATGTATTTATAATAATTTGAACGAAATATACATACATAATATATGGTAAAAGAGATCAAAAAGTACATTGGTGTTTTTGTGAAATTAAATGATTATTGTTGTTATTGTGAAATTAACTAAATTCATTGCGAAATTAGTTCAATAACTCTTTCCTTTTCTCAATAATTTTCATAAAAATAGAAAAACAGAAAATTCAATAATAAGGTAATACACATGCACTTATTACTAACATTTTCTACATAATTAAATGTTTTAGTGTAATTAAATATTTGCGTTGAGATTTATCAAAAATTGGAATTTAATTAACATGCTGACCTATATGTTATGAGACATTTTCTTTATTACTCAACCAATTTTAATGAAAATTTCGGGGTATGTTTACTGAAATTTAGGACCTAACCAACGGCTATATTAGAATGTAATCGGTAACGTAGTCGTTTCGAATTACGCATTTGCAATAAACACACCAGGTGGGGGTATAATCATTTCTTTTTTAGTATAATAAAACACATTGAAAAATTTATTTGTATTTTTTCTCAAAAATATTTTTGTTCTATATACTTTATTGAATCAAAACCATATGTTTATATGTTTATCAATGCACTCTACTACAGGCCTTTTTACTCACTATTTTTTACGAAATTAAGCTAAAACTGTCAAAAACAATCATTTGTTGATTACAGTACAACAACACTTAACCTTGGTTAAAGCTTTTTTAGTAGGTATGTAAATTGAGAAAAAAGATGAAGGAAAGAAAAAGTTTCTAATTTTTTCATTAGTATGATTTTGAATCCTCTCCAGTTTGCTGCTTTAGCTTGTGATGGTGAGAAAAATATCGAATTGTTGAGTAGATTTTTCTTTTAAAATCAAATTTTTGAAATAAATTTTAATTGGTTTTTAATAGGATTTTCAGGAAAAGGAGATAAAAATTTATATTTTTTGAAATATATTTCATTTTAAAAATATCTCTGCTAACAAATAAGATCCTTCGATTTTAAATATTCCCATAAGGTTTATACACAAATAAGATATATTTTGAAAGTTGCGCTTTGAGTAAGAAGGCTTGTAGTAGAGTACATTGTGTATCTAATAAAATGCAATACAAAATACAATAAAGACTGTACATTTATCTCAAAAGTTACAAACATTACTATGCTCGTTTTTTCAGCTAAATCGAAACCTACACATAAAGGCTAAGGCATTCCAATTACAACAAAAAATTTTGTTGTTAATTTTCACATTGGAATATTGAAATTTCGGATTCACATTCCCATCCCACACATATTATAACAATACAAGGTGTAAGAATATATAGTATTCACAAATAATAGAGTGAGAATGGAAACTGAGAAAAATTGAATAGTTACCTAAAATTGTTTCCTTAATATTTTGATCGCTTTGGTTCACATTCCCAATAATATAACTGTTTATTTTTTTTTGTTATTATTTTTTGATTTTTATAGAAATACGAAATTATTGAAAGAATGAAAAATAGTCATGTTAACATACAATATTTATTATGATTGTTTATGTGTACATTATGCTTTTAAAAAATTCATGATACAATAGAAATCAGAAATTGAACAGGAAGTGAATAATAAAATTATAAAATACAAAACTAATAAAAAATAATTCAGTATCGATTCGAAATCATTAAAATTTTACATTTTTTTAACTTTTTAAAATACTCAATTTAGAATGCGCGAAAGAGTTGCTTTTTAAAATTTTAGTGATCCAACCCCAGATTTCAAACATTAGTTCTATCAATATTCAATCTAAAACAAATTTTCTATGATCGAAAAATGGATTTCCTAAATATAATTATTCTGGATATTGTTAACAGGATGTTTTAATCCAGCCTCAACAAAGTGGTTCTTTAACAGATCGAAATACAATTTTTAAAAGATATATACTTTGAAAATTTCAAAATTAACTCTATTTAATTCACATAATAAGTCTGACGGTGGTGTTAAATGTATTGCACCATAATCTTATTTAATACAATTAAGCGTTACAATAAATTGTGATATTTTATAGTCTTAGATCCGCTTCGATTTGATCTAAACAGTTTATGTTTAGTTTGGGTGTAAGTTAAGTCTTTCTCTCACCGCTAAAGAGTTGTCGGACCTTTTATGTTTTTATGTTTTAAATTATAAAATTTAATATTTTTATACTGCCAATACCACTGTTCTTTGTAAGCTCTAAATTAAAAGTAACTATTATAAATTTTTTACATGAAAAAGTAAATTAAGCAAAATAAATTGTTTTCATAACTTGGTAGATTTTTGAAATAATAAAATAAAAAGAAAAATATTAAAATTCGGGATTCTTTATCATGTACAACCATATTGCCACATTTGTATCCTTGACGCCCTTAGGCCGCAATATATATTAACGCGCCCCATAATTCGTAATAAAAATTAAAAAGTACAAATATACAATAAAAACTAGTTATCTGTTTCTTTTGTTAAGTTATTGATTTAATAAGAACTAAAAATGTCAGTGGAGTACGCATTAATTAAATACAATTTTGCTTTTTGTTAGAAAAATAATCAGTTATATCAGAATAATCTATATTTGATGTAAAATCTGTTTCTATTGATAATCTATTTCTATTTTAATCTTTTCAATAACGAAAAACTGCGTTCCGCATAGCAGTTACTTAAATGTGTGCACAAAAATATCCTGAAGATTATATTTATATTTGGAAAAACATTCTCTAATTTTTTGCTACATATTAATTTACTGAAGTCTAATTTTCAGAAATTTCCTTAGATTTCAAATATGATCCCAAGTACACACATTCTTCCATAAAACAGTCATCTAAATCGTTCTTGTATATCTGGTATAAATTTTCTGCATTTTCTAATATTAATTTAGGCTGGAATTTCGTTAAATTGTTTAAAAATTAAAAATTTTGGTAAATTAATTCATACTAGCTATTATAGGCGTAACATTCGCCGGTCTAGCATTAGCATTATAAATGAAACAATTTATTTTCTTTATTTTCTTAAAAAAAATCAATGTTTTACAATTATAGTTTTAAGTTTTTCAATTTAACTTATTTATTATGTAATAAAAACAATATGTAAAACATTGAATTTTTTTAAGAAAATAAAGAAAATCAATAAATAAAATAAACTGTTTTGTTTATAATGCTAATGCTAGACCGGCGAATGTTACGCTGGGAATAGCTAGTATTTTACAATATTGTTTGATCTATCTATAACTATTTTTTTTCAAATTTTTATTTAGGTATTTATTTATTTACTATAAATTAATTTTGACCGCTAATAGTTTTGAAGAAAACTTTTATATTAGACTACGTTTATACGTTTTTGAATTTTGTTTATAACGTATAAATGATGTTCATTAAAGTTTGACATCCAACTTTGTTAGAGAATATCATTATTTTTTTTTTTTAAATAATAGTGCTCGACACGCATTTTTGTATTGTTGAGAAAGTGAATTTTGCGAGAAAAGGTATTTATAAACTTCTAATTGTATTATAATACAAATAATACTTAGAATACTTTCAATTAGATTGTATTCTAAGTATTTAGTTTAGAAAGTTGATTTTGCATGAAGAAATATAGTATACTTTGCAACAATATTTGTTTATCTTTGAGATGTGTAATTAAAACTTTTGAAATAAAATTTGATGTAATTGCAATAAAATTTGTAAATGTAATAAAAATAAGTAAAACAAAACCTTCATGAAACTAAATTTGATGTCTAAACGCTCCCTAACAAATACTATTAATAGAGACGTACATTTGAACAAAATGTGGCGAACAGACGTCGCTGGCAGTATAGATATGAAATTAAATGCATTTAGAAAAAAAAAATACCACACCCACATTAAAAACACATTAAAATAGCCATGGATACGTTTTTTGTGTTTTTTTTATTATCATAATAGCCCTAACTATTTCAAAATTCAAATTAAAAAAACAAAACATTTATTTATAGAATTTATATTCTTATTTCACTTCTTTTAAATTTTGGTTTTGACGTTTTGGTATGATTAGGTATGACCATTATAGTGAAGGTTATAATATGGTTATGGCTTTGTTAAATCATATCGAATCTATAGGCCATTTAACGAAGTATCATATGACATCATATGACGCCTTATGACTATTATAGTTAGGGGTAAAGCCAATAATTATGCTTTTTCTCTTATTCTTCAGTTTTTATTGTTATATTGTTATCCCGATAGGGTCTCTGATGTAGGTAAGGGTAGTCTTGGATTTTTCTTTTAAAAAGTTTTTTTAATTTTTATGTGTACTAAATTTGCCATGTATTGAATTGGAAATTGGAACTTGATAATAATGTCATAACATATTTTGTTTTTCTTGTTCTTAGCAGATCGTAAATTTCGGTTTGTGATTCTCCATGCACAATATAATATTTACTCAATGCTACTGCGCATTTGAATTTATACTTTTGAATTATTTGTTAATAAAATAAATAAATTTCAATTATTGAAATTTCTGATCATAAGGTAAAAAATATATTTTCTAAATTTACTATTTGTTTTAACGGTAAGTTTTTTTTGCTGCAATATCGTAATATCGTAATATTTTAACAAAACTATTATGATTTTATGAATATAATAATAATATTCTGATAATTCGGTTCTTGCCTTTGCTATTTTTGTTTTTTTTTTTTAAAATTAATTCATATAATCAGACAGTCAATGCTATTGCTCAATAGGTGAATTGTTTTTAGGTTAATATTAATTTGTTTTGGTTTTATTTGGTTTTATTGTTTTGTGGGTTATGTCTTTAAATTAAATTTTGCACGCTATCGTAATTCGTCAATTTGGTTCTAATAAAGTTGTCTAATCTAGTTGAAAAAAGCTTTGTGTTGTAAAAGCTTTGTGAAAAGTTTAACAGACGTTTAAGCGTATTAATACATAAGATGCTTCAAGCCTCTTTTTCAGTTCTTCACTAAGACATGAAATTATAACATTAAATGTTTTGGTTTTTAAATTCTGATTGCTATGCAATTTTGATTCTTCAATTGTTTTCATCATGAAACATTTTCCGTTTTCTCCCTCATTTTTTTTAAATTCTTTAACAAAAGATATTTCTTTGGGTTTAAGTTCATGGTTTTGATATAAATTTGGCATTGAATTTAAAAATTCAATCAATGATTTGTAATGCTCAACAACAATAAATCTAATAAATAAATCATTTTCAAGGGATTGTAACTTTAAATTAGTAGCATTAAAACGTTCTAAAATAGATTTCCAAAATGTCATCATAAAAGCACATTCGAGCGAGCGGATTCATTTGATTGTTAATATTTTGAGCTCGGCTTATAGCTTGAGAAGATACTGTTTCATCTTCTGATATTTTTTTTGAAGCTTTAGATATTCCCGCTCAGTTTTCATACAGAGTTTAGCATCATACCGACAACATACTCTTGTTTCAGATATATTTTTTATGGTTCGCTCTTTTAAAGTAGTAATTAACACTAACCAACGACTTGTTGAAAAAGAAAAGAAATTAAATAATTCTTGTAAAAAATTGAAAAAAGAGACTATATCTCTACAACAATCTGCCGCAAGTATGATTTTTTTTTTCTATTTAGTTTTCAATTTTTGTTTTCATTTTTGTACTTTTTTCTTAAGTTAAAGAATTTTTATGAATTTTTAAAAAATTTCTGTACTTGAAATTTATTTTAATGTAGCGACACTTATTCGGAAATAACTATCGTTAGACATCTCATATTAGTCTATGGTACAACTTATAAATAAGGTTAATGTATATTAATATTATTATCTTGTTTAATTGTGATTTTCCCTTACATAATTTAATAATAATTGTCAATAAATATAAAATTAATTTCTATTATGTGAAAAAAAAATTATGCTTGATAAAATTTTCCAAAGAAAATCACATTGCAAGCGCCCCTCTTCGGTTGGAGCTCCTAGGTAGTTGCCTAGGTTTGCCTATTAGTAAAAGCGCCCCTGTGTACAACACAATAATATATTTTTGAATAAATAAATATAACATTCTGCATTTCATTCTTTCATCAATAGATATTTAAAATTTCGCAAAATCTTTACAAATCTTATTTCCACTAAGGCGGAACTACATTCGCCGGATATGCTAGTATTTAATAATACATTCATTTTGATATTTTATATTTTTTATGAATATAAATCAGTTGATGCTCCATGATTTAATTAAAATTTTTTTTTTTTTATTGCCTTATTTGGTATTTTTTGACACCCAAAGTTGCTTTTTTATATGCAACGGTAGATATTTTTATTATTTCTGGAAGCCGTTTCCCAATTTATCTAAATAGTCCAGCTATTCGTCTGGTCTGCTTCCAGCTTAAATCATGCATCAACCCAATTATTTAGATATTTATATTCATACACTCTATATATTATGCTTCGGTTATTATATGGACATGTCTTAATTCGTTCTTAGATTAAACTATCAAATATTTTGTTTTATTAACATTTATTATGAGCTTGTCTAAAAACATCCATTTGTGTATAAAATTCGCATATCTTGATTATTTTATATTGAAGTTTTCTATTTAAGCAGTTTTTTTTTCCTTTATAAGTGACTGAACTTAAGCTCCAGTGTGTATGTTTTAAAGAACAATTCTTCACCGCCATTTTATACTTGCTTGCTAAAGTATTTAAGAAGTTTGAAAACTGTTCTCTATTGTTGCGGTGCCTCGCATGGCGAATACATTATTTCCAATTTTTATAAATAGATTAAAATAAATTACTAATTTAAGAATATAAAAAAAATGTTTAAATAAGAAGATTTGAACCACTTCTAAAACTTTAAAAATTTTGTTTATAACTCAAATAATGATTTTTCACAGAGATAATTAAAATTAATTAAGTATTAAGTTAACTCAAAGTCCCACAAAATACGAGTAATATAAAACATATGAAACATATGTAGCTATTATTCAGATACAGTATAGTAATATTCAAGATCAAACTAACTTAACTATTTCCACCTCTTTTACTTTTTCATTTATTTTATTATATAATAAGAAAATATTTTTTTTTTAAATGTCACACGGCTCTTTGAAAACTGTTTTAATAATTACTGAAAAAAAAACAAGAAGATAAACGAAGGAAAATAAAATTTTAATTTTCAAATTTTTATCCTTGTTTGGTTTGAAATTTTTTATATTATTATTTTGTTTGGAAATTAATATCAAATTAAATAAACCTATATATATGTATATATGTGTATTGTATTATGTACATAAGCATATCAAAATGAAATTTAGTAGTAAGTTAAAAACTAAGACTTTCAATTTATATTCCAGATCCTTTTCAGATCCATCTAATTTACGTATGTAGGTGTATAATTTTAAAAATTTTATTTACCATCTTGCCTATCTATATAATAATATGAACTTCCTTGAATTGAGAAAAACAAAACAAAAGCAAAAAAAAATAGTAGAAATTGTTAAAAGTTGGATGATGGTGCAATTACCTCTGTTTAACTTTGCAAAGTTTTTGTCATTTTATTGCTAACTCCTTCTGGAAATGTTTCAATAACAAAAACAATGAAAAAAAATAGCAACCACACCTGTGACAATGACAAATTAGCTTGAGCTACACCAAGTATTAGCTTGTAGGTTAATTTACTCTTCTTTGTCTTCATTATTATATCTGTTCATTTTTTCTATTAGTTTTGTTTGTAGTTTTTAATTTTTTTTATTTTTAGAAAGACTTTCAAATTTTAAGTACCTACATACATGTATACATATAATATACACATACATGTAGTTTTGATGAGATTTTAAGGGGATCGTTTTCAAAATAAAAATATATAAAAAAAAAACATAAAATAAAAGTTGTGGAACAACTTTCAATTCAAATTTCTTAAGAAAGTTAAAAGGAGTTTTTGAAACAAAAGAGGAGGGTGTGAAAATAAAACTACAGATTTTTTTTTCTTTTTTGAATAAGTACGAAAAATTAAATTCAATAGAAATATGAAAAGTTTCGGGAAAAACAAAATGTCAGCATTTATTTTTTAAACTTAAAATTGAATATGAGTAAATTATGCAGGCATGTTTTTATTTTGAGTTGAACCAAAAGACAACAAAATATTCTCATCTCATATAAACATTTTTTTATTTTTTAATTTTTGTTAATTTAAAAAATATGAAATATAAAAAATTTATCGTTTTGCTAAGAATATTTTTGAAATGAAATTGTGTAACTGCTATTAATAAAATCCGAATCAAATAAATCCAAAATTAACACTTTGAAATACAAATTATGTAAAATGAAATAAGAAATTTTAAATTCAAACTACTCTACATTTTGAGTAAATTCAAGATAAACAAATTGAGTAAAAATTTTAAAAAGTAGTCCTGTTTATCCTGTAAGTGCTACGAGTTCAACAAATATGTTCACTATTTAATGATTGACTTTCGCTAGGTTTTTAACTGGATAAAAAGAGGTGGTAGAAGTATTTTTTATAGAATGAAAATATCACGAAAATTAATAAATTTGGTTGTGCCAATATTTAAACCCACCAAATGTAAGGTATAACAGTAGTGCAAAATAAATGGACGAAATTGAAATAAAAACAGGAGTCAAGCATAGTGATTTTTTGTGAACAACAATTTTCAATTTTTTCACACGCAATAAAAGATTTACGCATATATGGATACATATTTATAAGATCATGTTGCAGTTGTATTCTGATGCTTTGACAATTTAAAAGAAATATTCCTGATCTGAAAAAGCAGCGGTTATTGTAAGATTAAAAATCTCTATATAAACGATATTGAGAGCAAATATATTAAGATGGGTCGCAGAGAAAAAAGAAGACTCGCTATAAATATACCGTAAAGTTCTGAATATAATACCCATCCCATTAAAGTACCCCGGATAAACTAATCGAAACATTTTTCCATTTACAGAACCCCGGGTACAGTAATTAGATTCTATATTTTTCGAATTATTTCGATATTAGATGTTATCTAATACTAAAATCATTTTCATGTTATCTATTAAACCAAATATAGATGGTGTGAAATTTCATCTAATAAAATAGATTTATTATTAAATACTTGTTAACAATTTAAATCATTGTCAACAATTTAAACACTTGTCAGCCATCTATTGTGTAAATAAACGAGTAGGCTGAAAATTAAAACAAATCTGTTTTTAAAGTAAACATTGTCATTTGACAACATTACATAATATATACATACCTACCTGTGCAGAATCTGTCATATGTAAGTGTACGTATAACGATCATATATCGTCGGCTTAGTGCTTGTTTCGGACAAACGCCATTTTTACATTTTTTGTTCTAAATATGTTTTCTAGTGTTTATGAGGGTGATCTTTCAGAATTTCTTATCGGATTTGTCCTATCTCCAATAAGTTTTGAGATATGTTATGTCCGTTTTCGTACAAATCCACATTTTTTAAATCTTATTATTGCTTATTTCGGATAATTCCATGTCTTTCGGATTTGTCCGCCTGCCACCATATAGTTTTCTAAAAATTGGTTGAGAAAACTTAAGTCGGACAACTACATTTCCAATGGAAATGTCCTAACATATATATATATTGTTTTGTTACTTATTTCGGCTTAATCCATTTATTAAATGACTATATTGTGTTAAACCTATTTAATATATCCGAACAAATAAAAAATCATATCAGTGCTTATTTTGGACAAATGCATATACTTTTACATATCAGTTAATTGTTAGCGTGGAGTTGTCCGAAAAGGAAATATTTTATTGTACTTTAATTTCGTACATCTCCATTTAACGAGAGTGAGAGTTTATAAAAAACTATAAAAGAGAAGACAATATTTTTTACATTAGTCATTCTTTCGCCAAGCATCGAAGCGTGAGGTTGTGTTGAACAATGGAATCACCACCACCAGATTTGTCGTTAGAATTAACTAAGTAAGTGTTTTTGTTCTTATATAAATTATTAAATGATATTTATTTTATTTATTATGCATTTTAGTATGATGGAATCGATTTTTGGAAGTAGTTCTGAAAGTGAATATCTCGTTTCAGCTGCAAAAGGAAGAGGGAAGTCATTACAGGAAGGAATTGCCTCAGAAAACTCCATAATTGACTTTTCAGGTAAAATTTTATTTTGTTTTTATTTAGTATGATAATCTATTATTAATTCACTAGCTCCGTTACCCGTCATAAATGACGGAAGTTGTATATGTATAACTTTTAATAAACTATGTAAATAATAACAAATAAGAACATTTTTCATAATTATTAATAAATTTATTGGGTGAAAGATAATATCTTTTGAATGTGGCCTCCTTTTATTTATTACAGATGACGATCTAATTAACGATCCAAATTTTTCTCCCCAAACTGAAGCGAATGAAAATAGACTTTCCACTAAATTCAGTGATATCAGTGGTAAAAATATTTTAAATATTTAATTATAAAAAATTTAATTGAATTGTCTTACTAGATTTTTCCGAGAGAGAAAATTCAAGTTTAAGAAGTTTACCATCCAGTCTTACTACAAATTCGACACCCAAAAAAAAGGAAACGTAGACAACCAAAATTATGGCAGCGAAATATCAAAAAGAAGCTCAGAGAATCTGGACAGCCCTATGTTAATGAAAAGGGTAAGTCATGGGAGGAAAAACAAATGAAACCTGGCTGTAAACACACCTGCTTCTTTATGTGTTCAAGGATTTTTGGTGAAAACGATAGACAAAAAATTTTTGATTCGTTTTGGAGTCTAAGTGACGATGAAAAAACCATGTTTTATTTTAAATATGTAAAACAAAAAGCTGTCAAATCAAAATAATATTTATGTTCAGGTTTAAAAAACTGAAATAAATTTATTTTTTAAATAAAGGTGAATTTACTGGTTCGGATAGATTTAGCCGAACTCATGCGCATGCATAAATTTTGTATGAAAAATGACAGAATTCACATTTTCATACAAAATTTATGAGTGCGCATGAGTTCGGCTAAATCTATCCGAATCAATGAATTCATCTTAAATGTAGAATAAACTAAAAACTGCCAAATCAAAATAATATTAATCTTTTGTACTTAAGGTTAAAAAAGTGAAATAAATTTAATTTATTAAATAAATGTATATTATTTTCTAATTAAACATTAAAAATTATTGATCTTAATTTATTTCTTGTTTCGGACAATTCCAAATGCATTCGGACAACTCCATGAACGCATAAATAAAAATTTCTAAGTCATGGGATTTAGCCAATGGTGAAAAATCATGCTCTTATAAAAAGCTTCATAACTTACATCAAACTTAACTTCAATCCTTAAAATTTTCAAAATTAATAAAAAACTATACTTTCATTTAATACCGAAAATTTTATTAAAATCTATAGAGCAGTTTTTGAGTAATTAAACTTTAAACTTTAAACTCGTTTTCCCAAAATTCTGGTCGTTGGCGCTTGTCCGAAATAAGCACAAAGCCGACGATATGTTGATTTCCGAATAGTGTACCTGTGTGTAAAAATCCAATTAGAGTACCTGTGTATACCAATTGGACTAATTATTTTTTCAGAATATTGGCATTTTCCAATTAGAGTACCTGGGTATTATATTTAGAACTTTACGGCAACAATAAATTACTACAATTTTAAAGAAGTAGGCAAACAGTTTTATATATTTAGTTAAATGCATTAATAAATAATAATCAAAATGAAATGCATTTGACAATTAATATTAGCAAAAAGAATTTTAACAAAAAAAAAAATTCTAAATTTTTCTTAAATTATTATTAAAAATTTGTACGCACATAAAGTCCATTTTTTAATATTTCTACGTACAAAAGGCCTTTTCAAATCAAACATTTTAGACATAACAATTAAACTAAGAATGTATTTTAGTTGTTAGATCATATTACAAGCGGTCTTAACCTTAACCGGTCTAACCTAGTAATGATGCAAACAAATTTGAAGTATTCTAGAGAAGAATGATGAGAAAAATATTTGGTTCACAATTAATGATCACAGTTTAATGGAACTGGTACAAGATCAGTTTACAAATAACAAAACAAAAATCAAATCGAATAACGTGCTTACCGAAGATAGCATAACAGCAACAGGTATTAGACAAGGTGATAATTTCAGTCCAACTTTAACTTAATAATGGATAAAATAATCGGAAACATAGTTAACACCTCTTAGGGTTATTGAATTGGCGATAAAAACATTAATATCATTTGTGACGCAGATGACGCTGTACTACTCGGAGAGAATGAAAATGATCTACAAAGATTATTGTTCAGATTTAGCGAAACTGCCAAATTGTAGTACAACATGGAGGTATCTACAACAAAAACCAAATCCATGATTATTTCGAAGGATTCTATCAGATGTAAATTATCATATGTAAAGTAATTGAAGAAGCGCTCAATTTTAAATATCTGGGCGTAAATATCTCCAGCTCTCGCAACACAAAAACAGAAACAAGAATCCAAGCAACATTAAAAGCCGCAGCCATTTCAGGTTATATCCGATATGTTATAAGGAAAAACAAATACATGCTAATAGAAAACAAAATACGAATATAATAAAGCTGTATTCGGCCCATACTAACATACGCTACCGAAACAACCGCGGACACATCTAAATCAAAACGGAAAATGCGAACAACAGAAATGCGAAATCTGAGGCAAATATTTATTAGATGTAGCAAGAGAGGGTGTGGCATTTGGCAAAATCCTTTTTCAGTTTATTATGTAAGCAGATAAATGATCTGTCTTGCCATATATATGCACATTGAGAGATAAGAAACATATAAACGACATCAGAAACGCGCGACATACAAGATATTGTCTAATAGAGTCGAAATAGATGAAAAAAACTGGTGAGACTCTGAAAATAGAATGTCGAAAGGTCGGCTGGCGAAGGTAGTAAGGAATGGCCAAATCAATTTCAAACATCTACCAGGAAGACCTCCAAAAAGGTGGTATGATAAATTTGAAGAGAAAAATATTTATATTGAAAAACACAAGCTCTAAATACATTTGTAAAGAAAAACAAGAAATTAATGTTGAATACCCAATAATATCAAACTATTAGCTAGAAGCATTAATCGAAGGGCACAATTTCGTAAAATTAATTAAGCCGTACAGATTAAGTTGGGCAGGACATGTGATTAGGATGAGTGATCAAAAGATGCTAAAATAAATATTAGACGCATTAGGAATAGTACTAGAGTGGAATAGGTAGACCAAAATTATACTTCAAGTTGAATGGCCGAAACCAAAGCCAACTGTTAGCGGATAGAGTATTGCTGCACAATATAGAGCTGAATGTTGTAAACGGGATTAAGATTCACTCTTAAGAGCTGTAGAACCAACAGATAATTAATTTTTCTTATCCATTTGAATCGGCTAAAATTTCATAAAAAAAAATTCAAATTAATAAATTTAACATGACGTCTGACATGAAATCAATCTGCAAACTGCGGTATATTGTTATTGCTTTGAAATGTATTATTACTTGCTATTCCACAATAAATTTTATACCTATTTGTCGCACCAATAATACTTACAATACTAAATCTCGACTACCTGGGGAGAGTAAAAATAAGAGCATGATCTCTTATAACAAACAACAATTTCAGGTCACTCGAGTTGTAGTGCTAATAGATTTTCTAGAAGCAAGTAAAATGGTCACTTCTACCTACCTACCTACCGTACCTCGACTTACATTTATTTTCTTAGTATTCAATACTGTACGACTTTAAAATATGCCATTTTTAATATAAAATTTATTGTTTTAGAAATATTTAGGTTCTCGGAACATCGAATATTCCAATAATATTCTTAAATCTAATATAATAAACTAATTTTATAGAATAGTTACGAATGTTCTCGAAAATACGAGAAAGATATTGTAATGGTACAATAAAGAGAATATGGAGACACAAATTGTGGAACAATAACATTAAAATAATATTTTTTACAAACGATATGGCAAGATTTACAGAAAACGAAAATAACCTGCAAATATTACTCTTTTAAGTTAAATAAACTGTCTTATCAACCGATTATATGGTGAACAAGACGGGAGTATTATAATTCAAGTTACATGGCTGTATCCATAGAATAAATCAAATCTATATGACTATTCCGCCCTATGCCCCACGGATAAGGTTGCAGGACAATGATGATGATATGACTATATTCAAAGAACTAATACGATGAAAACTATCCTTTAACAATCAGATTATAAAACTGATATTTAATTTTAAGTGAACAGGATAGTTTTATATTAACTTACACAAAGTATTCACTCCTATAAGAACAGACAGAAGAAAAGGTGGTCCTGAAAAGTCTTTTACAATTCAACATTTTATTAGATCTAGAAATGGTGAACTTTTACGAGTATGTAAACCGATCCTTATTAATACACTGAGGATTGGTACTAAGCAAATTAAAGACGTTTGCAAAAGGAGTTTCATTACGAAATTTTACATGCCAGTTGAAAATAGAGACGGAGATAGGATATCTGTAAAATTTGAAAACAAACGAAAGGCTGTAATAAATTACATCAAAAAATACAAAGTTTTAGAGGTACACTACTGCAGACCTAAATCAGGAAATCGACAATATTTACCTAGCGAATTATCGATAAATAAAATATATCGAGATTATAATCGAACAACGTCTGAGCAGACGAAAATAAGATCTTTTTTTCGGAATATATAATATGATTAATAGTTTAATATAGGGTTCAAAATGCCTTCTTTGGATAAATCTTCCACTTGTATAAGAATCACTGAGCAACTTAAAATAGAACCAGATCAAAATAAAAAAAAATTGCTTATGACGGAACTAAGAATTCATAAACTTAAGGCGAAATCATTTTTCACATTTGCAAGGAAAGAAAAGCAAAATTTAATAACATTTTCCTTTGATTGCCAGAAAAATGGGTTTTACCTAAAGTGGCAGATCAGTCTGCGTATTACAAGAGGCAGTTGTATCTTTATAATTTTACCTTTGTAAAAGGTTCTTCCCGAGCAGAGCTGTCAAAAGATAACGTTTTCAAATATATATGGACAGAAAATATTCGTCCAAAGGCATGTAATGAAATTGCTTCAACAGTGCATAATCAACTTCGAAAAACAATTTTCGACAGTAGTATAGTGAACATTCGTTTTATATGTGATGGTTGCGGAGGCAAAAACAAAAATCAAGCGATAATTGCTATGTTATCTTACTGGCTACACAATGAAGCACCTTCTAACATTAAACAAATATTAATAGTATATCCGATACCAGACCATTCTTTCATCGCTCCTGATAGAGTTTTTGGTCAGTTGGAAAAACATGTTAGACGAATGGAGACTATTTTGTTACCATAGGATTACACTAACATGTATGAAGAGCATGGTACGATTCGCAAATTATCTTCTTCAGAATATCGAGTTAGAAACTGGAAGCAAGCGAGTATTCAAAATTTCACATCAATTGCCAATTGACATTTTAAATTTAATATGTCCAAACGCTTCTTTATTAAAAGAACTAAGGTTAATTCTATTGTAATAAGAGGCGAACAAAATTATAAAGTTGATGTCGGTTCGTTTAAGTTGATTTTCAAAAAAGGTAAATATATCAAATCAATGCTTCATCCTGAAGTTTTGAGCAAAGACATAGAATTTGTTCCAACATAAAAAAATAAAAATTGAACGACATTGATTTTCTGTTAAAAAAACATTATGGTGAAAAGTGGCGTGAAAACGAAAATTTTTTATTTTATAAAAACATTGTAGATGTAGAGCCAGAAATACAAAATGCCGCAAAACTTAGAATATGCCTCTTTTTTTGTGAACAAAATTTGGAAGATAATATTGATATGCATATTTAAACTATATTTTATTTATATTATATTGATTTGTTATAAAAACGCAAGAGCTGTGTTAATTTATATTTTTAATGATTTTTGTTAATTTTTTTGTTTTGTATTTTTTTTTTTAAATTACATACTGAATTTTGAAATAACATATGTTTTAAAATACAATTAATTTTCATAAATATGAAAACCAAAAGGAAACATTTCTGGAAATTAGTAGCAAAAAGTCTTTTTTCCATTTTTTATTCTCTATTTATGTCTTAATTACTATTTTTTCGTTTATTTTAATATAATAAAGAGTTAAATAAAGCTTTTCATAATTTAAAAATGCAAAAAGATTTTAAAATTTCACTCAAATTAAAATTTTAAACGTGTTTTCAATTTTCCATTTGCTTTTATACCACACATATAACGTATGTATATAAATAAAAGCAGTATTCGACCTGTATACACACTATCGATACTATAAAGCGGACGTTTCGAAACTATAACAAACCTAAGAAAAATCAGTGGTTATACCTTTGAAAAACAACAGTAGCGGTGTCCATGTATGTGTGACATACAGGATATTCTTCGTTGTACCCGGGCCAGATGATTAAATTAGAGCGATGATTTTAACAAAACGGGAGCAAATCGTTTAACAAAAATTGAATTGACTCTAAAGTGAGTCCAAAAAGATTTAATAGGAATGCTATCGAAAATATGATACGAATAATGTATATGTTAGCATCGTAAAATTAAAATTTAATGTGATATTGAAATAAAAACACAACATCACAATAATACCATTAGTAGAAGTAAGAGAAAAAATGTAATGAGAAGTAGAAGAAGAAGGATATTATATAATTATTCATAAAACGCCCTTTTCGACATCACAACTATTTCAATGATAAAATCGACAATGTCAATTCGATTTCACTTCGTAATTTTGTAACTCCTTTTTTATATTAGATGACCTCACTATAAAATCCATTGTGCTTAAATCAAACTGAGCAGAAATCAATATGAAAATTATAACAGTAAAACTTGAAAATCAAATAAAAATACAAAAGATTGAATCCTTTATTTTTAATTTTGATCCTTTTTTTTTGTTTTTTGTTTTTAAATAAATCGTCCAATTTACAGCAAAAATAATTAAATGTGTAAAATTACAAAAAAAAAACAAAGAAACTTAATTTAAAATAAAAAAAAAATCTCTTCAGCTTTGATTGAGTGAAAATTGAAATGAATTCATGATTAAATTTTTCACGAGAGAATGATTCAATTATATTATACGTATGTATAATATACACATCGTATGCACACACATATATAAACATATATATTATAATGGTAGCAATAAATGTCAATCAAAAGTCAATATTAAAAAGTTTCACAAAAAAATTTAAATAGTTAGGTCAGTGTATATAGGATAAGGTATGTTGTTGTTGTTGTTAAGGTTAGAGGCACAATAATAAAAAATGTTCCTTCAGCTTCTAATTTACTTACCTTACATTCCCACGAATTGGAGTAAATAGTTTTATGTTGGTTTAGGTTACAGATGTTCGAATTTGTTGTGAGTAGCATTTAATTGTTGAAATAAGTGGTTGATACTTTACGTATCGTGTGTAGGAAACGCCGCTGGTCGCCTGGTCGTCTTTAAAGGTGTACTGAGTTCTATTATCATTAAAATCTATCAATATTGAACTGAAATTTTAACTTTGAGTTTCAATCAAAACTAGCTGGATAAGCTTTAAACTAAAAAAGTAAATTTATTTGTCCATTGTTACCTGTTACCGTATTCTAGAATAATTTTTAGTCTACTTTCCTAAGCAAAGTTGCCGATATTAGAAAACACTTGTTTACCATTATTGCCAGAAAATTTAGATTAAACACTGCAAAACACTGTATAGTGCCTTTTTGAGAACAGTTTAATTTTTTAGACTTTCATTCACGGATGATTGCACTGGGATGGGTAAAAGCAGTTTTTCTTGATTTAGATTGTCAATGCTTTGAAATTTCCTGAATAGAGTGTCTTTTAGTTATGAAATTTTACAATTGCAAGGACGCATGACTCAAGTTAAATCTGTTCTTGAATAAATACGGTCTAATTTATTTTATTTTAAAGATTAAACTTCTTGAAATGTTTTGAGCTTTATTAGGTGAGCCATATTAGTCTAGCACAATAGAATATTTGGCATAGAGCATTTCAAATTTAGTTAGCTGGAAATATTAATTTAAAAATAAAGTTTAAATAGAAGGCCGTAAAACACCCCAAACGTCATGATCAAAAGCGTTTGGTGCGTGTTAAGTCATTAAAACGCTAAAAAGAATGCAATAGAACAAGCTCATCGATTTGGATTGGAGCTAAAATTCATTGATTTGAAGCTAAAAAAATATTGTTCTGCCGTATTTCTTGATATAAGCCAAGCATTAGGTGCAGCAAGAAAAGATGTGGTATTTGGTAAGATAATTTTTCAGCTTATTATGTAAGCTGTCAAATGATCTGCCGTGCAATATCTACGAACTGCATAGAAGTTATTAAAAATCGTACATTTTATACATGACAGCAAGATTTTCACACAAAACTCTTCGATGTTCAATCTGACATACTTTAAAAAAGCGTTCTTGGACACACACACTCCATTTAATCTATACAGTAGATATCCCAAAAACACTAGCTGAGAAATTAGCAATCTTTGCTGATGATACAGCAATTATGGGTGCAGACGTCGAACCATTGCTGCTTTTAAATCTCATTCAACGCACACTCAATCAAATTCAAATCGGTTAGAAAATAAAAGAAAAATGAAAAATTCTTCACAGTTAGAAAATAAAAGTCAATGAAAACAGAAAGGTAACTGCGATCCAGTAATTTTGAACAGTTCAGTCATACCACATGAATATTTTCGGTATTCATCTTGATAGTCGTTTAACATGGAAGAAGCACATAATTTGTCATCACATTCAATTTAGACAAAACCTTAGAAGTCTATATTGGTTAATAAGTAAAATATTTGATTTGTCTTTGGAAAACAAGATGCTGCTGTACAAAGCTATACTTAAACCTATGTGGTAGTACAGAATTCGATTCTAGAGCACTGCAGCTAAGTCCAACATTGATGTAATTAAAAATTTCAGAACAAAGTCCAAAGAATAGTAGTCGATGCTCCGTGGTTCGTGCCAAATACTTTAATTCACAACGATTGGCAGGTTCCTTCAGTGCATTATGAAATAACAAAATGTTGCACTAAAAGTAAATTGGAAATCCATCCAAACTTCCTGGCAAATATTCTTATGAGCTACTCAGGCCCTAGAACATTGAAACGTTAAATTAAATGCATCCTGTACAATTTTATAATAAGTAGTGAAGTGTTATCATAGGATATTATATTCTTCAAGCCATTATAATATACAAAATAATTTAACTTATTGAGTTGTAAGTCCTTCAGATTGTAAATATTGAATGTTTTATCGATTGGAAAGGATTATCAAATAGACAAGACTGTATACTTTATCTTAAATATCATATTCATTAAAAATATTTTTAAGTTCAATACATATAAATACGGGGTTTGTTTCTACAACAATTTATAAAACTGATTTTACTAGATAATATAAACAAATGGGTGATTTAAAATACCATCATCTTAACCAAACTTAATCTATAGAGCGGCAAACATTTTATAAGTTTACTTTTATTTTTATTCTTCAAATTAAAATACCTTCTGGATGAAGTTGGTAATTGAATAATAAACGAAAAGTTCATTTCATAATACATTTTTTTTTTGTTTTTTTTAAATATTTTTACAATATTTGCACACTTTAATAACAAAAGAATAAAACTTTAGGGGTCTTTTATTTCACTAGCTACATACATATTTATATTAAATAGAATCCATCTGATTCAACAAGACATTAACCCGATCCGAATTGAGTCCAAATAAAATAAAAAATTAAAAAAAAAACAATTTTTAATAAGGGAGATAGATGAATAAAAATAAAGGAGTAAATATCCTTTTTCAATTAGGTTTATAATTGAACGAGTCATTCACTCCCAATTATAATTTTTTAATTTCTTAATTTTGTTGCTTTTTGTTTTGTTTCTTCATGAATAAAATCATTTCATTTTATTTCATATAATATTTTCCGCCTTTTTAAACAGGAAAATTAAAAGAATTTTCCTTGCCAAAACAAAAAAAAAGGTTTATTAATATCAGATTTTTTTTTTGTTTTTAATTTTTTTTTTAAAAATTAAATTCGATCAGATTCAGATAGGTATAATAATTATATGACAATTTGTATATCTAAGTGAAACTTTTTCTACAGATTTTATAATTGTTGTCGGCAATATTGTATTTTATTTGGGCAAATTTATTGAACTTTGATATCGAGCTGAAGTCAAACGGTGATAGATTTTTCGTTCGATTAGCCTAGAATCATTGGGTTTATTGTAATTCTATCAAATTAATCAAAATTATTGTGTTAATCCATTCTTTATTGTCAGTAAATCTTCGTCGAAAAGGTATTTTCTGATAATTTTTATCCAATATAATGGGCAAGTTTAATTAATAGGTTAAGAAAGTGATTAATCCCGAAATTAATCCTCTACCAGCATTTCATAAAAGACTTGAAGAAAATAGTATTAAATAAGAAACTCCAAGGAAATACGATAAAAAATAAATTTGCCCAAACCATTCAAAACGGTTTTATTTTGGCCTGGAAAAAATGAAATGACGAAAAAATTTAAACCGACGACATTGAACACTAACGTAGCTTAAATGAAGAATTTATTGATTTATTTTTGTTTCGAATACTGAATTGTCGAATTTTTGAAATGCCTCTTATAATAAATTTACCTGTCATATAAATTATAATAAATAATTCTACTCAAATATTATTTATTTATTACAAATTATAGTACTTATGTAATATTGAATTTTTATTATTTTTTTATTGTAATATTAAATTATTTAAAAATTAATTATTAATTTTACTCTTATTAATTATTTTAAAGGCATTTCTTTAATAAAGTCGTAAGTTGGTACACGCAGGCCATAACAGAGGGTGGGTCATGAGGGCCATTTGGTTCAGGCCTCGAGGTGTGAAAGGGCTTCCTTGATTGATTGATTTGCTAATTTGGTCACAGTATAGGTACGGAAAAATTAAGTTGAAATAATATTTTGAGCTCAACAATAAATTTATTTTAACCAATGATTCATAAAATATATCAGAAAATTATGCTACGATACAAAAGTTATAGTAAAAATTTCAAGTTATTGTTATATAAAACTTTTTTACGTAGTAAGCAAATTGCATAAAAATAATATTAATGTTGAATCAGTGATAGTATCTCTCAGAGATGGAAAATTCCTTAATTGATGAAAAAAATCCCTTAAAACAAAATTGAGTCTTTTAAAATTTTTTTGGTTACAAATATACACTATAATAACTAATATTTATACTTTATAAGGCTGACAGTTGAATAAAAATTTAAACAAGAAAGATTTGACAATAAAAGGAACATTTTATTAAATTTAAGAAACATACACATAACATTTTTCTTTTAATTTATATCAATATACCAACATAAAATGTATTAAATATGTTATTCATTTGAAGTTTAATTTATTCATTCATTAATATAGGTAAATAACTTACTTTGCAGTAAACATTAAAAATTAAATTTCTGTCTTATCGTAGATATTTGTTCAAAGTACCTCTTTTCCGGCTCAAAATCCGTAGGACTTCAATTTTTTGCTCGACATGCTGTACGAATTACAGCTATGCTATTTAAGTTTTCATTTCCATTATTATATAACTATTGAAAATTTTCTTTCACTCTCTACATCTGCATGAGAATGCGGTAGCAATATAACAGTATGTGCAAGTTTCAGTGTGTTGAAAAGGGTTAAAAAGATTGAAGCCAAGAGATCTGTAATGAGCCACGGTTGAATGAGCTATCAATTTTACATATAAATTCAGACAATGCACGAAATATTGACTTTTCAATTAATATAAAAGATTTTGCTAACACTAAAGCTCGAAAAACTTATTTGTAATTATTAATTTAATTTTGTTTATATAAATTAAAAATAATAAAAGAACTATGAATTTAGATAAACAAGAGGCTCCTCTCAGCTCTGCAAGGCCCTGGGTACACGTAAATCACAAATAGATTCAAAAGACGGAATTAGGTATATTTGTATCATAATGAAAATTTCGAGCGGAAATATATGCAATTCAATTTTTCTTGTTAGTGTTAATATTTTATTATTTATTTACAAAACATTAAATTATAATTAGATGAAAATAATTTTTTTTTAAATTAAAAAATAGATACTTATTATTGTAATTTGAAAAAAAAAAAATTAGAAAAAATTTATGTTGTTCTTATTTTCTCAACTTAAACTAATTTTTCCTTAAGAGGACGAAAATTGGTGCATTTACGTTAATACAATATTTACATATATGTACCAAATAATTATATAAAAAGCCTACATTTCGAAAGGGAAAAGGACTTGTAGTTGAACTGCAGATTTATCTACAGATCCCACTGTTATAAATAAATAAATAAGCAAATGTCGAAATTTCAAAATGAAAAAATCATTTTGAATAATTTATCAACTTATTTGCAGCATCATCAGTTCCAAATACATCGCTAATGAATCTTTCTAAATCTAAATAAAATCTTCGAAACTCATAACAATTAATAATAAACACTATATACTAATAACTTAATAATAAATAATAGTGCTAATAATAAAACTTAAACTTATGTTATTAAATTATAACTTATATTACAGAACTTATTTTATAATTAGATATAACATTAAGTTAATAAAATAAACAAAGCAATATTATTGTTATTCTAATATCAGATTTCACTATTTCAGAATAATTGTTTTGTTTTTATCTTTTGATATTTAAAAAGGTTAGAAATGTCAAATCCAACTATCAGCGAGAAAAATAGAAAATAGCCTAATTTCGACTACAACTATTGAGCGATTGTAGTTTGAATTGTGAGCATATACGTAAGAACGTATATATTTTAATTTTTTAGTTGCGAATTTTTCGTCGGTAGTGCCAATTGTGCTAACCGTTTATTATTGTTATAAATGTATGTTTAGAAGAAAAATTAACAATAGAAAATAAATTGACAAATTAGTGAAACTCATGCTACTTTCAGTAAAATAAAAGTACACATTAATTTTTTAATTTTTATTTTAATTAATGAAAACTAATTTTTTACACTTATTTATCGATTTTAATAGCTTTCACAAAAAAAAAAAATGAAATAAAAACTAGAATTGGTACCTATCATTATTTGTTTTTTTTTTAATGATAACACAGAAAGGATTTCCATATAAAATACAACACACAATGGCAATATTTTTTGACGTTTCATTTTTTAATAACAACACCAAAAGTGAATGATATATTCATAAAAAAATTAATAATAAAAACAATTATAACAGGGGCCAAAGTAATCGATTCCAGTGTTAAAGACATCAAATATACCAAAATTAATTTTTATGTTAAACTAAAAATATAAAATAAGACATTAATTTTCAGGTTTCATTACCTATTTTCAGGTTTCATTACTTTCATTTCATTACCTAGGTTCCATTACCTATAAAGTATTTTATTGAGAAGTGTAATAGTTTACCACCCTATGCTCACGGATGGGGTTTCAAGACAATGATGATAATAAGAAACAACATAAATAAAATGGAACAACAGCATATAGTTTCTGAAGGTTTAAAACTAGTAGTGAATAATAGTAGTAAAGTAGTATAGAACAATTACTCCACATTTAATGGATCCAATAAAACTAAACTTTCCAAATTTTATTTTTATTTTATATAATTCCAAGTCTATGGTATGAACACTCTAACTGCTTTTACACAGAGATTTACGTAATAAAAATAACAATACTGTACTTAATTTAGGTCAAATTATACCTAAGTTACCGTCAAGAGCAAAAGTCTGTCAATTGGCTAAATGAACGAGATTTGTCCTACATAAATCAATTCCACATATTTCAGATATAAATTATGCATGGAAATAGATAAAATGAATACAGCTTTCTTGTGGTATACGTTATTAACTTTCTAGCAATAAAACAATAAATATATAAAACTGCTTCTATTCTCAGGGAACTAAACATTTCTAAATAGCGTAGTTCTATTTTTTTAAGTTGTTACCTATTAGTTATTAAAGCATTTTTTCACCTTATTTGGAAGTTGAACCTGGGACCTTTCGGTTGAAAGGTAGGTGCTCTACATCTTGCGCCATCTATCTTGTAATTATAATTTAAAATAACTATAGGAAATAATAAGCATCTGGAGTAACTCTATAAAATCTAACACAGAATTAATATGAACAATTAAGATTATTATGGGTCCGCAAATAAAACTATATGTTGTTGTTACGAACATATATAGCTAATCCTGTCTTTTTAAAGAATGTTTTAATATTGGCTTTGTAACCTTTTGAATGTAATCTGTAACATTTACAAAAAAAAAAAACATATTTCTTAGATCAGTTGATTTGGACAATAAAAAATAATTATTAAAACTTGTTGATTAAATAATTGAGATGTGAAGTCAATGCGTAACATTTGGAATCAATGCACAAATATTCACCGTTTTTTATTCACTTTACAACAAAAAATAAAAAAAATCAAATATTCTCTCTTAAACTTCCAACAATAATATCATAGTAAAAATCTAATCAGATTTGAATAAAAGAAGAAATAGGTGAAAAATAGCAAAGAGGACCAATGTTTTCGTTAAATAGAAAATTTTGAATTTCCCATAATTTTATCAATGTTTTGCAAATACTCTACAGAAAAATATTGAATTTTTAAACAAACTATGTTTGGAATGGAAACATAAGAAAAATATGTAATATTTAAAATGTTGTCCGATGTGGAATAGTTAGCTTAAGATTAGCCAAAATTTGTATATCGTTCTACACAAAGTCGTCGATTATTAGAACAACCACCGACACTACGTTCATCGATTAAAAGGATGATTATAAAAATATTGAAGCTCACACTATCAAGAAGATCCAACATCATTCTTATAACAAAATAATAGTGTAAAAAAACAAATTATTGGCCCTAACAACCCGAATAAAAAAAAAATAACTAGTGTTCTTGGATAACATAACTAAATCTAATTGTACTTCAGTTTATATTATCTTTCATTTCAATAATTTTTCAAAACGACGGAAATCGCGTAATTCGGCGGATGATAGTATACTTAATAGAAAGACACAGCAGCTAAAACAAGAAATTTTGAGGCTGAAAGAGAAATCGGTTCATAATTAGATGCTAAATTTGACGTCTTGGAAAGATACTGAATATTCATTATGGAGAGCTACAAAAAATTAAAAAAATCCAATCAAGCAGACTCTCCCAATAAAATTATCAAACCAAGAGTGGGGGGAAGAGTAATAAACAAAAGCGGAAGCTTTTGCCAACCACTTAAAAGAAATATTCACATCAAATGTTGCTGAAACAGGTGCTCCAATTTGCGTTAATAAGTAGTAATATCCTAGATGAAACAATAAAATTCGCGATACAGAATGAAGTTCAAAATGAAATAAAAATAAATCTCAATTTGAAAAAAAACTCTAGATTCAAATTAATAATTTGCGACATCCTAAAACATTTGTCCAAAAACGGTATTCTTATACTGATTTATTTAATCATCACTGCATTTAGGTTGAAACATGTACCTTTTATTTGGAAAGTAGCGGAGGTCATATGGATCCTAAAACTAGGAAAAATGCTAGCTAAAGTAAACTCTTACAGATTAATATCATTAGTACCAGTAATATCAAAGTTATTTGAAAAGCATCTACTTAAAAGATTAAAAACAATAAGCGAAGGCAAAGATTTAATACCAAATTATCGATTTGGCTTAAGAGCAAAACACCTAGGGATTGAATGTTGAATCAGTTGCATCAGGTACACCGTATCACAAACGTTATAGAAATAAAAAAAAAACCTTTTAAAAACTTGCTTTTTCGAAGGGTTACACAATTTTGGTGGCAACATTAAATGCACTAAAAAGGAGAAAATGAATTCGGTAAAAAAATGCTATGTGTGTAATTCTAACATTTGACTTCAGGTAGGAGAAAATAATGTTAGATAAAATATTTGTACAAAAACAGCAAATATATGAACTTGCCATGAAAAAAAGCAAGGATCGTAAACTTAAACTATGTGCTGATATTTTAAACAGTTATCAGGATTGACTTGAGGACTATTTTTAAAAAAATAATAATTTGACTCAATTAAACAAACTTTTACCTAAATAACTGGTAAAAATTCTTACATATCAAATAGATATTTCGTATAAAGTAAGAAGATGACTATTCGTAATTGAAAGAAGTAACAGCAGTGTTCAGTGTCCACAAGGCAGTGTCTTGGGCCCTGTACTTTATTCATTATATACGTGTGGTCTGTCTAAATTTTTGAACGCATCAATAGCTACATATGTAGACACTGTAATTCTAACTGTAAAATATAGACGAAGTATGAAACAATCTTCAAAGAGATATCGATAGAGTCGTTAAATGAACAAAGGACTGGCGTATAATGCCAGTGAAGAAAAATCAGTTCACCTAAATTTTACTTACAAAAACCTGAAAGATGAATCAACAATTACAATTAATGGTAAAGCTAAAAGGATAGCGAATACAGCCAATTATCTATAGGTATGACACTTGATGTCAAACTTAATATTATAGCAATTTTTAAAACATAATAAATTTTAAATAACATATGTAATGTGATGTGAACATATCAGAATTTTGAAATACAATTGACGTTTAATTGTATAAAATTGAAAATTCTGAAAAAAATTCACTGAATTCATCTAGCTAAATAAAAGATATGAATATGTTTATTATTAACTGCACATCAGTAGGTGTTGTAGTGTTCGTCTACCTATAAAAACCCTGGTTTGATCAACTACCTAGAGTCAAGGTAACTGGTGATTTAATTTTCATACTAGTTTCACAGTTCATATATAGATTTAATATGAATCCATATGTGGGTTATATTGGTTATATGAACTAAACAAAATTCTCACTGCAATTTATTGATTTAACATAATTATAATAATAAAAGTGAGCATTCGGTTCAACTTTCAAGAGCTTATTAACGACTTATTATTTGTATTGATATTTTAATAAATAACATTTTTGTGTTAGGAACGAGAATATGAAATTAAACGTATTAAAAAAAGTTCACTAGTCTTTTTGAATAAATTCAACAGGCTTATATGAACATTATAGTTTATTACTTCTGCCTCACTTTTGAAGTTATTTAAAGAAATCCGAAAATTGAAATAATACTTATACAAATTGATTTGAAGCTGATCCACATACTTAAAAATTTTAATATTTTCTCATGAATTTTGTTGTTTTAATTGAGTGAAATGAATCGAAAAGTGATGAAAAAAAACGAAAAAATTCAATTTTATATTCTAGTGATTGTATATAATACGTATTATCTGTTTTTTTCTCTTTTTTTTTATATACAATTGATCCTTAAATATCCTGATTATAAAAATCTCCATCAAAAAAATAATTTATTGAGTATATAGCTATATATTAAAAAATAAATGGTGATGAATGATGAAATTACACTTTATAAATATATGAGGCATGTAATTATATACCTTTAGAAAATATTATAAATAAAATGTGATGAGTTCAGTAATACATAATATATGAAATTTTATTTATATTATATTTTGTTATTGGAATTGAAGACTTTTATGATTTCATTTATTTTTTTAAATTTATTTATACATGTATATTATATAATATGGAAAATACACATAATATGTGCATACTCATTATTATATTTTTTTATTAAAAAATCATTTCCTTATAATAATTATGAATATTTTAATATGAATATTATTTTAACGATTCAAAATGTCATGTAATGATGCTTGAGTTTACGAGTTATTTGAGAATCAAAAATTAATTGAATTATTTATTCAAAGTAGTAACAAAAATTGAACTTAAAATTTGAGAAAAGGTTTTAATAATGTATATTAGGTTGTCAAAGAGTTGTTAATAATCATAACAATTTAATAATAATATTTGTTAACTTGAGATCTTTATAGTGGCTTTATAAATTTGTTTTATTAAATAAAAATATTACAAATCCATTAGAAATTTTTTAGAGACATACGATACGTATTTCTGTCATATGCATACTAAAATAAATTAACAAATATTTATGATGCTAATGATGATTGATTAGGCGTGAAAGTAGTGGGTTTAATTGTTTTGGAATATTAGTAGACTAGAATGAAATCGATAGAACTAGGAATAGTTTTAAAAATTTGCATGTTATCATGAATGGTGTTTTAAAGTTAACAATAGCGATAGATTTTAAGTGGTTATAGTTTATTTAATTTTTTTAGATAATTTTATGAATTTGATAAAGTATATTGATAATTTATTCCTTTTTTTTATTTGTTTTCTTCTTTTTGTACTAGGCTTAACCTTGTTTATTTCTATAGGTATAAATTAAGTAGGTATCTTTTGATGTAGGGGTCAAATCGTTCTTCCAAAGTTTCGGTGGTTTAGATGTTCTGAAATAAACTGGTTTTACTTTCAAAAATTATAACTGAATATGATTTTAATATTCATTCGTTTGTTTGTTCTAAGACATTGGGTATGATAACTAATAATAGAAATCGTTACAGTAAAGGATAAAAGATGTTGCAGAACGTTTAACCAGCAATTATGTTTGGTTAATTTCCATATTTTTTTGGTTTTTATATTTGTCTGCGTCACCTTCTCTATTGGTTGAAAGTTGATTAGAGCAGATCATTGGTATATATTAAAAAGGGAGTAGGAGAAGCGAACTGATCCTTGCGAAACGTCAGCGTTAATATGATATTTTCCAGATATAAGTCCGTCAATTAGGACACAAATCGAACTATTCGAAATAAACTTCTAAAGACTAGAACAATTCAAAATAAACGCTGTTGCGGTCTATTTGATTTTATTTCTATTTGGAAATCCTTTAATAATATTTAATGCTATGAACAAATTCAGAAATACCTTCTTGTCGATACACTCAAAATAATCAATATGTGTAGTTTTTTTAAATGAAAATATTTCATCCAATTATTGTTTAATATAATAATTAATAATTTATAATAGTTTAAATTAAATTTGAATAACTAATAAATGATTAAAGCAATAGAATTAAACAACCACGTCCGAGTTACTTGTAATCAAATCGTATTTCTTGTTCAGTTTTAAAAAGCAATTTTATTAACTTCAACCCGTTCATTCAAACTTGTTGCTGCTATCAATTTCAAATTTAAATTGAAATTTAATACTTTGAGTCTAAATTAACAGTGAAACTATGTATATAATACTCGTAAATAAAAATATGTATATGTTTTGTTTTGGAAATTAATTGTCTAATAATTTACATGTTCTTCAATTTTGTAAATTTGTTTATTTATTTTTTTACAAAATATAACAAAAAAACTAAAACGCAGCAAAAAAAGAAAACTTTTGAAATAATTTAACATTTCTTTACTTAATTTATTTTCACTAACTTTACTGTCGTATAATTTTTTTTTCTCATTCCAAGACTGTAACAACAAAATATCAGTTCACATTTGGTACCGAGAACTTACTTTTCTATAATATTGAAAAAT
Organism: Argyra leucocephala; assembly: GCA_963942445.1. Taxonomy (NCBI): domain Eukaryota; kingdom Metazoa; phylum Arthropoda; class Insecta; order Diptera; family Dolichopodidae; genus Argyra; species Argyra leucocephala. The sequence goes on from OZ012677.1 coordinate 144,602,249, forward strand.
TTATAAAGTGTTTTTGAATGTATTTAACTCAGGGGCCTAGTAAGGAGAGCGTGAGGCGAATTGGACAAATATCAATGCATCAATTATTAAAATGTTAGGAAACCCGACTTGGAGTTTTAAGGTAAATTCACTAAAACAGTAAAACTGACCAAATGGCCGTAATTAATATTGGTCGAACTCAAGTTGTTCAAAGAAAGCAAAGTTTATAGTTTCAAGTTAGGATTTGTACCTATACAAATAATCATTAGACTTGGAACTAACAGATGTTCTCTCAAAATAATTGTATCTTAGAAGTCACTTAAAATGACAATTGCCATGACATGATATAACAGGGGTACAGTTGTATGATAATAGATTCAAAATGAAATATGTTTGCATTGCTGTTCAAGCTAGGATAAGAAATAATAATATGCGAACATTTTATGTTATCTGCAGTAGTCACTCATAAATTCTAGTCGTGAATGATATGGAAAAATTCTCACTGCAAGCTGTAATATTTTTTTAGTATGATGCAAAACATAATATATAATATCTTCTTTTCAGCTTAAGCTTTAAAACTGCTCAGTTACATAAGATTGGGAAATCGATAAGATTGGAAACTCAATAAGCCATTTAAATATCAATAATGAGACGATGAGATGAAGCTTTTTGTTTGTGAGTATTATAATATGATAAAAAACTAATGTGAAACTCTATTTATAAGTGTCATTGTTCGTCGGTGATGCACTGATAGCCAATGTTTTAATATAGTAAAATAGTAAAATAGGTGCCTAAAAATCAATTATTGAAACATTGTAGGAAACTGACTCAGACTGTTCGGATATATCTCAAAAATCACATCACATAGATATAATGCTTATTTCGGAAACTCATTTCACCAACAAAAGCTATTTGAAGATACCAAAGAATGATATTTATAATACCAGACATCCTGATGGTACTGCACATGGGGGAACAGCCATCATAATAAAATCAGCACTTTAGCATCAAGAAATAACTAAACACAACAAAGATTACCTACAAGCAACTAGTGTCACAGTAGAAGATTGAAGAGGTCCAATTGTAATCTCTGCTGTATACTGTTCACCGAAATATACAATAAAAAAGGAACAGTTTGAAGAATTTTATAATAAGCTCGGTCACCACTTCATCGCTGCAGGTGATTACAACACAAACATCACCAGTGGGGCTCTCGACTCACAACACCAAGTTAGAGAGAACTCTTAAAATCCATGTTAGCTAACAACCTACAGCATTAATCAACAGGGCAACCAACGTATTGACCGACGGAATAGAAAAAGATTTCCGATATTATTGATTTTTTCGTCACTAAAGGCATTGCAAGCAATTACAAAAAAGATGAGTCCTACTTAGACTTGTCATCTGACCACTCGCCCATTATTGTAACAATAGGGACAAAAATATTCATCAATGTGGGGCGACCAACATTATACAACAACAAAACGGACTGGTCGTTATTTAGGTTACAACTGGCAAATGATATTGAGCAGCACATTTCTCTGAAAACTAATGAAGAAATAGATGAGGCAGTGGAAAATTTCAATAAATCTATACAGAAAGTGGCTTGGGAAGCTACACCACCAAAAAATATGTAAAAACTTGAAATATGTCCAGCTTTTATCAAAACCAAAATGATTGAAAAAAGGCGCCTACGACAAATATGGCAAACAACTAGGTTAGCCTGTGATAAAAAGAAACTTAACAAGGCTAAAAAACAATTAAAAAGACTACTCAAAAATGAGAAAAATGAAGCTATTCAAGAACATCTCCGTAACGTAACAGGTTATGATCTAATTAGTGGTAAAAGATTGAAAGAATTGCCGGAAGAAGGTTATAAAATATTGATGTATATTATGAATGCTGTTCTAAGATGTGGCTACTTTCCAGTGGAAAATTGCTGCAATAATACTTATACCAAAACCAGGCAAGCCAAGTGAAGAAATTACATCCTACAGACCGATTAGCCTACTATCGTGCTTATCAAAACTATTTGAAAAACTATTCTTGGAAAGATTAAAACCAATTTTGGAAAAAAGCAAAATTGTTCCAGAGCATCAATTCGGGTTCAGAAACTAACATGCAACTATAGAGCAAATACATAGAATAGCAGACATAATCAAGTTAAGCCTAGAGAAAAAAGGTACTGTTCAGCTATATTTCTAGATATTAGTCAATCATTTGATAAAGTCTGGCATGAAGGATTGCTGTACAAACTTAAAAAAATTTTACCACATAACTATTATTTATTGCTGCAGTCATATCATGTCGAAAGACATTTTTTGGTGAAGCATCAAGGTGCCTTTACACCAACTAATAAAGTTATGTCAGGTGTAACACAGGGCAGTGTTTTAGGTCCTGTCTTATATCTCATTTACACTGCAGACTTACCAACAACAAATGAAACAACCACCACCACTTTCGCTGATGATACGGCCATACTGGCCTCACATAATAACCCAGTGCATGCTTAAGAGATTCTGCAACACAGCATAAACAAAGTTTAGGAATGGTTAAAAAAGTGGAGAATCAGCGTGAATGGAGCAAAATTAACACATATCACATTTACACTAAAGAGAAAAACTTGTCGTTAGTTTTACTTAATAATGAAGTAGTAAGTCAGCTTAAGCGTCCTTGCATAATAGGAACAATCAAATGAGGCCAAGAAATACAATGGAGTATAATCTTCGCATCATGGATTGTTGACCACTGGATTATCTCATTCGCTAGTCGATGCAATTTACCAATTCTCCTTCAGAGACAGATTGTAATGTTTCATTGGGAAATAAAAAAAAAAAAATTAAAAATAATAAAATTACTTCAGCTATCTAACCGCGTGTTGCTACTTTCACAAAAATTATTTTCGTTAAGTTAAAAATTATATATTAACACATTTTTTGTTCTACATATTGCAGTTAGTGTTGCGTATTTTATACACGGTACGGATACATTTTATATTCGGATATGAAATTGGCATAATACATATTTGAATTTTTTAAATGGTTAGGCTCATTGTCTATTTTAACTGAAGAAACAAGATATTTTTTTTTCCGTTTTTATTTATTTCTACCCAGGCTCGCAATAGAGCTAGGTTAGTCTCTGGTTTCACAACTATTTTACTTCATCACTAGCTTCATATTTTGAGATTTTATTGTGTTTTTTTTGTTGTTGATAATTTTTTTTTAGATTTCTATTTACACTTTTAAATTGCATGCAACACCATTTTCTTGATGATAGAAAATTTTCAATTGAAAATTGCCGTAAAGTACACAAAAACAAAAAAAAACGACAAATTTAAAATATCAAAAAATCAGACAAATAAAATGGAAACAATAACAAGATTGAGAAACTGAGAACTGAATGTTTATGCTATATATTATATAAGTAATCACTATTTACAGCAGCATAAAAAATTTCTTGTTATTTTCAGTTTGTCTCTCTTTCTTATTTAATATAATTGAGAATGCAATTTTTCACAAAAACAATGGGTAAAAAATATTTCTTCTTCCCCAGAATGAGAAACAAAAAACCCCAAAAACCGAAATTAAAATGCCAAACAGAGCGGAAGAATGCGATATCATTTTCAATTATTTCAAAGGATCTGGCATACAAAAATACAAACAAGAAATTAAAACTTATATAGAAAACAATAATAAGGATATTTAGTTATATATATATTTTTTTTACTGCTGTTGCCTACTATAATAACTGTTTTTTTTTTTTTGTTATTTTATAGTTTGTCTGCAATAAATTTACAAATTTTTGGGTAGTGAGCTCTGGCGGACAAAATTAAAACTTAATTTCTGTTTTTCATCTGATATGTTAAAACAACAATGCTAAAATGGTTTTAATTTTTTTTTTTTTGTTTTTGTTTTTGTTTTGTTTTTCTTGATATTGTTGATGTTGATTAAGAAAATTCCAAAATAAATAAATAAAAAAATAAAAAAGAAAAAAAAAATATTGTAAAGGAAATTATTTTAAGGAATTTTGTCTTGTCGTCTATTATAAGGACCAAAAAATTTCAATGTAGTCGAAATTTGTTTTATTTACAAAATGGTTTAAAAGAAGCTTTCTGTTAAATAAATGATATTTAAGGAAAAACAAAAGAAAATTACAAAATTTTAATTTTAATTTTTAGTGTTTTAGTGTTCCTATAATAAAGGAAGAAAATGAAAAAAAAAAAAAAAATGCAATAATATAGTTTTAATATTTAAAATATAATTAATGAAATAAGACTTTATGCAAAGGGTTCGAATGGAGGTGGTAGAATGGGTTATATGTTATTGGTTAGATATATTTATATTCATGAAAATTCTAATGTTAATGCAAAAACAATTATTGTATTTTGTAGTATAATTAATTTTGGTTTTTCAATTTTCAAACAATCACTGAAGAAAAGTAATTGCTGGTTGAAATATAAAGAAAAATTCACCATTGTTATAAAAAATATTATTTACCTCTTACTTAGGCAAAATTTTGTATTGAGTTATCTTTTGTTTCTCTAGCAAATAGTGGCTTATTAAAATATTACTGACACTTATTAAAAGGAAATATTGTGATAAATTATCTTAAGAGTTCATTTGTTTTTGGATTGAATTGAAAAGTATAAAATACATAAAAGGGCTGGGGCAGAGGCCTAGCTGCAATAAAAAAATTTTATAACAAATAAAAAATATTTCAAAACAATAAAGAATTAATGTGTACCGCATCAGGGCAGCATCTTGCAGGGCTATTATTTAACAAATATATTGCTGTTCAGCTAATTCAAATAAATGAAAACATTTTCTTGTTTCGGGACGACATGTGTTACGCTTAAGTTTTCAAGGAAGCTGTTGACTCACAGTAAACTAGAAAATACAATGAATGATGAAATTAATAAGATAAAAGTTTGAATGAGTTTACAAAAATTTACAATAAATATCAATAAAATCAAGTACATGATAACTTTCAACGGGACATAAACATTAAAAACAATGTATCTAGGGCAAAACTAAAGTAGATAACAGAATTTAAATATTTGGGTATTTTGATGTTTGGCTGACCCTAAATGCCGTATTTATACTAAGTCATCAACTCATTGAAAAATCAATCGAATTCAGTAAACATATCTTTATGTGCTTCGTAGATTTGAGTCAACCTTTTGACAATTGAATGATGCGATCTAAATATTACAAGATAAAGAAGACAATCATAGTAATAGGACTGATACAAAATCTGTATACAAATAATAATACAAAAATCAAATTGAATAACGTGTTCACCGAAGAAATCGCAACATTAACAGGTATTAGGCAAGGTGACAGTTTCAACCCTGTTTAACTTAATACTGGATCGAATAATCAGAAACATAGCTAACACTCCTTGGTGATATCGTAGTGGCGATAAGAACGTTATTATCATATATTACGCTGTTATTACGCTGATGAGTATTACATCATCATACTCGCACAGAATGAAGATGATCTGCAAAGATTATTATTCATATTTAGCGAAACTACCAAATTGTATAAAATGGAGATATCCACAATAAAAACCAAGTCGAGTACTATTTCAAAAAAACCTATCAGATGTAAATTATCCATTAACAATAAAATTATCGAACATGTCCTTAAGTTGAAATATCTGGGTTGGATTAAATATCAAAAGCTGCGGAAATATCAACCGCGGAAAGATCTAAATAAAAACAGAAATTGTGAACAACAGAAATGCGAACTCTGACGGAAATATCTGGATAAATATTGAGAAATAAGAAACGTATAACAACGACTTCGGAGACACATGTGGCATTCAAGATATTGGCGTCGAAATAGAGGAAAAACTGGAGAGAATATATAAAAAGGCTATCAGATCAGAATGCGGACAAATCAATGTCAAACGTCTATCAAGAAGACCTCCAAGAAGATGGTGTGAGCGCTGGACGTCGTTATGACAAAATTAACGAGAAAATGTGTATATTGAAAAAATATATAGGCACTAAATGCATACTTTAAAGAATAAGAAGAAGAAGAAGGCTGTTTTGATAGATTTTCAACTGAAATTTTTATTTTATTTATTTATTTATCACCTCATAGGAGCTTTAGAGCTCGCGTCGTGTTGAGTATTTAATACAATTTATTATAAGTATGAAGTATAGCCATACAAGTTATCATACAGGTTATCTTATACCAAATATAATAAAAAAAAAATTCTATTATGCCCCTTTTCATAACCATTTGAGCTATGACATCAAGCTATGGAGCTCAAGGTAAAAAAAACAATAAATGGATTACAGGTCATTCAAGATAAAGCCCTCAAAAACTTATACAATTATAATTGGACAGAAATAATTGAATTTATTTATAGAGAGCAACAAATCACTAATTAACCACTACCTAAATTTAAAAATTATTGTCGATATTCATGATATGAACTCATCAAGAATACACACACAACCACTTGTTTAATCAACAAGATCATCACCAAGTCAATACAGGAAGTTAGTATCTTATTTAGGTTAACTCTAACAAATACTATGCAGTGTGTAACAGCAACAACAATGCATATTGCAATTATTAATTTCTACAATGAACTTCAATCTAACTTGAAATTATTTAACAATTACAAATCAAAGAAAGTATTTATTTAATTATTTATAAGTAAATACAGCAATAGCAAGTTTGACTATCATAAATTTAACAATTTGTCAAAACTATAAATCTAATCTTATTAATAAAATTGTAATTAGCTAGTTTTAATAAGCTTTACTTACACTTTCTTTATGAATTTTTATTTTATTTTTTAAATAATTGTATATAAAATCTGATATATATATAACCTGCAAACAATGGAAATTTGAAAGACACATAAAAAGCGGCTTGGTCAACAAGCAAGGTTTAATAACAATAAATTTACCAAATTCTTTACAAGATTGTGTTCATTTTATATTTTACCAAACCTTAGGTTTAAGATCTTTATACATTAATGCGTAGTTTGGACAATCGAAAGATCAGAGGAAAAAACGGTCAGTATAGATATTTTAGAAGAAGCTGTTTATATTCTTATTGCATGTTCGAACCTTATATTATGTTGGTTGGTTATTTGGTTTTTGACATACACTTGTTAGAAGATAATTCCACATTTGAAAAAATTTGAATATATGTAAATGAATTTTCATATTAGTTGAACCCCCTAGGAATTTTCACTGTGCAGAAATGAGAACTGCTTTAGAGGGAAAATTTAACATTAAAATATAAAGTTTCCAGAGAAAGTGCTAACACCTACAATATATCTATGAAATAGGCTAAGTGCTTCAATAATGCGACGATTTTTAAGTGGATGTCCCATTTGAGTTATCAATAAGTCTTTGAGCCTGCTCAATATAATTGAATCTGTCACAAGAAATTTGGTGGCCTAAGGTGGATTGTTGTCGTATACATAAATAAATAAATCGCACTAAATATTACACTCAAAACGTAATTATGTTATTAACATATTTTTTATAATAAATATGTACTTTTTTTCATTCAAAGTCAACATTTTTTCAAACAAATTGTTTGACAAAATGTTGAACTTGAAGGGAAAAAATAAATATCAAATCTACCAGTAATTCATCCGTATTTATCAATCATTAATTTGAATATTTGAAAGTCTTAAGTATGATGTGGAGAATTTAAATAGCAACTTTAAATAAATGATTAAATTTTTTGTTTCTTTCTAGCTTTTTTTCTTGTTTATCGCGTTTACCTACACTTTAATACTTTAATAATTATTATTAATTTATTTTTAAGTTAACGTTGGCATTAAAAATTATTATAATTATTAAATTATTATAATATATAGTAGATATTTAGGTAGATATTCAATTTGAATACAAAACAAAGTAATTCGAAAATTTATTCATAATTATTATTAAAATGTTGCGCAACATTATTATTTTCTTAATAAGGTTTTTTAATAAAATTTCACCACGGACGACAATATCATCCTAATAATATGCAATACAACAATCATTTTTTTTTCGAAATTAAAATTTTAATTTGAATTTATTTCTAAATGAATATTAAATATTATTATTATTATTATTATTATTAATTTATTATTATTGTTATTATTTGACCACAATTTAAATTATGACCAAAAAGCAAAAGCATGTGATTCTTTTGGCTTAGAAAATTTGTACGTAGAGCTGACACGAAAACTATTTGAACTCTTATGATTGTTTATTTATATACAACTGAAACATTAAATAATTTCAGCTGAAATTTACAATAATTTACTACTAACAAACTATATAAGATGAATCCACTCTGATTTAGACTTGCTTAAGTTGAGTACTTAGATTTAGAAGACAGTAAAATTTTGTTGAATAATTCAATAAATTCTGTTTATCTTAAGTTTTAGTTGAATCTTTATGCTGTCATATACCTCTACTCTATGTGAGTATGCATGCATACTCACAGGTATCTAATTTCTTTATAATTATACGAATTTATAATTAATGATGGTGTAATTCTCATCATACGCAAAAATATTACAAGAAAGCGTTGGAGCACAATGTTAAGTCCATCAGATACTCCTGAATATAGGTTGAAACTCAACTTTATATGAAAACGTATAGCTTTACTCGGTTCCGGTTACTGAACAAGCCAACATTTTGAGAATAGTAGGTAATAGAAGTATATATTTATTTTTAAAAGACTACTTTTGTAAGCATTTTCAAGTCTGTAACACATTTAAGTTTTGAAATACTATTGTCAGGTTATAAAAGTTATACAGCCGCTGTCCGAACCAGTACAAATTTTTGAAAAAAAAAACGGTAATAAATGTATTTGTACTTGCGAATTTCCCGGTCTCTAAAATCATTATTTTTTAAAATATTTGTGATGAGTTATCCAAACCATTCAAAATTTCAAAAAACAGGTCAAAGGATAGCTTTTTTCTTTTGTTTGATTTTTTTTTTGTATATATCAGCTAGTTTATATTATGGAAAACTATATCAGCTATTGTAGAATAACTTCCCTTTCATAACAGCATAGTTTCAATTTATTTTGTACAAAATTGTATTTCAAATTAATTTTAAATAATAATTGTAATTTGTTTTAGAAAATCCATGCCCTGAGTTGGAATCGAACCTGGTGCCTTCTGGTTAGTAGTCAGGTGACATAACCATTAATTGTAGATCGGCCAACCCAATGAAAGTATTTAATAAAAGAATCGAGTTATACAAAATGTTCTTTGGAATTATATTTTAACATTAAGAATTTGTTTACTTGTAAAAGACTATACCTAGATCCAAATTTTCAGATTTGTATCACCTTTGATTTTTGAAATACTATACTGGCAGGTTCTAGAATTTGTATGATAGCTATACTCCAACCAGTTCGAATTTCGAGAAATGATCAAAGACATGTTTATTTAACTTCGAGAGTGTATCTAAGCCCAGTGTACCAATTTTCAGGTCTGTAGCACCATTCAAATATTCCTGATTAGTGCTTCGAGTTGTATCGCAACGGAGTAAATCTTTTTTTGCTTTTGAACAATTTGAGAATTCTAAATAAACTTCTTCTTTTACAAGTAGACTCCAAGTTCGTTCACTGAGACCGTATTTCATCCAATCCACAATAATAAAATAACACTGGACATAAAAAATTTAAAATCAAAATTAATATCAACATATTATAAAAAAATTCTTATATTTTAACCTTCGCTTGGACGGCAAATAAAATATGTATACGTAATCGGGCAAGATTAACATATGTTAATATTTTTGGTTTTTTCATATATTTTGTATGGAGAATTTTTTGATAAAAATAAGTTATTTTTATGTTTTTATGATTATTTTTGTATGGGCATTACTGTTACTTTTGTGTTTGGTTTTATTACTAGCGAATATCTATCCTCTAATATATTTTTTTGGAATTACCGATATTTTAGAAAAAGAAAGTGCTAGTGGGGACTTCCGTTTGTTACAAGGTACTTATAACAGAGTTAGTAGTTGCAACAACAACAGTGTATCTATTTCAGTGATATAAAAAAAAAATTAAAAAAAATATATATATTTTGGTGAGATGACTTACTGAGTTTTCAATATTTACAATAATATGGAAGAGTTTAAAATTTTATCAGCCGCTCAGGTAGGAAGGTACATAAATTTTGTAATTTTTAGTAAAAGGGCCAAACACACAGGCACACATCGTATGAGGAAGAACAAGCATATTTCTCTAGATTGGTGGAACATGTGCTAGATGGTGAACATGCTAGGACCACCGCAAGAAATAGTATTTGAACCAGTTACCAGTCCCTTAAGAGTCGAAAGTGATGATAATGATGACAATGATGAAAATAAATTTCGCAAAATGAAAATAAAGAATCAGATGCTTAAAAAGAATGCTTTTTTCTTCAAAATACTTTTGGTGCTTTATTTATTTTATGTTTTAAAATAGATTAATTTTAGTATATTCCTATTTCAATTTAAAATATTTCAAAACCTTTTTTTTATCTTATTTTTCAACTCTTATTGAAATAATTACAAAAATTTTATAGAGTACCATACATTTTGTATGAATAAAAAAAATATTAACATATGTTAATCTTGCCCGACAACGAAGAAAAAAAAATAAAATTGCCGAAAAATTGGGCATAGATACGTTTTTCTGAACTTTTCTTTTTATATCAATATCTACTCAAAAAATTATGCACTGAATAATGAAGTTTTTATTCAAAAGTAAAATAGTAAATATTAACATATGTTAATCCTGCGCAAGAGAAAGTCATTACCATACATGGTTTTCAAAGTATTATACTGTCAGATTTATGCTTAGATCAAGCACATCAAACGTATATTACTAGACGAAGGCTTGTTCCATTTAATTGTGCAATAACTCATCATCCAGTAGGGTTAGTAAATCACCGCCACCTTTGACTAAAAAATCTAAAAATAAACTAAGCCAGATACATGCTGTTAATAGAAGGGTAAAAATCATAAATTAAAACCTATGTTAATAGTTATACATTTATTAAAAACACTTCCAAAAGTTAGGCCGAAAGTATCAAAGCTAAAAAGAACAACAGTTGTTAAGTCTCAGTTGAACGTACATTAAAACGTAATCATTTTTTAATAGTTAAAACACTTAGTTGACGATCAAAAGAACTAAAATTAGAATTTACATCACGGGGCATTCTAGTGATTGGCTCGAATCTACCATATTCTGTAGGGTGGAGGGAAATGCGGAACAACTCAACGATTCTAAGATTATTCCGATTTGATCTTTCAACCAAATAATTTGAAATTTCAGGGGTTAGCGTCATATCCGAAAGGATCTGGTGAATAAAAGAGATATCTGCAATTATTCGACGATCAAACATTTATGAGTTTAATTAATTTTAATTTTTTTTAATTAAATATTAAGTAAGCAGGTACATAAAATAATACGAATTAACACACAAGGACACAATAATGTAAAATTACAAAATGAAGATCACTTTTGGCAAATTGTATTCCTGAATCATTTGCGCAAAATTTTAAAGCTGCTTTGTCAACATTGGAAGAGGAAATATTTTCGGATACAAGCAAACAAACTGAAAATACCTACTTTTATATTATAAAGTAGAGATAAAATCTTATTAGCTTTATGTAAGACAGAACTGGGTAAAATACAAACACTATACTACTCATTGAGTAAAAGTATTTGATTTCAAGTATTTGAGTAAAATTGTTTAACTAAAAATATTTTAAATACTGTTTTCAAGTACTTTTTAAATAAAATTATTTGACATGATTTTTTCAAATACAAGTAAAATGTTTGAAAATTATCTTAATTTCTATATTAAATTACTCAAATACTTAAGGTATATAAACTCAGTTACTCAAATACTAAAATATTTGAGTAGTTTAATATAGAAAATTAAGATAATATTGAAATACTCTATTTGTGCTTGAGAACGCAAAGTAAATACTTTACTCAAAAAAAATATTTTTGATAGTATTTTAAATACTTGTACTCGAATATGACCCAGCTTTGATGTAAAACAATAAATTAACAAAAAAAAAAAATCGTTGTGATTTTTAGGTTGTTGATGAATATTATAATAATTATTATATTATATATTACATAATTGTATTTATATAAATAATAATTGAGAAAATAACGAGAATGAATAATTGACCAAATAATTTCGTTAACACTAATAATTTTTAATATTTTCCATAACTTTTCAAATTTATTTTGTAATTTAATTTACGAAATTTCACGCTGTCACATTCAATTCAAATAATTGGTATATAATATTATTTACAAATTGTAATGAAAACTACTATACCTACTTACATACCTACCGACAATCAATATTCAAATAACCTATCAGAAAAAGTAATTTTAAGTATCTATTTGGGAAAGCAATTTACAACATTTTGTTTTTTTTTTTTGCTTTACGAATATCAAATAAGTATCTAACAGATATAATTTTATACAGTTTCACAAATACTCCATACATTCCAAACATAATTACATTATAATATCAATTTGATGAATGCAAATCGATCTATTCTATTTTGTTTCTCATTTTTTATATAAAATTTATTTTTCTCTATCTAATAGTGGTGAGGACAAAAAAATAAATAAAAAATATATATATATTTTTACACACATGTAATTCAACAAGACATTGAATATCGGTATATAGCTACAAGCTACTCTTGTACTTAATAAAATGTAGAAAAAAAAGTAATTTACTCATGAATAATTTTAATTTACACCATTACATATAATACGAAAAACAAAATTTCATTGCATATAAATGAGAAAATTGTCAAATCGGCAAAATACAACTAATAACTAGGATATTATACATATCATAATGTACACACACTCGAACATGAAATGAAATCGCAAAAAAAAAAAAAAAAACAAAAAAAAAATGTGCTCCTCAAATCTTTAGATTGAATTATTTAATGTGAAAACTATTCATTGGTTGAAACTAAAATCGTACAAAATTTTCTTGGTATTATTAAAAGCAAAAACAAATTAAATAACGAAAAGAGATACCCCTACATAAAAATATGAATAGAAAGAAAATGTGAGAGATAAAAAGAAAATTATTAGAAAAATAAAGACTATTAACATATACGGAATTTATTTTTTTTGTTTTAAATTACTGAGATTTTTTTTGGGTAGAGATTTCATCATGAAGATAACTCCGAAGTATGAACTTTGAATTTCACATTTGATTCGTTATGTATATAATATTATATGATATAGATATGATATGGTAGTTCTTCTAATAATGTATATATGGTATAAAAAATTATTCAATGTAATAAATTCGGTATGTAGCGAACAAAATACTTTTAATGAGTCTCTGGTGCACTGAAAAAAAAAAAATATTTTCTATAATTTTGTTATATTTATACACTTTTTCAAATCTTCTTTATTCAACTTGAATTTAGGCCTTTCTCAGTGGTACCATGAAAAATAAAATAAAAATCATTTATTTAAAATGTTATTTGACCGATGCTAGGTTCTGTGTCAGATTTAAAATCACTTGTAAAATTTTTATACATTAATTTAATTCTAAAATTTCAAATACTGTAAACTTTTTTTCTCGTTTATTTCATTGATAACTATTATTAAATTAATTACAAAAGTGTGTCATACTTGATGTATATCTGCATAAATTGGGCAAGTCATCCACTACTGTGTAGTGTGTGTAGAGTATATGCTGATTTTTTTGCGAATGAGAAACACTAATTTTTTAAAAAATAGAAGACTCTTGTTAATTTCATAAATTTATTTTATTCCGACAAATTATTCTGATAAAAGGTTTATAAAATTTCACTAAGAGTGTACAAGTGAAAGCATAAAAGCTAGAGAAACACTAAATTAAAAATATAATACCCATCTTGGCTAGGGATTTATTGAACCGAAAAAATTTCAATCCAACTCATTGAAATGTTTGTTCAGGTTTATTAAAGAATAAGAAATAAGCATAAGATTATCGTGATTACAATTCGAACAATCCTGAACTGAAAATCTAATCCAGTCTAAACTGGTAGATGTTATAAGATGGTGGTCTTAATGGCTAAAAAAACTCAAAGTAAGTAAGCTCAATTTGTTTTGCACAGAATCGCTTTTAGATTACCTAACTACCTACAATATAATTTTTTCATAATATGTATTGACTTATCAGAAATTACTGAATCGGTACCTAAATTGATCTTTCTGCTAATGATAAACCAAATTATATTGCAGTCATGCTCATTATGCAACATCTTATGCACAGTTTTCATTAGAAATTTGTTGACGATATATCGACTAAATTGTTAGAGCATAGACAGAATATACAAAATGTTCATGAGAATGATAGAGAAACACTGATAAAATATCGGGAGAATGGCTATAAATATACGGAAAACGATCAGAGATCCGCCATATATATCCCAAAATATTTATAAAAAAATATATTTACAAATATATGTTTTCTATAATTATCGACAATATTTCTAATACTAACATAAAAAAATGTACTTACTTACACAAACAATTTTTGAGAGAATTTCTTATACTGCGAACTAAAACATTTTGATCTAGTTGTATAAAAATTTGTATATATAAATATTATAATTTTACTACCTCGTTCACATTAATTTTAATCTTTTTAAACTTCAATTTATCGACTAAACCTTGTCATCCTATATCAACATCACTGTCTTGTAATCCCATCCATAGACATATAACGAACGAAATCCTATATCCCGTACATATTTGGAGCAGTTTTTCTTTGTAAAAATCCTTACTTACTTACTTAGATAGTCAACAGACCAGATATACGTTGTGGGCTTATTAAAATACACTGAAACAAAAAGAGTAAGTTCAACGAAGAAAAAAGAAAATATAATAGAAAAAACACGCTGGGTGGCGCAGTAGGTAGATAACTGTTTCAACCGAAAGGTCCCAGGTTCGAGTCCCGATGGAGTAAAAAAAATGCTTTATGCTTATCCTTTGTCATTGGCATAAAATAAATAACACAAAATAATTGAGAGTATAATCTGGTAACAATTTATATAAAATGGAGCTATTCTATCTATTCTATTTAAGAAGGCTTAGTTCCTGACAATAGTAAAAGTTTTCCACATTTAATGAGTTGATAAGCCAGTAATTTGATAAATAAATGCTCGAAAATCATTGTAAATATTGTGGTATAAACTTGCAGTATCGTACTTAATTAAGAACGAAAAGGTGATTCTACCTCAGTTACTGTCAAGAACATAAAAAAAATAAAGAAAATTAAAAATGTTAAGAATAATTTAAGGAATAAAATGGGGCAATATAATTTTAAAGTAGTTACAAGTTTTATATAACTCGGAGCAACAATAAGAAGCGTTAATATCATGCAGTGATGTATTCATAACAGAATTTAGGCAGAGTAACATCGATTTACTATATATGCAAACATGCAGATCTCTAATAAATCTATAAAGCATATGTACGACCCAAGCTAGAGTATAACTCACATTTATGGGCAGGTGCGCCAAAAATTTAAAGTTCAACGTTCAAAACCACGCCATTCGTTTTATAGGAAACATAAACACCTTCTATCTTATACCACATGGTCATATTTGTATTGTTGGAGCACTTAATTTATTTTGAAGATATCTACTGAGCGTTAGCACTTGTTTTGAAAGACTAAAATCACTTCTTCATCGTATAACACCAGAACCATTAAGTGCACAACCTTTCACAATGGAAATTTCGAGATGGTTTGAGTTCAATTATGCAAATTCTTTTATAGTTAGAACATCTCGAATGTGGGATTACGTTCGAATTGAAGTATTCTCAATAAGAGAGGGATTTTTGATTTATGATTTGGAGAAGCTTAAGATGAATATTAGCAACATTGTTCGCTCTTTCCCACAGAACTTTTCTTCTTCCTTTTTCTTTTCTTTCTTTTAACCATTATTTTCCTTATTCAAATGGCCAACAAGCAAGTACTCAACCTAACCTAATTTCTGGCTGTAATGTAAAATAAAACAAAGATCTTCTAAAGTCAACATGACAAGCTAAAATGACGATATACAAAACTATTCAGCTTTATTTATCATTTTAATAGTTCCCAAAATCATCTTCTGAATATGTTTCATATATACATATAATTTCAATAAAACAAATTTCTAATTGATTAATAATTACTTTCTCTCAATTGATTTCGACTCTCTACTAAACATGGACATTAATAACGCCATAGATAAATTCTATAAAGTTGTGTATGAGGGTCTGGAATGTACATTTACAAAATAAAGATGGCATTTCTTATTTGAATTTCGTAAATTTGTATAACGCTTTTCAATCTTTTTAAATTTTAAATACAATGCCTACATAAGTGAAATAGCTTCCGAAATACGGATGAATTCTAAGTCTTTCTGGCGACTTGTTAATTCTAAAAGAAAAACAGATCAATATCCCAATTATATGACATTTAAAAATCAAACATCTAATGATGCAAATGAAATATCTAACTATTTTAGAGAATTTTTTGAAAGTAATTATTCTTCTTCAACCTTTACAGTTGATGAAGCAAAATTCAATCATTTAGTAGCCTTTCCAAGCATACCACTTGAATCAATATGCTTTACACGAAGCAAATGTTCAGATTTACTTAAGTAAACTTGCTAATAATACAGTTCGAGGCCCGGACGGTCTCCCTGAAATCATATAAAAAACTGTGCAGATTCTTTATCTTCCCCTACTTTTTTTTTTTTTTTTTTTATATTATAGCCAAAACTTAGGTTTTGAACCTTTAAGTACTTGCGTACCGTTGACTATTTGAAAAAGGAAAGGATAGTTAGAGGAAAGGAAAGAAAAAGGAAGAAGAAAAGTTTTGTGGGAAAGAGCGAACAATGTTGTTAATATTCGTCTTAAACCTCTGTAAGTCATAAATAAAAAATCCTTCTCTCATTGGGAATGCTTCGATTGGGACGCGGTTCCACAATCGGGATGCTCTTACTATAAAAGAATTTCCATAGCCGGACTTAAACCATCTCGGAATTTCCACTGTGAAAGGGTGGGCACTTGATGCCTCTCGTGTTGTGCGATTGAATTGCTTAAGAGGAGGAAGAAGTGATTTTAATTCCTCGGAACAAGTGCCAACACCAAGCAGATATCTATAAAATAGAGTAAGTGCTCCAACAATACGACGATGACCAAGTGGTATAAGGGATGAGGTCACATTTATGTCGCCTATAAGACGAATGGCGCGGTTTTGAACTTTGTCCAAAAAATTTAAAGCGGTTTTTGGTGCACCTGCCCATAAATGTGAGTTATACTCGAGCTTGGGTCGTATATATGCTTTATAGATTTTTAAAAGGTCTCGAGATGAAAAATAAGTTTTGCAGCGGCTCAAAAATCCTAAACATTTTGCGGCGCTTTTCGCAATATCGAAAATATGCTCATTCCAGTGCATATTTTGATTCACTCGCATTCCGAGAATGTTCAGATCTTTGAGTCGCTGGATACCTTCATTTTGAAGCCGGAGAATTGGTTCGAATGTTGTTAGCTTGTTACTAACAAAACAGCTTTGAGTTTTTGAAGTGTTAAACTCGACTCTGTTAGCTTTACCCCAGTCGACAATTTTGGCAAGGTCGTGATTGAGCGCGCCGGCCATCATTGTTCTTTTGGAGGTGACTGCGGAAGCTGTAGCATTAGTTTGTTTTAGAAAATCATATGATGCTACTAGAGTGCTGTCATCAGCAAAACTATGGATTGGATTGAAAGTTAATTTGAGAAGGTCATTAATGAAAATGAGAAATAGGGTGGGGGAAAGGACAGAGCCTTGTGGAACACCAGCATTGATTTGAAGTTGGTCGGAAAAAAAACCGTCAACTGAAACTATGATAGATCGATTTAAAAGAAAACTTTCAATCCATTTAGAAAAGGTTGAACCAAGGCCTATAGCGTTGCATTTTGCTATAAGAGCAGAATGACAAACTCGATCAAAAGCCTTAGATATATCCAGAGCTACAACAGTAGCTTCACC
Source organism: Argyra leucocephala (assembly GCA_963942445.1). NCBI lineage: Eukaryota > Metazoa > Arthropoda > Insecta > Diptera > Dolichopodidae > Argyra > Argyra leucocephala. Next base: position 144,620,273 of record OZ012677.1, read on the forward strand.
AGATTGATGCAGGCTGGTGTTGAGCTTCTCGCAGAGGCATGTCATGAGATCACCGGTGGAACGTTGGGCTCGAAAGCCGTATTGGCTATCATGAATTATACCTCTACTGTCAAGATATTTCTTCAGCTTATGATTAATTAAGATTTCCATCGTTTTTGAAATAATGGAAGTAATAGCTATGGGCCTATAGTTTGAAGGATTGCTTTTGTCACCTTTTTTAGGAATAGGATAAACTTGGGCAACTTTCCAATAGGACGGGTAAGTTCCTGACGAAAAGGACAAATGGAATAAGTTGCGCAGAGGTTTAGAAATAGCGAAGGCAATGTGTCGCAGCACAATTGCAGGTATACCATCAGGACCGGTAGATTTTTTTATATCGAGATTCTTCAAGACTTTTGCTACAGCTCTTGTTCTAAAGTAGATCCTTCCGAAGGAATAATTTAGAACAGGGATTGATGAAGGATTTTGGGCTGTAGGAGGGAGTGTGGAATTAGCTGCAAATAATTTTGCGAAGAGATTAGCCTTTCCAACAGAATCTGATATAATAGTACTATTATTATCAATCATAGGTGGAAACGAAGACTTGCAAAAATTTTGCCTAACATTTTTAGCAAATGTCCAGAAAGACCTGCTGTTGTTGGGGAGATCAAAGATTTCTCGTCTCAATCTTTGGTTATGCAGGAATTTTTGCTGATTGATAATTTTTTTACATTTATTCCTAACCACTTTATAACTCTCATACGTATTGACTGTTTTATTGTTCTTGTATTTTTTGTAAGCTTCTTCTTTGGATTTCAGAGCTTTTCTGCAGAGGTCGTTTAACCAACCTGAGGGATTTCGTTTTATACTTCTAAGGCTATTTGGAATGAAAGTTTTCATTCCTAATAGAATCCTCTTGGTAATCACCTCTGCAGCAAAGTCGACATTTTTATATTGGAAACACAACGACCAATTCGATGCATTTAAAAAGTTGTTGAAGCCTTCCCAGTCAGCTTGGTGATAATGCCAAACTAGTCTTTTGGGAGAATTAGAAGAACTGGTTGTTGTGCCTACTTCGAAGCTTGTGCTTACAAGACAGTGGTCGGAACCACCTAGCGGAGAGTTTACAGAGATTGAATATTTCTCTGGATGGGTAGTTAGGAATAAATCCAGGAGGTGTCCGTTCTGGTCGCGTCGGTCTGGTATCCTCGTAGGGCTTTTGACAAGTTGAGAAAGGTTGAAAAAATTGGAAAAAAGTTCAACTTGTTTGCCTTCGGGACTGTTGTGACTAGAAAAATTAAGCCAGTCTCTGTTATGAATATTGAAGTCTCCCGCCAGAATAATCTCAGACTCGGGATTGGTTTCCAGAATTGAGTTTATCTGGTTGGATAGTCTTTCTATAAGCATATCAGTTTCTAGCTGATTCGCTTGAGGCGATCTGTAAATAAAACAGAAGTGAATGATGTGCTTATCGGCGTGTATTTTCATCCAATTATATTGATAAATTGGATTGGAGCACTCAAAATTTTGAAGAGTCTTATAAGCTACATCATTTCGTATATACAAAGCAATCCCTCTATGGGGTATAAAAAGTGGTACAAGCGAATAATTATTGATATTAAAGTTAATATCATTATTCACAACTTGTGTTTCACTTAGTGCTAAAATTGCTGGATTTTGGAGCCGTAGATGGCTTTCGACGGAATGGAAATTTGTTGATAGACCGCGAATGTTACAAAAATCTATCTTAAACATAATAACGAACAATTTACAAAGAGAAAAGGAAAATAAATTAAACTTAACAAAAAGTACCGAAAAAAAAAAAAAAAAAATATATATATATATAAAAAAAAAATATATAAATTAAATTAAATTTTTTTGGCCCACGTACCACTTACTTATACCACCCCTGCAATGAATGCAACTGAAACCAATATCTACACACAACAGTTTTTAATACCTTATTGGGTGTAGAAATACTCTCAGAAACATTCACTGCAGGTTAGAACAATGAGAAAATTACGGTAATAACAAAATAAAAAAGGAGAAAAAATTATAGTGCATAATGAGAGAATTTTGTAGAAGAAAAAGAAAGCCGGAAAAGAAAAACGAGAAAAAAAAAAAAAAAAAATTATTTTAATGTGAATTGAATCATGATTTTATTATTGTCAACTAAGACGAACAGTTAACAACATTTTGAATAAAGGAGAGAAAAAAGAAAAAATTGTTTTGGCTATTTTTAAGTTATGTATTATTTGATTTTATTATTATTCTAAAGTAAATTTTATTATTGACACTATTTTTAAATTGTTTTTATAATTTAAATTTTTTATTATTTTAATTTTTTTTTTTATGCACTCTGATTTTAGTTTATTAATCATTAATTGCTTATTTAAACGTTTATTTATTACACCGCACTTTTAATTCACATGTACCTAGGTTGAAGTACAGTGGCAAACTCTACTTCTTTTCTATTCAACAAACCTTTAACTTCTGGGGTATTCCCAAATTTTTGGAAAACGTTCTTCAGAAGTTCACCAGTTCACAAAAAGGATTTAAAGATTAATGTTTCAAATTATAGACCTATTGCCAAACTATCGAGTTTACCTAAAATGTTTGAACTTATGGTATTTGATACGATCTATAATTACTGTTTTTCATTTATAGTAAATAAGCAACATGGCTTTGTAAAAAAAAGATCAACTGTAACAAATCTTATAGAATCAGCCTCAACTTTTTTGAAAAGTATGGAAGCCGGTAACAGATGTAGCTTACACTGACCTTAGTAAGGCTTTTGATTTCTTACCACATAGTGTAATTTTTTTCAAACTTAAAAAATATGGCTTTCCGTATTTTCTAATTAAATGGATTGACTCTTACCTTAGTAATAGATGCTAAAGTGTTCTTTTCAGAACAGCAACTTCGGTGTCTTTCTTTGCTAACTCTAAAATGTCACAAGGAAGTCATCTCGGCCCACTGTTATTTATTACTTCGATAAATTATGTCACTAAAATTATCCAGAGCAGTGGTATAAAAATTTACACCGACGGCATGACAATTTTCAAAGATATTAGTTCAAATAACGATTCCTTTTCTCTTCAAAAAGACTTAAACAATTTTATGAAATGGTGTAATTATAATGGTTTATTTTTAAACGTTGATAAATGCGCCATCATATCGTTTACTCGCTCTACAAATCCTATGTGTAATAATTATACCTTTGATGGTTCTATAATTAGACGAGTCATCGAATTTAATGATCTTGGCGTGAGTTTTGATTCCAAACTTACATTTAACATACATATTAATAAGATCATTAACAAAGCAAACTCAATGCTTGGTTTTATAAAAAGGTGGTCTAAGGAAATTGATGATCCTTATGTTACTAAATCGTTATTTATGACATTAGTCAGACCAATTCTTGAATATGCTAACCAAGTTTGGTCCCCTTTTTATCGCCAACACATTGATAGAATAGAAAATATTCAAAAAAAATTTCTTAGGTTTGCATTAAGAGCTTTGAATTGGAATAATCCCTTAATATGTAAATTTTAGAAGGTAGGAGTACTGATTAAATTACTAATTGTATTCGTTTTATACTTTATTATTGTAAATTTTAATATTGTAATTTGTAAACACTTGAACTAAGTAAGAATAAATAAATATCCGACGACTCATAGTGATGTTATAGTTAGCTCAGTTATGTATGAAAGTAGCTCAGAAGGACAGTTTTGCACATTCAACAGAAAAATTTCGAAAAAAATTACTTGGTTAAAAAAGGTTATAGACAATGGAGAATATGTTATGTAGAAGTAACATCGCGCTGAATAATCTGATAAAAGACTAATGTGGGTGCAAAGACTAAGGTGGGCTGATAGTTACGCATGATTGATATTTTTTTTGGAGAAGCAAATTGACAACAGAAAAAGTGATGAAGGTGATAAGTATTTGTACTTAGATGTAGTGTGGTGCTATAAGATGATAATGATGAAATTACACCTTCTGGTTTGTTATGATACCTTTCTATTCTGTTAAGCGCAAATGTGATAGTTTTAAATTGACATGATCTGACAGAATTTAATGGAAAGTTAGAATTAATTTAAACTGATTTTTTATCACGTCAATGATGCGTCTAAAAGAATATTATGGTTATTATGTTATCTAAACAGATATACATTTTTTGGATTAAACTCTTCTCCAATGCATCAATATTTAGAAATGTTCAATTATTAAAAATTGTTAATTTAAATCGAAGTGATAATGACTTAGATTACATTTTCGTCTGAATTTTTTGTATTTAGATTAGATTTAAGTAAGGTAATTTCGGAAGGGGATACTGGCTTCTATATCACCATTGCCGCAAATGAGCTTATTGAGATTACCCATGTTATTTAGTGCTATTAATTTTCTGAATCCTTAAGGATACCTGATTTTGTGATCGCACTAAGTATATTGTATACTGAATAGCTCTCATTGTTCGGCAAGCACTGTCCTCAGGTGGCAAGGCCTGCTACGAATGAGGTATTTGCATTCACAGACCAAACGTTCAATCGTAAATGTTCTTATATTTAAATTGAGTATACGTTTTTTTGACCCATTTTTACTGTTTTCATTTAAACATTTTGTATATTTACTGCAGCACCACTAAAATTCATCCTCTTTAAATGAAATTATTTGATTCATATTTAACTCCAAATACTCTATTTTTTGTTTGAGTTTTAATCTTTTTTTTAGAAAAGGATACAATTGAACCCAAAATATCCTGAATTCTAAATTATAACGAATAATTTCAAAAATTATTTTCAACTTCAGAACAAAAAAAAAAAAATTAAATATTTGTTGTTGAGTTAAAAGTAAATTGTTTGGTTGATATTTCGCAAAGATTAAATAGAAAAAATAAAAAGCATACAAATTGGATTATGACAAAGAAAATCCAATTTCGAAATTTTAATAATTAAAAGAGTAAAAAAAACAGAAATAATACCGATAATTAGAGAAATTTGCAATTTCGAATTAGATTAGCTCCATATAAATGTAATCTAAACATATTTTCAATGACAAAAGACCCAAATTTTATTTTCTTCTAATTCTCAATTACGCCTTTTAATTAATTTTATTTGCATTTCTAAATATAATAATTTTATACTTAAACCTAAAACGATTTAATTAGCAACTTCCATTTCGATTCATTAAAATTTTTAGTATTAAAAAAAACAAATAGAAATAACTAAAAACTAAACACAAATATTTTTTTGATCTCCTTAACCGTCCTGTGTAATTTGTTAAGAATTGATAGGTACTAACATAAGTGGCTACACATAATAAAATTACACCAAAATGTCAATAATGAACTGAAAAAAAACTAACACTATAATATTGAGGAAGTAAAAGTTCAAATTTTATATCACATCACTAAACCACAAGGACGAAGATGAACAAATATTAGCAAAATGGTGTAAGAACAAATATGTAATAAAAAAAAAATAATAATAATAACAGTAGCTACAAAACCAAAACAAAAAAACATTATCATTTTTATATATATGACACATTTGGTCCTTATTATTATTATTATCGACACCATCATCGTTACCATACACACAAACACACTCTGCTATTATTTGCACTATGTTGTCTTAAAACAGAAGACAGTTTGAACTCTCCTGTTTGCTAACAAATATTAGACTTGTGTAACTCGCTGTACATTCTTACAAGAATATTTGAAATTTTTTTTATATTTTTTTTGTTTTTGTTTTGTTTTGTTTTTTAGCACAGATACTTTCTCTACCAGCTTATATGAAGTGATAATGTGATTGTTTAGTTGTTTCACTTCTTAGTTTGGTATAACTCCTCTTGTGAACATTTTTTTTTATTTGTTATTTTTGTTTTTTTTTTTCATTTTTACTTTAAGGATTTTAACTGGTATGACGTTAATTTAAAAGACTGAAATACGTACAAGCAACATAAGTAAAAGAAAAAAAAACAATAAAAAAAAGAAAAATGGCAGAAAATGTCATTATTTCACTCAAGTTTAAGGTATATGTGTGTAAGTCATTAAATTTTATAAGATCCTTTTTAAGCTTATCGTAAGTACTCTAAAAATACAAATTAAACAAAATATAATAAAAAAAAAGGAAAAAAAAAACATTTTTTTAAAGGAAATTTTTAGAGAAGGTCGCTGTTTAATGTATGTGGTTTTTTTTGCCTTTGGGTTTTTTTTTTTTTTGTTTTTTTTGTTGGTTTTCTTAAAAAAGGATGATGACGGATCATTAGAAGTTCATTATGCTTGACAATTTAACCCTTATATAGATGAAGTAAAATATAAAGTACCTACAAGTACCTTTAAAAATTATTTTAGTTTATTTTCATGTGAAAAATTATTCATGAGCTTTAGTTAATAGTTTAAAAATTTCAGATGGTCCAGTAGCCTGGATTGAAACACACTAAGCAAATCTGTCGTATGCTGAACCTGATTCGCTCCCTTAACCTACTGTCGTTGAAAAATATTCAATATCAGTACTATGGTTGGAGTCAAATATTGTCTTATTCGGTTATTAGGAAGAGAGGATAACAGGATGAGGAAGAAATTGTACAAGCCCCGCTTTTTACCTACACTGGTCTTTATCAAAAAAGGAAACCTCATCTAGGATCAAATTTTTTAGGCTCACTGGGATACCTTGAATGTGCTAAAATTGAAGACCTCCACCGTGTCTTAAAAAGCTAAAAAAAAAACAAGTAGGCTTATGCTAGGCGCACACATGCATTTTTAGTTTTGCAACTGTTTGATTGCAAAAAATCTTTGCGCGCACACATAAGCAATCAATTTATTTGATTTTCTGATGCCGCGCACACATAGCAATTAAAGAGTTTCATTTTGTTTAGGTTTAAAATAGAGAGTTAGCATGCATTTGTGCTCTTGAAATCAAAATGAGAAAAAAAATTAAGGAAAATACATTATTGGGTTCACCCTTTATGAAGCCAGAGATTAATAAAAGGGTATTTTATAAAGTTTTTGAAAATTTGAAGTGTAACCCAGAAAATGTTTCCGATTTTGGATATTATAGAATTAGTATAGCTTTTTTCGATAGTCTTTTGTCTTTAGTTGGACTTTAAATTACATATCAAACCACAAAGTGGAAGAATGCAACAGAAGAAAGACTATCCCATGAAACAAAAACAATTTAACCGACCACTTTTTTATTTAAATATTCTTTTAAAATTCTATTATAAATTGCAGGCCTTGAAGTCCGCGACAGCTTCAATTAATTTTTCAGTTACATGTAAACATAAAACATTATATTTAGGAATATTTTTATTGCTATTCAAAATTACAAACAATTGTACATAACGGGAAATAAATTGCAATTGGTTTTAATTTCAAGTGTGCGCGTTTACATTTAAAGACGGAATATACAAATCGATTGCTTCAACTAAAACTTGCTATCAGTTTGTAAAAAAATTACAAACTGTTTGATTGCTTGATTAGATTCAATCAAACAGTTGCGCACCTAAAAATTGCATGTGTGTGCATAGCCTTATTCGCAAAGGTATATTTAGCAATATCTCTCTATAACCTAGTCTAATGATGTACCAGTATATGTACCTAGTCTAATGATGTACCAAGCAAGGCTTAAAATAAATTGGTGGATAAAATTCATCACTTCTTCGAAACGATTAGATGGTTTGTGTAATCCACTACATTGTGAACATAATGATGATTGAAAAAAAAACTTAATAAATGGGTTATGAAAAAGTTGAGTTAAAAAAATTGACAAAAAAGTGGAATATCATTGAGTAAGTGATGAAGACTGACTACCTTACTTAGAACATCACGTTTTTAAAAAATCTCAAAATATAGGTCAACATACAAGTAGCGAAAGCTTGATGTATTGATAAACGTTATTTGGAAAAGCAAAACTATGATTGTGTATAGGTAGGAGTTTAACTATCGATTGTATGTAAGAAGTTTTGCCAAAGTTTCAAAGCTTCACATTCTTTGCCGTTTATGTAGTTTTCAGCATGTAAATTTCTATTTTGGTTTCCGTTGTACTCTTGTCTGTTGGCCATTGTTGTTTAAATGATTAAATGATTTTGAAAATAAATAAAATAAAATTTACCTATTTTATATCATTAGGCAAAACTTATAGTTTCATATTGTTGGATTTTGAAAAGGAGAAGGGGTAGTCAGAGGATAAAAGGGAAAGAAGTAGGACAATAAATTTTCGCTGGGATTTCCAAATTTTGTTATTGATTTCAACTTTGAATTTTTTACAAATAAAACACATAAAAGCTGTTCTTTCTTAGGAAAGCTTATAGTGTAATGTAGTTCCATATTCTAGAAGCTCTAACCATAAACGAATTTGCATAACTAGTTTTGATTTCCATAACCAGTTGGTATTTTCACTGTTTAGGAATTGCTCAAGCGGTGGAGGCAGTGATTTTAATTTTTCAAAGCATATGTCTACTCTTACAAGATACCTGTAAAATAGGGTTAGTTCTGCATTAATACGAAGATGTGCAATTAGAGCAGGTGTTGATATTTAGATCATTTATGAGACGAATGGCGAATTTTTTTACTCTGTGAAGAAAACTTAAAGCAGTCTTTGAAGCATCTGGCATAGATGTAGGCTTTATTGATATTAAACAGACATTTATATTATATTATGTTATATTATATATAAAAAAAATAATTTTTTATAACAATTTTTTTTATTTTTTTCTAAAGCTCATAACATGAGCCTATCAGGCTCATGTTTTTTTCAAAACTACGTGTTTTCTAAATTTTTCGTAATATTGTAACGATTTTTCTTTCTAATCTTCTAGGTCAATATTTACATATATAATAATTACAAAAATACATAGTTTTTTTTTTTTTTTTTTTGCTTAAAAAATACTACGTAAATTCATAACATGAGCCTGAGAGGCTCTCATATAATATTTCATAATAATTTCTTAATAATGAATATTTTGACATGAATGATTGATGATGAAGTGACTGACGACATAGAATTCGATGATGTGCCAATTGACTCTGAAGAGGATCACTTATCCGTAGCTTCAGAAGCAGAAGATGAATTAACTTATGATTCTGACAATAGCGGTGAAATTATAATTTCTCATGGAGAATTTTTTGCAATAAATGGTTAAAAATGGGCTCAAAGTCCTAAATGCTTTGTCTAAATTAATATTTTGCGCTGGAAACAATTTGCAGCAATTAGACGTCTTCTTCGAAATCAAATAACCAAAGTTATCGATCGTTTTAAGAGCCTATGGTTCAATTATATTTAAAGCTATACTATAGGCGTAAACCGCTTTGACAAAATTTTACGTTTTATTAGATTTGATGAAAAAACCACAAGTAATCGACGTAGATTTGGCAAATTAGCCCCGATTCGAGACGTGTTTGAAGCAATACATAAGAATTTGGGAAAATATTATATATACCTTCAGAAATTCTAATCGCAGACGTACAATTAATGCCAACATATGCAATCAAAGCCTGACAAGTATGGTATTAAAATTTGGTGGCTTTGTAACTCTCAGGCATACCTACTCAAAGGAATTCCATATACTGTGAACAAAGATAATAACAGAGCAACAGGACTTGCAGAATTTGTGTACTTGATATTTTGGAACTGGACGGAATATTACAATGGATAACTATTTCACAACGTTAGAACTTGCAAAAAGTAAGTTTCTGTAGGAACTTTATGTCGAAATAAAACTTATATTCCAATTTCTTCCAAGTAAAAATAGAGATCAACATTATTGGGACAAAAGACATTCCAATATAGTGAATTCTCTTATCAAAAAACGTGCTAGTACTAAAAAACTGCAACTACCACCATCTCGTACTGCAATTTCAAAAACGGTAGCGTTTATTTTGTTAATTTTGTTATTTTTAAACATCTAAAAATTAATTATTTGAAATAAAAAATTTAAAATTTATTAAAAATAATTTTTTTCTATTACATTATAAGGTGAGTCTGTCGGGCTCATGTTATGAATTTACATGACAAAATATGGTATGAGGTTTAGGGTTAAATTCTAATTATTATTTTTACAATAAGGTTAAGGCAGATTTATATTTTTCTTGTGCCCGTATGATTTATACGCTGTCGATATAATTGAAAATTAATCTAAATTTTTTGCGATTAAAAAAAAAAAAACAAAACAAAAAGGTAGATTCGATGTCGATTCTAAAAAAAAACAAACCTTTCAATGCCCTCAAAGCACTTAATTAAACTGTATTGAATGTGAAAATGTTAATGGTAGGATGGTATTTTTTAATTAAATTAAGGAAAACTACAAAATGTGCTTAAAATGTCATCAAAATGTAAAGTTATCTGAATTTTTATAATAGAATTAATATTTAAGTAGGAGTTAAGAGGTTTGGCATTTTGTGCAGTGGTTCATTTAATTTGAAAAATAAGACGATTTGCTTTTTTAAAATAAATTTTTATCTTCTACCATTCATTTCAGTTCAGTTTGAATCATATTTTCTATGTCATTATAACATTACAACTTTTTCACAATTTTTCTCCAATTATCTCTTTCTGTTGCAGTCGTCTTCCAATTTTCTATTTCCAGATTTCTTGTATCTGTTTCAATATTGTCTTTCCATCTATTTGTCGGTCTTCATACATTTACCTTTCGTCCTCATGAAATTTGTCGAGAATATTCTAAGCTGATATTTTGTTTTCTGGAATTCTTATTATATGTCCGGCCAATTTTAGTATTTGGCTTTTGATGAATTTTAATACACTAGGCGCATTCGCCAGTTCATATAGTTCGCCATTATATCTTCTTCTATATATTGCCCATTTTTTTATCTAATAGCACCATAGATTTGCCTAAGTATTTTTCTTTCGAATTTTTTTAAAACATTCTCGTCATTCAGTGTGAAAATCCAAACTTCAGATTCGTATGTGGCTACCGGCGGATAAGTGTTTCGTATATTTTAGATAGAAGCCAAGATAGAAGTTTGGATCTCATTAAGTTTTGATGTGCATAATAACAGAATATTTTTTATGTACATATACTTAAATTTTAAATTAGAAAAAAAGAGGCTTAACATTTATTTAAAATATTTACAGATGACGCAGAGTGCTTTAGGACTGACCCCTTTTATACTAAATCGTTTTTGACGGAAACCTCACTTTCCTTAAATCCCTTAATACAAAAACCGGCATTAATAATTATCAATTTTTTTAAGTTAAGCTAAAAATTAGGTTACAAACCATACCTTTGTACACCAATGAATAGCTTAGATTAATTACGGATTTGGAAAAGAAAAATGTGATCAGCAGGGACATTTTGAATAAATTTGCTAATATTACTCTTGAATTTTTGTAAAACGTGATTGTAGATATTGTAGGTATATTTTTGCATTGGGGAAACATGTTTATTGGAATAAAGTTTCACATTCGAGAAAATCCTTTGTAGTCTCATCGATACTACCAAATGAATTTCCAAAACCAGTTTTAAGCCACCTAGCAATTTTCATAATGTAGAGGTGGACACTAGATGTCCCTCTTGTTCTTTGGTAGAAATGTTCAAGGGTTGGCATTATGATTTTTATTTCATCTGAACAAATGCCTAAACTTACGACAGAAAATAGCTTAAGTGATCCAAACCGTACGACGATTTTCAAGTGGTACAAAGAAGGATGTCACATTAGAGTGGTCGATAAGACGAATGGCACCCTTTTGAACTTTGTCTAGAAATTTTTTTCCAGTATTTTCTTAATCTATGATATAATATTATAATTTGATATGGTATAGGTATATACAAATAATAAATTTAATCTCCAGCTAAAAATTATATTAATTCAAAATTATATCTGTACAATACATATGCATTTAATATTAATTAATAGAGAAAATAAAAATATTTAGTCACCGTTCTGTCGCATAAAGCAAGAATCGAATAATACCTTTTTTAAAAAGAAAAATCAACAAATAACAGCAGTGGGGAAATTGGTTATACATATAATGCGGTTCGTGATGCACCATGGTCCATATATGTACATTGTATTCATACTTGATAGATAATTAGCTTGTCCTGGGGAGAAAATTACGTTTTACAGCGACTTGAAAGCTGGTATTGGATTCAAAACAGCATATTAGTACCGATTATATCAGTATAGGAATCTCTAGTACCTATCCATTTACCAAAAACAATTTTAACAACAAAACACTTAAGTAATTTTTGTTTTCCGTTTTCATTCTCTAAACAAATTTGGCATTACATAATTATGTAAGTAAGTATATATTCAACAAGTCCGAACAGACAAGAACCAATGAACCATTCAAACAATGTTATTTATTTTTAAATAAAAATATAAAATTGTCTTTTCTATTTTTGTTCATTAAATATTCATAATGAAAAATATTTAATATCAAATTTTCCAAGACTATACATACATAATATACATTTACCTAATCATTAAATTAATTCCTATCATTTTTTCTTACTACAGATTACAAAATATTAAAACGATATGTTTGAAATGGTTTCACAAAGTATACTAACCTCAATAAACAAAAACAATTTAAAATCTTCCTTTCAACTCACTAAATATTAAATTGAATTAAAATCATTCAATCTTGAATCGAATTGAATCTGGTGTGATAACTAGGTGTACTTGGAATAGTCAAAAGAATTTATTTTTGTACAAGGATACAAGGATGTATACAATACTGTTTACATATATATATATAAATGTATATCCACTTTATAAAGTCTAGATAATAATATGGTTTTTCAATTTTGAAAACCAAAAATCGCTTTAATGTGGTTTATAAAGCTCTTCAATTAAATTGAATACAGGTGAAGTATAATATAGATTTCAAATGAAGAATATTAAATTTATATTGTGCGAGTAAACCATTTCGTAATATGAAAATGAAGACAAAATAAACCACCCAAAATGATTTTTTTATTTATTGTTTTGAAAAATTCTTCTTTTGCAAATCAATATTGGAAAAGATTTATTATTTTTTTTGTTACATATTTGTTTTTTAATAATCTGAAAACTCATAAAATTTACCTAGGATATACACTGACTGTCTGACAGAATATTACAAATATTTACAATACAATTCAACTCTTCTATCATCAAAATAAAATAAATTCTATGAAAATCTTTAATAATATTCCTTTATTTTTTTAGTTTAACGTAAATTTTCCAAATACGATAAATATGGTAGGGTAGATATAGGCAAGAAAAATATAGCATTAAAAACAAAAAAAAAAAAAAAAATTATAATACTTTAAACCTCAAAGCATTCAAGAGTTCAATCTTAAGGGTTATTCAGATTCTAAATTCAAATTTAGAAAATTTAAAGAAAATTATTCTAAAAATCCTTTTTACAAAATTGAAGAAACATTAAAGAATCTATAACAAAACGAACTAAATATAACTTGATAATAAATAAAATGAATAAGGTATTTTGTAATAATATATTATATTGTTAGAAAGAGACAAAATCTAAAAGAATTTTTTGAAAATTGAATTTTCCAATTATCCATTAAAGGTATTAGAGAGCTCAATATAAACATATTATTTTTGAAAGTAATTTTTATTTTGTTTTTTTTTGTTTTTTTTTTGTTCTTTTAAATGAGAATAAAATGTTTACTTGATCGTTCATCATTAGCACAATGCTATAATTTTCATCTTTTGTGGCTGTAATATTGCTCTTTCAGATGTGGTAACTTTAGTTGGTTTTCTTTTCTTTTTATAAATTTTAAAATTCTCTGGGTTTTTCTTCTGTTTATTTTTCATTTGGTTTTAATATTGTATGTGTGTTTGGATGTTTTTGTGCATACAAAAATTGTATTAAGAATATTTAACTAAAAAAAATTTTTGTGGAGTTTTGTACTTAGTTGTAAGTTTTGGTTTAAAATAAAATTTTCTGAAAATTATTTTTAGGATTTGAAATTAAATATTTTCTTTGTATGACTGTTTGTTATGTACGTATATAGATATCTTGAATGAAATACAAAGTTTACATATAATTTATTCAAAACGGCGTCTGAAAAATGTTTGTTCCATACGCCAAATCGTGAATTTGGAGTTAGGAGTTTTTTTCCTTTATTAATTCAATCATTTTACAATTTAATATTTCAATTCATTCTTACAAAATAAACATATTAACCGGTTATATAACCCGGGTACCTGTTGCATTTTCAAACCAAAAAAAAAAGGTCTTGGAAGGACTAACGAGCTCAAACTCCTAAAAAAATGTAAATTTAATAATTTTGAAGGAATTATTTTGATTTTTATAATCAATGGGAATCGAGATCTATCCTTGTTTTGAAAAACCATCTTCACGAGGGTAACGAGATACCTGTTAGTAAGAAACCTGAACTAACCAGAACTGTTCCGACTATAGTGTTTTTCCTTTTTATTAGCTCGATTGCTAATGTATATGTGGTAAAAAAGTTATCGCATGTAATATTTCGATCTTTCAAATTTCTGACTAAATCCAAAACTACTCTCTGTCCCTGATTTCTTTCGGGTGCCGCACCAATTTCCTTACAGACGTATAGTTTTATATTACATGAAAAATTGGTTTTACTATCACATATTCACATATTTATTCCGTATTTTGTCGATTCGGAAGACATATATTGAATAAATGGGCATCGCCCTCGGAAAGCAACAAGTTTTTCATCAACCATAACATTTTCATGGGAAGTATATAAATATGGAGCATATTGTGCTATTTATCCCATAACTCTCTAATTTGAGAATGTTTGTCCTTAGGTCAGCGTTGTGAAATTTTACCCGAGGATAATATTAGGTACAAAAATTTCTTTCTTCGATTTTGGAAAGTATATTCTCCTTAATTAATTTTTTGAATTTAGACAATGTCAACCTCTCTTAAATAATTCGGTAAATCTTTGAATTTTTTTAGGCAGTTATATAAACAATTATTTTTCTGTCTTTTGATTTTAAATAGAGATAGATAGAAATTCGTCTTATTTATAGTATTGGGGGTATTATCATCCTATTCGAAATGAAGTTGTGCTTGATTAAATTAACCGTAATTTTATGTGATAAAATATACGTTTAAAGCTCACAAATTGTTGGACAGCTTAAGTATTTGCCTGAGTACAACATCTTAGCTGAGGTAATCTATGTAGGACCTTTGCTATTTTTCACCAGAATGTCTAATTTTTTAAACATGAAATTTGGAGCACTATTTCAGATAGGATTTAGGTAAATTATTTTAGATAGAATGTAGGATGAATATATTGAAAACGAAGCAGATTTTGACCTATGCAACTTACTACGTGAGCGATCCTCGGGTGAAAATTTACCCAATATGTAAATTTTCTTCGGATGAAATTTTATACGTTAATGCATTTATAGCTACATACGTTATGGATTTAAACAAAAAAAAAAATAGTAGGCCGTAGACTATGTACTATAAATTAGTATATGAACTAGTTTTCTTAACTATGTGATCAATATGATCATACCATGCTGTCTATGATCAAACCTAGTTAAATGATTTTACAGATTCAATAGTTTGGTTACTATAAGAAATAGAAGAGGTATAAAAGTTTTTGCTATCAAAAAATATTATTTCAGTTTTACGGAAATTTTGTAATAAACGATATGATGACTTAAAAAATCTTCTATCCATTGTAGGTCTTGTATTGTTCAATTCACCAGCTCAAATTCACTTTGTTGACCATATCTTAAGATATCATCATCTGCGTAGTGCTGAACAGAACCATTTGAATTTAGTTGAGCCATGTTGTTTAAATAGATTTAAAAAAAATCAGGATCCAATATTGAACCCTGCGGCACGCCACTTTTAACATTCCCCTGCTGACTCTTTATAGAATTTACACATATTATTTGTTGCCTACCCGATAAGTAGGGCTTAAGACTTAGTTTAGATATAGTTTTAGAACAAAGATCAACACAGTCGAATGCGTTCTGTATAGCGAATAAATTTTTGGTTGTCTATGTCTTTTGTTAATTTCTAATTCGTTAGTTGTATTAATAAAATAATTGATCATTATCTGATCATTATCTATTGAATTATTATTATACTCCAGCACTTTAATTTTTCACTTTAGAATATAATTATTTATCCAATCATTTATTCTCTTGCTTTCCATTAATGAAATATTTCATGTGTTATTGCAGATAGCTTACACTAATATCTGATACGATATCATCAAAGTTTAAATAAGAGTCACATTTAGACCATATACCCTTTTTGACCTATCCCATCATGAAAATATATCTTTTCATAATCCAATATTATTTTAAATGTAGTTTGTAGATTTTTACTAGGTCTTAAGTTAAAACTTATCAGAAACTATTGATGATCAGACAGAGTCGTATTCAATATAAGGAATTTGTCAGAGTTGTTTCTGGGGCTTGCGCTGATGTTGTGCTGATGTTGATGAAATGTGCTGCGTCTATTGCACTTATCCACTTTATACTAGCTGTAGTAGTTTTCGATATATATTTAGATCAATTTTGGCTCCATATAAAATTTCTTATTAATGTATGTATTGTTTTGTTCTACATTACAATTTTGGCCGTATAGTTCAAAATATTCATACAAATCAGTGGTATTGTTTTGCCCTACGTATAGTTTTAAAATTTTTACTTGATATTTTTATGTTTTTATTTATATGAATTAATAAGCTTTAATACAAATTTTGTTTGTTTTTTTTTCAATAATCGCTGTCCATTTTATTTAACACAAAATAATGTAAAATGTGGATAACTTTATTAATATTGCTCTGATCTGTAACTAAAATTGCACTTATAGTTTTCCTTAATTTTCTCTAAGATCATATTCTGTAAAGTAACTAAATTTACCTTTAATAATAGTAATATTCTGTGACAATTTAAAACAATTTGATAGATACTTTTTCGAGTATGTAGAATGCTGAAGGTTAGGAGCAATTATTTCGAAATAACAATTTGGTATATGGGGAAAAACAATTTTCAGGCGACAAAAAGTCAATTTTTATCCAAAAAAAAAAGAAATAAGAAAATAAAAATAATTTTTAATCTATTACTGTATAATTTATTTTATTCTGAAAATTTAAAGTAAAACTTCTGTTTGTTATATAACCAATCAACGTTAGATCGACTAATGACTTTTTTCTTAAAATTCTGGATACAAAAATATCGAATTCAATTAAATTTGGTTTAAATTTTTATTATTCTTAATGACAAATGTACTGCGTCAACTTCTAGTTTTGATGCAAAACCAAATGTTGATAATATAAGTCTAAGAGTACATACGGTATTGACTTCAAATAAAGTTTTGATGTAAAATCAAATGTTGAAATAAGTCTGAGAGTACGGTATTTATATATGGAGTTGTGCTAAACAACCCTATATTTCACCATCCAAATAAACAAAATTTAATTATTTCGTAACATAATTAAAACTCTGTGGTGTATTCGTAGTGCAGATATTCGTCGAGATCTGAAGCGGATATTCATCGAAATCTGAAAATCTCACCTATAAAAAACGAAATACAGAAAATAATGTAGAAATTCAATATTCCTATTTAAAGGTTTCGATTATTCATTGCTCGCTAGAGTGTTTGAATTTATATTTTCTGTTACCATCAAACATGAGTAATCAAATTGTATTCAATCATCAACTTAATTGGGCAAGATGTTGTGAGTACTATGTATATGTTTGGTAGGACACCTTCTCTTGTGACCAAAAAGGTTTTTTATCGCGTTATTTTGAATTAATTCAAATATTTGTTAAAACTACTCCCCCAAACTTGTATAGCATATCTGATGACGCTACGAAGCATGCTGTATAATACACGACTTTTTTACTTGGTTTGACACTCACTTGCCAATTAATTGAAATATTCCTGCAATTTTCCTTCCTTTCAATATTTGTTCTTTAATTTGAGGAATCTTACTCAATTTACTATCCACTTTAACTCCTATACATTTGTATTGATGAACGATTTCAATATTACAATTATTCAGTTTAATCTGAAGCATATCATATGTATTATCTCTGAAGATCATATATTTGGTTTTGTTAATGTTGAGGGTAAGTTTATGTTTACTCAACCATGACTATAAAATAATCATGTCGAGGTTTATAGAGTTCTGTAGGTTGGTAAAGTTGTGTTCTGTATATATTATAGCTAAATCATCCGCAAACATGAATGGCTTCCCGCATAGATCAACATTAAGTAGGCTTACTTATGTAACATGAGAACAAAATTGGGCCTAATGAACTTCCCTGGATAACTACATAATTAATGTCCATTAAGTTGCTCTTCACAGTTGCACATTCTGCAAATAAAATCACAAATTAAGTAAATAACTGAAGTGTAATAAAAAAGGCTATAATATTGCGGAAAATGATTTATGGCCTTAATAAAACTTGAAATTGATAAAGAAAATGTTGATGTTGTGATTCATAACTCTGGTGTATTTATTTGATATATGAACTTAAATGGCAGTATAACAAGATTGAAACAGAATGAGTAGTTGGGAACAAACAGAAAAGGTGAGACATACAAGAAGAAGTGAAAACTAATTGAACATTAGAATTAATTAGAAACCATGCTCAAAAGTTTTTCGAATACACTTCAGTTTTCTTTTTGAGTTATTTAATTTTTATACTTACATGCTTTGTGGGCGTAACATACCTTTAAAGTTCCGGGGCTGTCGCAATTGACTGCGGTTACGGGCAGATTCTCTACAGTTGTTAGAAATATGAAGTTTTTTTCATTTTCACTAATACTTCATCTTCTTAAAGAAGGTGTGGTATCACTCGATAACGTGCTCTCCATGTTTTAGACTTAAAATATATTTTTAACTGAGACACTTTATTTCCATTCATTCTATATGGTCTAGCCAATGAAGACATCTAATTTGATTTTTTGGCTATGTATGCATATAGCTGATGTAGCTGTATAACTTGACTTTATATTTTGTCCACCAAACCCCTTGGTTAGACGCTGTACCATAAATATTTATTTATGATATAATTGAAATATTCAATATTCTCTACTCAATATAGTATTCATGTGGTCTACAACAACAATTCCTCGGAAACATAAAAAAATAAAAATTCACATAAATTTCTGTTTGAGAAGGTGATTCTATTACCACTCAGTTTTTATTTATTAAAATTGTTATATGCTTGTAATCCTCCTTAATACTTGTAATATCACTTCCATCCAATCAACTCTGAAGTTAATGTGAGACAGCATTATACTTAAATATGAAAGAAAACGCCATATTTACGTCTTCTATTATTTCTCTTCAACAAATCCATTTTCTATGATAAAATTTAATTTGCTGTGAAAAATAACAAAACCCAATAAAATTACAAAAAAGAAAATCTAAAAATAAGGAAAAATAAAATTAAAGCAAATTGAAACGAAAATGGTTTTTGTTTTTCCTTATTTTCAGTTAACGATACTAAAAATAATTTACGAAATAAATAATAACAAAAAAGAAATAAGAAAAATAAATGTAAAAGAAAATAATAATATAATAAAAATGAAATGGAGAAAAATAGGTTGATGGAAAATGAAAATAAAACCCGTTTGAATATTGTGGCCATTTAAATCCAAATATTGAACATAATTTTGGACTTAATATCAAATTTGTAAAATTTACAGAGGGTCAAATAAGACTATAGGGTATCAGAATGAAAACTTTATTTGTGTAAATATAATTATAATAATATAATAAGAAAAACATTAAAACAAAATAACATATTTGAATTGAAATTATTTTAAAGCATAAAAATACACCATAGTTACTTTGCCAAATTTTAAATAATATTAAAAAAAAATAATTAATTAGAAATATTTCTAATTGAGATTGGTATAGTTGAGATAAACTGAACAGTCTTATTGTTTTATAACTGGAATTAAAAGTCAACAGAATATTTAATATTGAACTAAAAAAGAAGAGAAAAAAAAAGAAAAATCAATTAAGAATAAATACAAATTATTTTTTAATAGCTGAAGACTGAACTAATATTAACATTGAAAATGAAGCACTGGAACACCAACAAAGCTTATATTAGTAGTAGATACTATTCATGAATATATGGTCTCAATAAACTTACATAATTAGATTTTACAACATTTTAACATCAATACGCCTAACTTCGAAGACATCAAGTTATTAAATGATATCAAACAAAGCTGCATGATCTGATGACATTGTAAGTGAAATGATAAAGGCGGACAAAAGAAAAAAGGTACATATTATATTTTTTATTATATTTATTTATTCTTATTATATTTATATTTTTATTTTACATATATTTAATAGTTAATACAAATTTTAGAATAGATCTGAAAATCCGGAGAAATATCTGGAAATAACAATATATAAAAAAGAACAATACAATATAGTGAAAAAACAATGGAACAGTAACAGTTTTGAATATTATATATAAAATCTTGACCATTGACATAAAAAAAAACTAACCCCAAGGTATTATACGCCAATTATTAAAATTTATTATAATTACTGGTATTATTCGAAAACAAGGTGCATATTCATTTGAAAATTGTTGTTTATTTGTTTTTGTAAGACTTGAATTTTATTTATAATTTTTGTACAGTTCAACAAATCGTCCAAGCAATTGCAATAATTAATAAAGATAGCCTTCAAGAAGTATGTTCTTGATTTTTTGAAGAGTTTACGGTTTTCTTTATGTTGCACTCGTTTACATAATGCAATGGGTATCTAATTTTAGAGTCATGGAACTGTTTAATATGTTGCGTCTATGCTTACTGGCAACCACGGTTTCTATTTTGATAGTTTGAAATGAATGTGCTCTAGCACGATGACGACCATTCATATCACAATAATATGGTGCGAACGCTTCATCTACAGTTAAATTACAATACTTTTATATTTGCAATCTGTCCAAATTAGGATAATAAACAAATAGATTTACTATAAAATTACACCACATTCGGGTGGAGTATCCAATTATGATCCAAATTAACATTTAAACATTTTTAACATAAACAAAAAAGTAGCATTACATCTATTATTTATACATTAAACAAATCTCAATTTTAATTCTTTGTAATAATTCTTTTCGCTGGTTTTGAACTGCGTCCAGGAATTTTTTAGCAACAGTTTTTGGATGCTTTCACAGTGATTGTATTCCTGTGTTTGTATTCTATATAAAAAGCCTTTATTTCATCCTTTACGGTAAGCATCCTAAAATCATGTTGAATAATGTTTTTGGTAACACACCAAGGAGCCTGTACTACCATTCGTAAGGTTTTTGAATGGAATTTGTATTATGGTATTTATTTGATTAATGTTGGACACTGAGGCTGAGCCCCACAACTGTATGTCATATATAGATGCATTTGTTTTGTAGTGAAAGATGGGATTTTGTCCTATAAGCCAGTATAGAGATCTATATTGAAAGTTACTTTCTTTTGCTTCTATATGTTTTCGCAAGCTAAGACGTCGGTTTAAATGTTTATCGAGATATTTTGCTTCGTCGGATTCCGGCAGGTTTCCTTGCGAAGAGTCACATGCATCGATTTGGCAGTATTTATTCTCCATATCTTGAGCCAATCTTCAAACTCCAGTAAGTTTATTTGGAACTCTCGATTTTATTCTATACAATTGGGCTGCTTCTTCCTCTAATTTCATTAAAAAATGTCTTTTTTCTAAGTAAAACTTCAATATTTCGCAATAAGGATATGGTAAAATCTTCTTGAGAATAACAGAAACTATTTCTCCAGTAGTTTTCTTGGACTGTTCAACTGTTGTAAGAAATACCAAAATCGTGTCTAGACAACAATTCTGTCTGGAGGAAAAATTCACATTGAATAGGAAAGTGTTTGTAGCTCAGACTCTGTTGGCAATTTGCGGTCAATCACTTTAAATTCCTTCATCTGTCCATTAGCCTGAATTTGTCTTGCGTTCCACGAAAAAAGGGAATGTTTTTATTAAAATGTATATGAGAATAAGGTTTTATGACATCATCATCTACCGTGTTTACTTTTTTGTCAACACACAAACATCTGTTTTTAGACAATTACTTTTATTACGGCTATAAACACTAATATTTTACAAAAATACATCACTTTTTCTCAACTTCATCATATCGCGGGCGATAAAGGCTAACATTACATAAAGAAATAAATAAATATAAAGTAGGGCATAACATTAAAAATAAATAAAACGTAAATGCCAAAATTAAATTATTCTATTGTTAAGCCAAAGCTATTCTGGAGTTGATGTAGTTTTCCACATTTAAATTAATTAATACACATAAAAAACCAAAAATCGAAACGTATTATATTAAATTATATATGTTGTTAATAGGACTCGAAGATCTTGACTTCTTAAGGTTTTAAAAAAATACCAATCCAAAATTAAAATCCGAAAATTGAAAAGGTTTCAACTAAAAATGTGTTAACAAACGTGCAGCGGAGTTTTGTGACAGAGCTCCCATTTTGAAAAATACTACATTTTTTTTCCATAATTTTAACTGAAACTTTACCATTTGCGTTATTTTGTCGTCGGCAAAAACATATATTATACCCTTTGTCCGGAAAAAAGTTGTATTTGGTTATTTTAAGTTTGGGGATTTTTTAGTTAAGGATTTTGAATTTGGAGACTTTAATTTAATGATTTTGTATTTGGGAAGTTCAGGTGTAACCCGTTGTCTTACAAAGGTTTTACAACTCCGCCAGCAGCAAGGAGGTTGCAGTTGTATAGATTTTCTCTTTCTCTACCCGGTTCATTAGAAAAAGGATGCAAAATTCCATATCATTTCTCTATTGTTTTTAGGTATTTGAAATGGTTAATTATATTTAGAATATTGTTTGACACTATTTAATTCTATGCGGATTCAATAAAAAATAATATGAATGAAAAAAATTTAAAAAATAGCTACCATTTTATTAAAATTATAATTTATTCAAATTGAAATAATAAACACGGCTTAAAATAAATGTCCTTCATGAATAAATTAAATGGAGTTGCTGCTGCTATTAGTTTTTAAACTGACAATAACATAATCAAATAGGCTTAAAATACTTAAATTTAAATTAAATTTATATTAAAAGAAAATTTAAATTTTTCAATTAGATATATTTTTTTTTTTTTTTACTTAATAAAATAAATTTCATTTCTAATTGGTGTGCTCGTAGTTGATTTACGGTGACGATTGTTATCAACGTTTTTTTGATGTATTGTAAAAATTACCACAGTTTGGTATGTGAAATGATATTAGTTTAATTTTTATAGTCTATAAAAATTGTATTTGATAAAAATAACAAATTATAAAATACAGGGTGTGAAAATTTGCTGAATTAATTAATATTATTGTGAGCTTACATTTTCAAACCATTTTCAAACCAGGATTTCTAATCCTTTTTTAGATGTCACAAATTTTACTCAGAATGTGAAATATAAAATAATAACTTTTAATGAGTTCTTGGTTATATTATGTAATATAATTCATATTGATAATTTTGAAGATGATAAAAAGTACAAAAAGTGGATGACAAATTAATTCAATAAAATATCTGCCCAAGTAACAATTTTTAGAGCACCCAGCATAATTTGCTCTAAATGACTTCTAAAGCGGCATAAAAATACACTGTAGGCTCTACAATGGAATAATTAACTCTATAAGTGTGTAAAATAAATTTATTCTACTTTAGAGCTAAAATAATATTTTCTTTCTTATATAGAACATTTTGCTTCAGTAATGTATAATATTATGTTGCTTTAGAGCTGTTGGAATAAGTATATTCTTTTATAAAGCTACTTGCCCTTAAGAGTGTAATTGTATGCTGTTTAAAAGCTAACAGCGTCATGGTATTCTGCAACAGAGCAGTTGAAATATACTAGCACTTCACTGCTCTATTAGTTAATTTGTTATGCTCTTTTAGAGCTAAAAAAATATTTTTTTATTGATAGAAAGATATTTGCTACCTGATTTAATATGTTTACTGTCCTTGTACTACAGATTGAATTCTCATAAAAATGAAAGTCATTTCATGTTATCTCATCCCAGTTCCTGTAAAAAACTGATTAACCGTCCTTAATAGATTAGCGCTTGTATTCGGTGTGTTTGTAATTGTATGTACATAATACTTATTTGAAAAAATGGATAATTTTCAACCATGGAAAAAATATAAAATAAGCTCAACATTTAAAAAACGGTTGAACAAAAATAAAGCATTGTTATTAAAATCATGTTCTAAAAATAACAATATACTAAGAGCAACTCAAAACGTTGTAAAAGACCAACAGCCAAAATATTACCAGTAAGTACTTATATTTTCACACTATTTAATAAAAATGAATACTAATAATTATCATATAAATAACGATAGTGGAAAAAGCAGTCAAACACTCGAAGAAATTAAAGTCTTTTCATGCTATCTCCCTCTAAAAAATTTATTAACTTTACATTACATTTTGGAGCTCTACAATAGCTCTAAAACACTAAATGAATTAAATGAATGTAAGCATTGAAAAACTTCAAAATAAATTAATTAAAATAAATATTTTGAAAATTACAAACATTTCTTAGGCTTGTTTTATGTTTTGGAAACATTTGACTTAAAATGTTCAAAAATATTTAAAACAAAATTTTCAAAATTTTAAGAATTTTTTTTTAAAAGTATTATTTTCTTAAAATTATTATAGGGTGTTATAAATTTTCGAGGTAGAAGACCAATATTTACGTTGAATTTAAAATCGCAAGAAAATTTAATGTTTAATCAGGAAAATATTCACATTTTTAACAAACTTGCAATATCACATATCCATATTATTTTATTGTAATAAAAATACAAATATGTTAATCTAGAAATAAATTAGATAAGCATCAATACTAATAAGAAAATATTAATATGTGTATCACAATAAAAATAATAAAATAAATGTAATACACATACATACGTTATAACAACATTATTTCCTATCATTCGCTCTATATCGGCGTACTTATACATGCTCCTAAAACTAATTTATTTAACGTTTAAAAAGCTACGTACTCGAAAAGAGGAGTGTAAAAGACTATTTTGGAGCTAAAATAAAAATTTGAATTAGCTCTATAAGCGACACTTTTGTTGCTATAAGAGCTCTATAAAAGCTCTAAGAACGGATATAGAGCTAAAACTTGGAGCTAATAGCTTTAAATTTAGCTGTAGTGCAGCACAAGAGCTTTTATAGAGCTAAAGTTGTTACTTGGGTGAGGAATAGGAATTTTCAAAGCAATTAGCGACCAAGATAACGAAATTATTATTGAAATTAGAGTAAGTGAATTTGAAATTATTGTGTAAAATTTTTAGATGCATCTATTAATATAGTATAATTAACTTAATAAAAGTCATATATTTAAAAGAGGCTTTCAAAATAAAATATAGAGCTTAACAGCTACGACTAAAGCTCTGAATAGAATATTGTTTCAAAATTCGTCAAATTTAAATAAAATTATTTATTAAAAATTTTTTATTTAAAAAGTAAAAAGTATTGTAAATTTTGAATTTAGAAATAAAAAAAATAAAAAAAATAAAAAAAAAAAAATAAGCCAAGATGAAGTGTGACGATAGCGATATAATGTCGGATTAGTCAGCAAGTCTGCAAACCGGAATCCAGAAATAAAAATTCACAAAAAATCCATAAATTCAAAATCGATAAAATTGTGGCAATATTAATCCTGGGAAAATGAGATATTATCTGTTTTGTAGCCGACAGTGGCTACGCATAAAAATGATTTAGGTAAATATTGTGGAAAAATTGAAATTAATACCTAAATATCTAACATAAAGCATTTGATAAGCCAGAAATTTGATAAAATAAATTATTCGAAAATAAACATTGTAGTAAAAATACGGAGTAAGAACTTGCAGTACGGTAGCTAGATAATAAAGTGAAATGAATAAAAGCAGCATTAACAAATATAGTTTTTTGTGGATTTTTTTGTGAATTTGTTTTGGATTATTGTTTTTGTGTTAAAAGACATTATAGATTTTGTTTTTTTTTGTGGATTTGTGGACTAACCCATAATGCCAACTCTTTTTCTCAATAAAACATTGAATATATTTATTTAGATCTGGATATCTTATATATTATAATACACAAGATGAACGACGTGGTGAGTAAAAAAGCAAGAATAATTGAATAGTAAATTACACCACAAAAATATTAAGATTTTAGCAAATTCTTGGTGCTGAATACTTAAAACAATAAAAAATAATTTCAATTACGGGCAATTTTTAAAAGGCTTCATAAAAATTCTGTCATTTCAAATAGACACACACAAACTTATAGAAAAAGGTACAAAAACAAAAATTGAAAACAAAACAGCAAAACAAAAATCAGATCAGATCATACTCTTCAAAAATGAAAATAAATGTTAGTTCAGTTGTTCCTGCTATTATTAAAAAAAAATGTAAACAGTAAAATACGGTTATAGTCATTCACTAAATTTCAGTAATACTTCTGACTACCTATAACCGTTTTGTGACTCAAAAAGTCAGGTGTAGTCAAAAAAAAAACTGCATTTGTTTTTATATAAAATGGTACCTGAAAGGACTGCTACTGTGCAATTGCACAGGGGATTCACTAGTCATAATGTAAAACTTAAACTATTAGTTATGAATTAAGACCGAACGGTAAAATAATGATAACTATTCATGGATTAAGAAGTTTAACTTTTATTCTTTCTGTAGAATCATTGCACCGAATCCATATTTACCAAACTGTATTAGAGTTTTGATGGAATTTCTCTATAAAGATAATTGATGATAAATTAAAATCAGATTGGAGTATGTACGAGGAGTTAATACGAACCTTTTACCATTTTTTTATCATGTTTATGTTTTTTGTTTGTTTGAGAATTATTTCATTTTCGTTTTTAGGGGCTTTATACTACAGCGAAATTACATCCCAAATTGGTTTTAGGGCTTTCATAT
Organism: Argyra leucocephala; assembly: GCA_963942445.1. NCBI lineage: Eukaryota > Metazoa > Arthropoda > Insecta > Diptera > Dolichopodidae > Argyra > Argyra leucocephala. The sequence goes on from OZ012677.1 coordinate 144,647,215, forward strand.
TCCGGAAGTTAATTTAATTATGCAATTAGATATTTGTATAATAGATAAGGACTTGTGTAATCACATAGAAGGATTTTATTTTTCTTTGTTTTCTAATTAAAATTCAATTTTCGTTAATTAGTAAGGGTAATTTTGACATTCGTGTGATAGAGATGATAGCTCTACTTGTCCTGCATATCATTTCATCTTGATCGGATATTTTGGAAATCTTTTGACTTCAAAATAATTTTGCATAATAGCTTCGAGAATTAACACTCCGAATATTAATCACGGCAAAAAAAAAATTAAATAAGACAGAAAAATTTGTATGAAATTCAGAGTGAATTTCTTTCATAATGAAATAAAATTCGAATTTTGCGGTCTTTTTGCCTAACTTGGCATATTATTTCAGTTTATTATTTTTAGGTTTTATTTCATGAAGATCAACAAAGAAAACACTTTTTTTTTTGTATTTTTGGTGTCTAATTTGTTTAATTAAATTTTGAAATTGAGTTTAACTTTTTCCAAATATTTCGAAAAAGGTATTTTTGGGGGGCTTATTTGATTTACTCTTTGAGGTTTTGAAACATGATTTAAAAAAAAAAAAAACCCAAAAAATATCATTTAAATGTTTGTACAGTCTTTATTTCAGTTGCCTGGGCCTTTATTTCATTTTCATTAAAAAAGCGTCAATCTTATCGGGCTGTAACGATATACAAGAAAAATAAAATGCTGTTATTCTAGTATCTTTGGCTTATGAAAATCATGTGCATCAAAAGTAAAGGTTCAATATGGCAATTAGTTTCCTCTACCGAATTCGGAATTATTTAAATTGACAATGTTTGTGTTCTTTTTACACGAAAATATTACTTTACAGTTCTTCAGAGTAGCTTTGGCTTATTTTTTATTTTGCTGACGTATTATCTTCTGTCATCTCCTTTTTTTAAGCTTTTAAATAGCTTAAAGTAGAAAAAAATTATTTACTCTGTAAACGGAATACAATCAGTTCTAGACGAATTCTGGACTCTTAAAAATATAGATATACAATCAAAAAACACATAATATTATTTTGTGAAAGTAGATTTTATAATATCTTTAGCTGATGTTTCCACTGAGATTGTACCACAATTCAAAAATAGGAGATTCATTTTTTGTTTTTAATTTTTTTTTTTTTTTTTGATTAATCAATTCATTTAGTATTATACAATTAAGTATAAATAAAAAATTTTCAATAATTTTGAGCAAATAAAATCTAGTCTAGTCAAAATGTTTGTGAATCAATTCAAAATTATGTTGCTAACCCGGTTTTCAATTTTCAAAATTAATTATTTTATTTTTATTTTTTTTTAAATCTTATAATCTATACCTATTTTTTTAAATATCATTAATTGGGCTGATCTAAAATTTCTGAATTAAAATCTATTAGAGTCAAATTTTACTTAAATAACTAGTTTATTAATAAAATAAACATGTATACTTTCAAAAAAAAAAAATTTCGGAGTTAGACTATTTTTAAAAATAATGATTTGATCATATGAATTAAAACATAAAAAAAAAAAATGTTTTTTTTTTAGTTATATCTACATAATTGGAAAACCATACAACTTCTCATAATGATATTATGAGATTAACTAAAATTTATAGGAAATCTTTATTTACTAATTATTGTGCTCTAATTCTGGTTATACGCATTTTGTGATGGGATTTTAAAAGTTTGTCTTTTTTTAATTTTTTTTTTATCAGTTTTTTGTTGAAAGGTATATAACCGGAGCAAAGAAATTTAAATGAAAATTTAATTTAAATTTGGCCTTCGATTTTATAATATAAACTTTTTAAATGTTCATAAATTTAATTTGTTGTTTGTTTTAAATTAAAATTTTGTTTTAATCCAGTTTCAATTTTAAAAATAGAAATTTAAATTTTGAAAAAATTTAATTTAAATAATTTTATTGAATAACAGTTTTGTTTTTGTTTTTTGTGTTTTTTTTTTTTTACAAATACATAAATTGTTTTTGATAACTAATTGAATTCATGTACAATTTATGTAATTTGAATTTTATAAAATATATATATATATTATGATAGGCAAACATTAAAGCGAAAAATAAAAAATTTTTAATACAAAATAAATAACGCCCAAAATTTCTGTATAAAATATTTGAGGTTTTCTTTTATATAAAATAGTAAGAATATTTTCAGCAATTGTGTTTAAACTGTTATAACCAAATTGTTTTTCGGATTAATTGCAAAGAACAAGATTAATACAATAAACGTAAAATGAAGGTATGTATACCGTTGTCGAGCGTGTAGATCAACGCCACAATTATTATAATATGACATTTTTAAGTGGGTAGCTTAGAAGCTAACCGAGGTCTTTTCCACTTTAAAAAAAAAATCTAAAAATGAGGTTTTGTTTATATTCTAAATTAAAATTGATTTACTTCCTAATATTTCAACAAATCATGTTAATTCCCATATATAAACGAGATCAAAATTCATACTTTGGCGCAAAATGTTTCTATTCCACGCTTATGAGTGTAGCAAAATATGTCTATTCCATAATTTTTGTCAAAATATGCCTATTCCTTAGAAATTCGATTCTGGAAAATAAAAAGTAATAAAAAAAGTAACAAAAAGAGTTTCTTCCTATTTTGGTGCGAAATTAAAGAAATGTCATGATTAAATCGCAGTGAAATATTACTTACTTACTTGCTGGGCGCTACAGACCTTGAAGGTACTGCGCCTAATGCAAAATTATCCTCTGTTGACTTCGATAACGAGCGGAATCTTGGTGATTTGAAGTTTTTTCATATCGATACTTCATCTCTCCAACGAAGTTGTGGCCTCCCTCGACGACGCGTCTCTTCCCCAGAGCTTGGATTCAAAAAGTTTTCTAGCTGGAACATTTTCATTCAGACGCTCTACATGACCTTGCATATTCCGACTTTTTTGGCTAGGTCCATGTCCCAGGACAACTGGTATAGTTCGGTATTATAGCTTCTTCTCCAAACCTCTTCGTCAGACACAGGTTTATAAATGCGAGAAGGAGTTTTCTCTCAAGGATATCAAGTGCATGCTCGATTTCTTTTGTCCACGATTTCTTTTGTTCTTTCTTTGCATGCTTTTTCTGAATGTCCACGATTCAGAACCATATAGCAGCACCAGAAGGATGAGCGTTTTTGTGTTTTGTGTAATTGTGCTTTGGTATTTTGAGATAGGAGCTTTGAATCCAGTTGTTTGGACACACCGAAGTAGCAACGGTTTTCTAGGGTAATGCCTTACTTCAACATCAATGTTATTGGTGGAGTTGATTCCAAGGTAGATAAATTCCTTAACTACCTCAAAATTATATGAGCCGACAGTGATATTGTATGGTGTTGTGAGGACTTTTTATTTGTCAACAGCATATATTTTGTTTTATTCTCATTTATGAGAAGACTTTTACTTGCTTTCTCTTCAATCTGTTCAATCTGTGCAAAAACTTCGATGACTGATGCTTGTCGTGATGTCTGATAATATCGACGTCATCAGCGAAACCCAGGAGCTACAATGAACTTCGCACTGTATACTCCAACACTAAATTAAAGATATTACACGACAACGCATTGTAGAAATCCTTGTCGAATTCCGGAGCACGTTCGAAATGAATAAGAAATTGTGACACATATTTTAAATACATTAGTTATTAATTGCATATTTTTTTGGAAAAAAATATGTATCAAAAGTTGCCTATTCCTATCCTCTAATTTTCAAAATAACCCTATTCCACACCTTCGTAGCAAAACAGTTCTATTCCATATTTATTAATTAAATAACTCCTGGACTAACTGTTTTATCCTGAATTTTATATTAAAATTCAATTACAAGCATTATTATTGATAATTTTCAGAAACAATTATATAACAAATTACAGTGGTTCAAAAATCAGAAGTTTTTTTCAATTTACGCAAAACTCACAAAAATAGAAAAGGCCCCAGTTTGCTTCTAAGCTACACAAGTACAGTTTACTTTCAGTTCTCGTAGATCAGACTCATAGATGAGGTTTTGAAAATAATTTTTTGAGAAATTTATACCTTTTAAATATGGAGTTTTAAATCTTGAGCCAAAGCTTAGTGAAGCATTATTTTCAGCTCAGTATATTCCGAAAATTATAATGTCAGTAGGTACACTTAATTTAACATAATATTTCCTAATACATACTAGTACATTAATTTTTCCAAGACATGATAAAAACTATGAATAACTGTAGATTGTAACTGTAAATTGTAATGTAATACTTTACGGGTCATAGTTGAACAATCAGTAGAATGGAATGCCCCACTATATCTACTATTCATAGATTTTAAGAAAGCATTCGACACAGTCAAGAGATGCGCAATATGGAGATCACTTACAAAGAAGGGAGTTGCTGAAAAAATCATCAACATCATCAAAGCGATGTATGAAGATGCAGAGACAACAGTTCAACACAGAGGTAAGATCAGTGATCCATTCTACACCAATATAGGAGTTAGACAAGGATGTCCACTATCTCCACTTCTCTTCAACACAATACTAGACGACATTCTAAGAGAAGTTTGCACTGGAATAAACGGAATAGAATTGGATCTCTTCGGAAACTTAGAAGACTTAGATTACGCAGATAATGTATGCCTCGTAGCAAGGAATCAAAGGGACCTACAGAACAAAGTCAACAGATTACAGGAAGAAGCAAAGAAATCGGGACTGGAATTGAATATCGAGAAAACCAAAGCAATGAGGACAAACAATAGTTATAGTGAGCCAATAACAGTGAGTGGACAACAGATAGAATACGTAGAAGAATTCAACTACCTGGGGAGCATTATAACATCAAGAGGAGGTGCAACAGAAGATGTTAACAGCCGTATAAATAAGGCAAGAAGAACATTTGGGAGCCTAATGAAGATATGGCGGAGCAACCAAATATTGAGAACAACAAAGCTAACAATATTCAGAGCATGTGTTAAGTCAACATTAATATATGGCAGCGAAACATGGCTCACTTCGGTCAGAATCAAACAGAAGCTACAAGTTTTCATCAACAAGTGCTTGAGAATTATATGCAGAATATTCTGGCCGGCAAGAATTAGCAACGAGGATTTATGGATGATAACTGGAGAAGAACCTATCAACAGACAGATAGATAGGAAAAAATGGAAATGGATAGGTCATACACTAAGGAAATCAGAAAGTGATATAGCAAGAAGAGCTCTAGAGTGGAATCCACAAGGACAAAGGAGACCCGGCAGACCATACAACACATGGAGACGCACAATCGATCAAGAATTAACAGTCAACAATTATACCTGGGACGATATTAAGGAAGTAGTACTCAACAGAGAGGAATGGAGGTTCACTATCGAAGCCCTATGCTACCACGCGGAGTAATAGGAGAAAAAAAAAAATTGTAATGTGAAAAAGTAATGTTAATAACGGTACAGATTTTTAATTTCGTATAATAAATTATTTATTTTTTTTTGCATTTTAAAATTTTCTAATAAAATTTCTATTCCATATAACCTTGAAATTGTACAATACTACCAGAGTACTGATGTACCAGAGTACTATCCATAAAACTATGAATTGTATTGTAACAAGCTGTTTAAGTATAAGATCATTGGTAAAAATTAGAAAAAAAATGTAGAAAAGACAGTTGAAAATCCGCCAACTGTATATATAATGCTATTTTGGAAATAAAACAATATGCTATACTCGACCAAGAGTGTTTGGAATATAAAAAGTCACAACAGGCGCTTCACCAGATTGATGTAAATGCATGTTTTTCCCTTCGAGAAAGCAAATCATTAAATTACTTGTCGAGCGGTGGGCCTGAGCGTACCAACATGTTCTGATCAAAATTTATAAAATTCCAGAATCCGTGAGTTAAGTATGATATTTTATACTTTATTTGTATCTAATTTAGAGGTATTAAGCAATGTTATCGTAAGTCATACCATAATGTCTATAATATATATAAAATATTATAATCTGGATTCAAGCTAGTTTTTGTTTATAAACTGATTTTTATAGGTTTCACTTTTTGTCCTACAAACAAAAAATTATTCTCCATTAAAATAGTTAATTACAGTAATTCGAAAAACAAGTTCTGAAGAAGATAATACTCAAACTTGCATATCTTCGGAGCTGTTTTTCCGATTCAATTTTCTTTAATATTCTAAATTAAACTTAAAAACTAGCTAGAGTCTAAAATATTTTTTTGCACTAATATACTATAATTTTCACGTTGAACCAGACTAATCTGCAAAATAAACACTGCTTTTGAATTATTTTCGTTGGTGATGTAGCTTCACATGCTTGGTATTTGACTAAATTTCATTTGATATATGTAAATATTCTGTAAAATGCACTTTAATTTTGAATCCAACTCTAAAATCTCTCCTAATTCAGAATCCCGCATTTATTATATGTATATATATATATATTATATATTCATATATTTAGGTATGCGGATAATAATTATCGTATTCAGTAGTTACACAGCATATTCAGTCAAATGAAAAGCAGGCCAATGAAAATACAGGTAAATTGCAAGAAAATCATTTGGGCGCATATGACACGCTTCCAGATTTTAGCTTACAGCTTCTTCAAAATAAGAATGAAATTTTCTTGGTATTTTCGTATTTTCAAAAATTTATTCAAAAATGTGTTTAGCTTAGAACCAAATTATATTAATGAGAATGGTGTTTCATTTGATCGATCTGTAATAAAATATCTGTTGTAATGATTTTCTTTCCAGTCGGCATTTAGAATGTCTCGGTAAAATGTTACATAATGTTTCTGGATTAATAAAATGCATTTGTTGAATTACATTTTTTTTACTTTATTTATTTTTGAGATTATTTAATTGAATACATTTTATTATGTAAATTTCAATGTCAAATACTTTTGATGTTTTTCATTTAACATTATTTTAATGATTTAATTTTGGTTTAGGCGTTATTTCATACCCCCATATTTAACTATTATTATTATTATTATTATTATTATTACTAATTACAATGGTTTTTTTTAATTTAATATACAAATTAGATTCATGATTAAATTTATTTTATTGCTTACAAATCTACAAAAAAATTAACATACAATAAACATACAAATTGTCTTATTTAAATATTATTAAATTGGCATAGAACGCGAAAATTTCAATAATTTAATCGTAATATTAGTAAATATTAAAAATTCGCTGGTAGCTAAGATATAAATTATTGAAATATTCAAGTTTTATAGCATTTAAATTTAAAATTTGATTATTATAAAACAATAATAATTCAATTAATATTTTTTGAACAACTCATAAAGTCCATTACATTTAAACTGTCAATTTTGTATCATTATATGGTTCTTTTGGTATCATATTGTATGGATTCAATTTGGTATCATATTGTACCGTTATGTGGTTCTTAGTTCTAGATCAGTGTCTCTCAAACTATGGGTCGCGGCCCCCTAGGGAGCCGTAGAGCCTTTACAAGGGGGCCGCGAAATAATTATGTATTTTTACGAGAAAATAATGAACAAGTAGAAGAATCAGTAGAACAACCGTCTGCAACAGATTCAACTTTACAAAGAACTTCTTCTTCAACATCAACATTAACAACTAGTAATAAAAGAAAAATTGCACAAGATAATACACAATGATAAATATGCAAGTATTTTGAAGTCAATTCCTATCTCAAACGATACTATGAAAAGATGAATTTATAGCATGGGCGATAATATATTAAAACTCAATTAATATCTCGTATTAAACAGAGCAAGTTCTTCGCAATACAACTTGATGAATCCACTGATATAACAAATTACACAGTTAATGGTTTTTGTAAGATATCAGTATAACAACCAAGTTCATGGTGATTTACTTTTTTTTGTCGGGAGCTTTTGACTACAACAAGAGGTATTGATATTTTTGTAAAAGTAGATAAGTTCTTTTCAGGGAATGAACTTGAATGGTCAAAATGTGTAGGAGTTTGCACAGACGGTGCTGCAGCAATGACTGGGAGAATTAATGTTGTAAAAAATCATGCTGTAAACTCCAGATTATTTAATATTTTATGTAAACGGATGGCAACAGAACATCTGGCTTTGTTGTATTAAATTTTTTTGATAAAGTTAATGAATTAAGTCTTTCCCTACAAAGTGTCCAACTTATTGGTCTCCAACAAAAGCTTTATTTATGGTCAAATTTTATTAACGAAGGAAATATGGAAATGTTCCCATTTCTAAATGAGTTTCTTACCACCAATGAATTTAATTTCAAATATTAATTTCAACTTCAGTTAAAAACATATTACTGAATCATACTGACGAATCTCAACCCTTTTTTGCTGGATACGAACTGGATAAGAATGCCATTTGTTTAATCATTGAAATATGATCATATTACTTCGGTGGCTCAAGAAGAATTGATTGATATTAGATCAGATAATTCTGTTAAATTGGAGTTTCATGAAAAAAGTCTTACACAATTTTTGATAAGGCAACAGCAACAATATCGTAAAAGAAGCATTGCTAAATTTAATGCCTTTTGCGACAACATATCTTTGCGGAACAGCTTTTTCTTCATTGTTAATAATAAAGAATAACAATAGATTGTGTCTTTCATCGAACACTTTGGAACAAAACCTTCGAATTACCATTTCTGAAATTTTACCGGATATTAATTATTTATGTAATAATATGCAATCACATCCCTCTCATTAAGTAATGTGATTGCATATTCCTACATGAATAATCGGTGAAATAAGAAATTTGAGATTTTTTTTAATTTTATATCATTTTATTATTGAAATAATTTTGATGGTTATTTGGTTTTTTAATTTTAATAAAAATATTGCTAAAAAATATAATGAATGTGTTTTATTTGTCTAATTTTTTGGGGAGGATTGAATTTTTTTTCAAGTTTTGGGAGCCGCATTATAAAAAAATTTGAGAAGCACTGTTCTAGATCATAGGTACTGCGATCACCACTGAATACTACCAATATTAAACTAATAACCTTCTCTGTGAAAAATTATCGGTTAGAAGAAATCCAGGTATAGTTTCGCAATTGATCTAGGCTATTATGAAGTCACATAGTTCTCATTTTTATAGTGATTAAAGATAAATGAAGAAAATCAGAAATTATGTTTTTTTTCCTTTAAATTATTAATTTCTTATTTTCCAAAATTAAATTCTGAAGATCATACAGCCAACGATCGAAAAAAAGTATAATGTGGGTCTTTACGTTTTTTTCCAAAGATGTAAAAGAAAATCACTTGAACGTCAATAATTGGAAATATAAAAATTTAATCTAAGAAAATAATGGCCAACAAACAAAATATTGTGTACAATTTAAATTTCTAATTAGTTAAATTGACGTTAATTTTTTTGTTAATTGAATTGAATTGATAATTAATTTTGTATGTCAAAAAGTGCATTTACTTGTGTACTTATATTTATATATACATTATTTTTAGAAACTGAAGGTATTGATGAAGTTTTAGACAATCTAAGTGAAGCTATAACTACTGCAATGTTAAGTTGGTGCTGTATAAAAATTTTTTTTACTCAAAAAATTTCATGCCTCCAAACTTCTATGCTCTATGTCTTGCCCTATTTTATATTAGACTTTCATCGTACATTTTGTGCCTTATTTTGTTTTATTTATTTTAAAACTGACAAGAAAAAAACTTATTTCTGACAAGAGGAAATTCCCTAAGTAAATTTCCTAAAGATTAAAGTGTAGGAAAATTTACTCTAGAAAAAGATCTTGGAAATACTTTGACAAATTAAATTTGTCAAGATATGGGAAAAAAACAACAACAATTTTTCATGCGACGAAAATTTGTCAAACTAACAAGTTACAAAACGGGTACACCCATAATAACAAAGACAAGAAAATATGATTCAATGATTAAATTTAATTTAATTTACACTGGTAGATCTGTGTATTAATATATAGGCCATCCATATGTCCTTTTCCCTTTCCGAATGTGGGCCTTTTCAAATTTAAAATATTGTATATTTCTTATACACTATCAGGTTCTCGTACTACAAAAATAAAAATATTCATAGAAATATTTTTCTAAAAATAATTAATAAAGGACCTTATGTGAATTCATATTCACTTCAGATCATATTCTAATAATACTAATGAAAAAATTGGAAAAATTGTAATCTTCCATCTAGTTTATAAGAAAATTGTATAAGTCAAAATTAAAACCCAAAAGTTAGAAATTTATATCTTAAATATAAAAATATAAAAAAATATTTGGCTTATCAACTTATTAAATGTGGAAAACTATAGCTATTGTCAAAAACTGAGCCTTACAAAATAGAATAGCTTCATTTTATTGAAGTTGTTACCAGATTATACTCTCAATTATTTGTTTTATACTGAACTGGGCCAGGTCGAAAAATTCATGAAGAATTTTTTTGTTTCATTGGGAACCGAAGCTGGGACCTTTCGGTTGAAATGCAGCCGCTTTACCTACTGCGTCAACCAGCGTGTGGATTTAATCAAGATATTGAGGGATATTTGTATATATTGGTATACTAAATTTCATCACATCAGATACTGTGATGTGTAAGAATTAGAAGTGATTTAATTAATGTTATGTGATATTTTGTTTCAGAACTGGAAGACATGTAACGACGTGAAGTTGTATTGTATATTGATTTTTGAGGTATAATGAAAAAAATTAATGTAGAGACAAGACGTCTTGGATTACTTTTCGTTCAACTAAAATAAATTTTCAAATTGATTTTAATAAATTTTTTTAGTTCCTTTAAAATCAATAAATTTGAAAACGATTAATCATTTAATTCCGGATTGTTAGTTTATTTTCATAAAATAGTAAGATATGTTTCTAAGTCAATTTTAATCTAATTAAAATTCTAACTTTTTAAATTTAAATTTAAAAAATATCCAATTGGGTTTTTTTTTTCGATTTTGCGAATTTTAATTAATTAAAAATGTTTTTTTTTTTTCTTTTTTTCCATCATCTTCATATTGTCTTATTAAATTAAGAATGACCACATGGATAAGAATAAGCAATAGAATATTCTGATGAAGTTCCTAGAATATTATTAAAAAAGTACACCTTTTTTTTGTTTAAAAGAAAAAACAACAATAACCAAAAGAAAAAATAAATTAATTTAAAACGCGACATCGAAAATCAGTATAGGTAATTCTCATAAAATTATTAATTTTGCTTTTTTTTCATTTTTTACATTTTTAATGAGATTTATAATCACAAATAGAGGAGTTATAACAAATTCATAAAACTTTTTTCTGTATTAATTATTCAAATTAGCGTTAACTTTTTTAATATAAAATCATCAGAACAAAAAAAAAAGAAAAAAAAAATATAAAAATAAATAAATAAAATTATGTCATTTTGAAAAATGAAATATAAATTTTAATGAAAAAAAAAACATTTTTGTTTTTTAACCTGGAGACATTATGGCTACGAATTTAAGATAAAAAAAAAAAACAGAAATGAATTGACATTAAAAGATATTGCAAAATTTCCACTAGGTAGAATACAAATAAATTAAAACCGATGACCCGATGAACTCCTTTTCTTTGTGCGTTCATCCAATCATGTGCTATGTGAATGGGGATAATTTGTTGCTAAGAGCGCAAAAAAAGATTGAGAAATTTGCAATATTTCTAAACAAAATTTCTTTTTAATTTTTTTTTTTAATTTAATTTTGAAAGAGAAAATATGCATAGAAATGGAATAATTTAAACTATGGGATATTCCATTGTTTAAATTTTATTTGAAATATATCACAAGGCTTATGCAATAGGTAATATTTTCTTTTAATAGAAATATTTAATCACATGTAAGAATTTTTTTATATCGAAATAAAACATCCTATAGTTTATTATACTAACGATATTTTTTTTTCTTTTATTATCCTTTGAAATTAAACAGTCTGTCTCTAATAGGGACATTCATTAGTTTTGTACGCAACTTTTAAGTACCAATTCATAACGATATAATTATAATCCATCGTGTTGGCATCGTATTTTTATATTCGGTACAAATGTGGTTTTTGTTAAACTAGCTCCATTCACTTTGAATCTCCACTTTTGAAGCCGATTAATTGATTCTTGCGTTGCAAGATCTCCGAAATATACGCTGAATTAACATGGTATGTTATTATAGCCATGCAATCACTAAATAGGTCGGCGGTTGTTTCATTTGTTGTTGGTAACTCAATGTGAATTAGGCATAAAACAGGGTCTAAAAAATTGACTTGCATCCTCCTGACTTGAATAAACTACAGACAGATGTAGTTGATGATTCACAAAAAAAGTATTTACATAATAAATCGTAAAACTGAGGTAGTAACTATTTAAGTTTGTCTTTCATAACACACCTGTGTGAAAGCCTAATGGTGAATATTCTCAAATGTCTCTGTACAATAATAGTCAGTCACTTTAAATATTCTACACTCGTTTCTAAAACCAAGTTGAAGACTTGGGAAAATTTTAATTTTTCCAATAAAAGTTCTAATCGTTCTAAAAAATTGTTTTTTTTTTTCAGATAGAAGAAAATCATTAAAAGAGTCTTCATTTGACGAAGGGAAAGACTGTGTCGACTTTAACGCACTAAAAACTACTATCCTTTTGTTTATATTAAAACTAGTCTTTTAGACTAACCATTAAAACATTTTTGGCTCTTACTTCAGATATCGTTGGCCAATCAAAATCCCATTAGGAGTTATTGAGAGATAAAAGAATTTTTCCTAACATAGTTCAAACGGTTTCGTGCATTTAAGATGTCTAACAAAGTTTTGACTGTCAGCTTAGCGTAAAATTCAGTAATAATATGTTAAGTAAGACGAATTTTGTGGCGTACTGCCAGTTTTTTTATTTCGTCTTTTATGATAGGGATCTTCAGATCTCTATGAATGTCAGCATTGCGAACACATCAGGAAGCGTTGACAATATTTCGCAACACTTTGTTTTGGAATGTTTCGATAGTTTGAATATGAAGTTGTTTAGCACAGAACCATATTTGAATACCGTATGCCCAGACTGGCTTTAATATTTGATTGTAACTCAAAACTGTTGTGAAACATCAATGAACACTGTATAGCGGTTACATTTTTCTTCTAGTGTCTTTTCGATGACATCAGTTATTCGACGGACTTGTTCAACAGTTGAGTGTTGTTTTCTAAATCCAAATTGGTGATTTGGTATTGATGTTTCTATTTTCTATTATTGGTTGTAATCTTTTGACCAGTAATTTCTCAAATAATTTGGAGATTACTGGAAGCAGTGAAATGGGTCTGTAAGACTTGGCCTCATTCAGGTATTTTCCTGGCTTTTTGATCATTATAATCCCTGCCGCTTTCCAAGCACTCGGAACATATTTTAGTTTGTTCGCTGCATTCATTATTTTCGTTAGAACTGACTAAGCTTTTAGCGGTAGTTTTAAGTCAAATCCTGGAGCCTTGTTGGATTTAAAACATTTGATTTCCTTTATTAATTCCCTTCGCGGGATAATAAAAAAAATAAAATAAATAAAATATCATTAATTTATATATTAATTAAGCAGCAATGAGTTTATTTTTTAAAAACTTTTTTAAAATTCGTTGCCATTTATTTATTTGAAAAATCCTATGAGTCGATTTATATTAATCGGGGATGGCAAAACAGAAATAGATTTTATTTTTACGATATAACTCCAAAAAGGCGAACCTAAAACGGAAAAAAAAAAACAAATTCATTAAACCAAAATAGTTACAGTTGAACATCTAATAAAAATAACGATTAATTTTGTCTACATTCAACACCGTTTCATTCACCATTTTCATGGAATTTTGCAGTTCGAACTAAAATAAATTAACAGCAGTAACAATATTTAGTATTTTTGAGATTTTACTAAAAATTTAACATGTTCGATGTGTTCAAACACTATAAAAATTATTCGAAGTTTTTCATAATAAATCTATAGTCAGATCAGTTACTGTTTAGGATGAAGTGTGACAGATTCGGAGTCACCCTTAATGTTTTTCTATTTGGGTATAATGTTGCTTGATAATATATTGCCTATTAAATTTTGCTATTGAAATGAAAAATTGTTAAAATAAATTGAATAACTTTAAAAAAAAAAGTTACAAAATCTTATGGAATTAAAAAAATGTTGTCTTCAAGCACTCTTCTCTCCATCAGAAAATTCATCGGAACAATAAATGTACCTTAGTAAGTCCCTATTTACATTAAGTTATAGTATTTCCATTTTTCTGATGAAATTATTTTTAAAAAAGTTAAAAAGTAAATATTAAATATTATGAACTCTATTAAATATATATTTATTTTCTATAAGTGGATATAAAATAAATTTTTTAAATAATTTGTTTAAAGAAAAATTTTCCTTCAGATTTTTACTTTATATTAACTCTTGTGTTGTTTTAAAATAATTTAAATAAATGGAAATGAGTTGAATTACATATTTATGTTAACATACATATATCCGAACGTTTTACGTTTTTTACATGTACATGTAGATGGACTTTGTGAGCTCCGTTTGAACCTAGATTAATAAACAAAAATTTGAAGACCTTAATTCCCTTCAGACTTGTTACTATAATTCTATTTGGTAATTAGCTATTACCGAAAACAATATTATCATAAAATATTTATATCGTACTAGAGTAAAATATATTTTTCGAGGCAAATATTATAATAATTTAAAAAAATTATGCTGATGAACCTCTAAGAATTGTCTTTTTGATCAAACACTCTACTTGTTTTATTCATATTCCTACAAAAAACTACTTTGATAGGTAAAATCCGTCAGATATATTTTTCGAGGCAAATATTATAATAATTTAAAAAAATTATGCTGATGAACCTCTAAGAATTGTCTTTTTGATCAAACACTCTACTTGTTTTATTCATATTCCTACAAAAAACTACTTTGATAGGTAAAATCCGTCAGATATTTCATCTAGGGGTAGCTGGAAGCATAATACTGTTCTGACGAAAGACTTTGTAAACGTATGGGATTGTTCAAAAATGTATGACGAAGTGGAAGGTGGGAAGGGAATCGGTTCCCATTATATCAACAGTCAATGTGCGATTGATATTCTATAATAAAAAGTGAACAAAACAACTCAGAGTAGTTGTAGAAATAATTGATTTAAATTTTAATTGGAAAATGGTAAATAAAATAATATTAATTTGAATATGTGCAAGGTTTTGAGAAAGAAAAATATTGTTTAAATTAATAGATCCTATACTACTGTAGTGTGTTTCAGGTGGAAGTGATAAAATTAAAGAAGATTTAGACTGGCTAAATTAGAATTACGTATTACCTTGAAATATCTGTATTTTAGTATATCTGTAAAACCCAGTATATCTGTATACCTTGAAATATCTGTATTCTAAAATATAGAAAATATTTTACATATCTTACAATCACAATAAAAATTTTATTCCAGAATCACTGTAAACTCAAGTTCTTTCAACAAGATGGAGAGACGATGCAGTATACGTCTCTACTATATATGCCAGGTTACATTGAAATTCCGTAAACCTGCAATGTAGATCAATTCACTAGATAGGTTACACAATCTTAAAAATCATTCCAGAAAAGAGTAATCTGGGTTACCGCTCTACTACTTTAGTCACTCTAAAATCTTTTACTTCACAAAAAAAAACAATAAAAATTTCAAATGTCAGAATACGAATAGACTAGACTGAAATATAGTTAGGTAGACGTAGCCTATGCTGAATCAGAAAGGCTTTATCAACCTATTTGCATTAAGAAGATGTGGAGAACAATGGTAGGGATTATAACTGGTAATTGTTTAACTGACAAACATGTATTTTCCTCAATTGAGCTTGTAGAGATAAGAAACGGGAGGAAACAACCATACACCGTTTCTGTACCTATCTTCATAAAATCAAAACGCAGAAGCTTGTTTTTTTGAATCTCTAACGCTTCAAAAAATTCTTATATTGGCTTAGCGAGTAGATGTGAGGAATGCGACCACTATGGTATAAATGTTTTGGTGCACACTGGCAGCCAATACCAACTATCTTCATCTATATTTGTTTCATTTTCATACAATACTTCTTCTAATGTTTTACCATATATCGATATCAGACATTTGAAGATTTTCAGACATTCCAGAAGTTGACAAATCAATATAAAAATTTATATAAGAAAACTTGCTATGAATACAGGAAAATAAGCCTGATTACTTTTATGAGTGAAGAATATAATTCTAATATGTATACAGGAGTTCAAGTAGTGATGATGATTCCAAAATTTAATATTAAGACAGAGGAGATGAAAAAAATCAGCATCGTGACTTACACATTGACTTTTAATCATATTAAACTTTGTATATAATAAAATCAATCAAAATGAAAATAGGAGTTGTATAGGTAGTCTAACACTATATATTCCTACTGATGAGTTCAATAGTGTTATGATGAACGAAGCGATTTCCTAACAATATTTCGTTTGTTAAACTTTGTATTCATGTTAACAAATCAGTGAACTTGAATAGGGTTAAATAATAAATTTAAGTATTTTTTATTTAAAACTGACAATTTCCAATTTATATAGTACCTACACTACTTGCACATATATTATATTGTATATGTTAGAATCCTAAGTATATAAATATCAAAATAAAATATTAAAATTAAAATAAAAAAAAAATTATTCTTATATTTTGTTAAGTAAAGAAGGAAAAAGAAAAGAAAAAATCAGTGAAGGGCTGGCTATATTTGAAAAAATAAAAATTTTAAAAATAAATAAAAAGAATATTTTTTGAGTTCATATGTGTAACGTATTTGAATTTATTCATTCTATAATATAAATATTATGACTTTCAATCACCATCCAAATGTTATCATCACCTTTAGATATTAAAATTTATTTATGAAAAAAAAAAATGATTTTCTGATCGACAGCATCATCGTCATATTTTACTTACCACCACCATCCATATATTGATAATTGTGTTCGTGGATTCAATTTAAAAGATTGATGTTACCAGAGTACGTTCATATAATCTCTAATTAAGTTATAATGTATAACTACGTAATGATTGTAAATTTAACGAAGAACAATTATTAGAGTTGGAGTATACTATTGTTGTCGGAGCGGAGGCTGTGTTATAAATAGTTTCACAACATATTGGTGTAGTTTAGTTTAACGATATACATGCACTGCCACTGTCATAGTACTCACCAGAATATCATAAGGTTACATTTTTAGTATCATATAGATTGCACATCAAAGCAAATAATAGTGTTATCAAGGACACGTACAGTTCTAAGATAACAGACGAGGAAGTACAATCGATCTAGTTATCGCGTTTATATAGAACTCTTCATCAACAAGAAACAAAAAATAAAAAAAAAATCATCAGTTGGAAAGTTTGTTTTTATATTTATATTTAGATTTATTTGTAAATAACCCTACTATCACTGCAAACACAAATGAATTTATTTTTGATTATACGTATTAATGCAATTATACATCTGAGCTCTTAATATCTGTCTCCCTGTTTTAGTCTTGAATACCTATTAGTCCTGAATATCTGGTTTAGTCCAGAATACCTGTTTTAGTTCTGAAACTGCTTTAGTATTTACACTTATGATATTTTTTAGTGATATGATGTGCAGGTCTGCACTAAATCCTTTAGTGTTAGTACATGCGAAGAACTAAAGACAATATTTCTATACCTCACAATTTAGTTTTACATAAATTAAAATTGTTACAGTGGTAGTATGTTCAATTTTAACCATCGTAACATTATTAAGTATTGCTAAGTATTATGCAATTATTATCATATTTTACTCCAGTCGTTATTACATTCTATGGAAAATCTGTTATACAGAGGCCAAAGGGCAAATTATAACATTCTTATTTTCATTATATTGTGCACCATCATAGAAAGTAAATTTTGTTTTACATCATCATAGAAAGTAAATTTTGTTCGCAGAAAATTATTTTTTTATGTCTGGGAACACCATATTTTTTTTGGTATAGTTTTACCGGTGATGTTGGTAGATGTCTTATGTAGTATACTTGTTCGATAATTTGTTTGAATGAATGTTGTTGTGTGCTGGTGTTTGTGTGAAGTGTTATTAGAAGAATTGAAAACGAATTACATTTTCAGTTTGTTTTTATTTTATTTTTTTTTTTTTTATGGAAGAAAATTTTATTTGATGAACAAACTACTTGAAAAATCCCTAATATTAAAAATAACCATCACATAAGCATTAAAAAAACTAAAATGGAGGCGGAAGCATACAAAGAGAACTGAAATGGAAAACTTTCTATTTACCAAAATGTATACATATTATATTGTGAATATTACAAAATGAAGAATGAAGGAGGGGATGGAACACTGTTATAATTTTCCTCATGATGTGATAAAGACGCTATAATGAAAATAATATTATTGATGGAAAATTTTTTATATTTTTTATGAAGAAAAATTTAAGTATGATTTGTCAAATCAAAATAATAAGAAAAATTTCAATTTTTTTTTTTTCCAATTCAGATAAATTTTGTCTTTATAATATTATCATATTATATGAAATGTATATTTTTATATATATGTGTTTTATGTGGATGTGTTAAATTAAGTGTATTTTATGCTCTACTTATTGAAACCCAACAAGAAATTTTTATCTTCCGCAAGTTGGAAGAAAATTGAAAAAATTTGAAAAGTAATCGCTTTTATATCGTAGACTCGAAACGATTTATTATATTTACTACCGGTACCAGTATTTGATATTTAATAGCTTTGTTGAGTATAGTTTTAGTTATTTTTTTGATAATAAATAACTACTTAAAAAATTTCAGAACTCTATCCGGAAAATTTGTATACCGAACAAACAAACAAACTATCCCTTTGTAAGTGTAATAGATCGAACTACACTTAACTAAATGCAAAGACCAACTACTAATTCTGTATGTTAAAATAATTATTGGGTCTTCTAAAGGAAATATGTTATGTATAAACAAATATGTTAAACCTCCTACGAGAGGTAAGATCAAGTGACTATATCTCATGTATACATGTTATTGCCAAGTTCACAAAAATATATGTGTTTAGGAAACGAAGATAGTGTTGTTTTTTTTATAATCAATTTTTACTGCAATTGGTCTAGAACGGCACCACCTATTACCATCAACTTACGTTAAACTTTACGTAAAAATATTTTCCAGACCGTTATCTTACTAGAAAAAAAAATGAATATATATTATATATATTTAATATATCAACACATACAACGGTTTATATGCTTTCAAAAAGTAGACTTGAATTGAGCACCTCTAAATGCCAAGTCAGAACCTTTTCTAGGAGAAATTCCGCTCGGACAGTTTGGTTCAACAACCAACTAAATGGCTGTTTGCTTTCAAGATCGAATTCTATTATAGACCTTGGGTTAACACTTGACCCTAAACTGAGCTTTAAGCTACATTATGATAAAATAGTGAGCAAAGCAAATTCTTCTTTAGGCTTCATTAAACGATGGTCTAATGAATTTTCTGATCCCTACCTCACGAAACATCTTTATGTTATTTATGTGAGGCCTTCCCTTGAATATGCCAGTCAAGTGTGGTCTTTACGTTACTTGACTGACATTAGTCGAATTGAATCGGTTCAACGAAAGCTTTTACGTTTCGTTTTGAGTAACTTTTCGTGGAATGATCCATTGCGACTTTCACCTCATTCCCAGCGTCTCAAACTCATTGACTTACAGTCGTTGTCTGATCGCCGGATAATTGTAGTTATCCCTTTTATTCACCAGATCCTTTCGGGTATGACGCTAGCCCCTGAAATTTCAAATTATTTGGTTGAAAGATCCAATCGGAATCATCTGAAAACCGTTGAGCTCTTCGCATTCCCTTCCACCCTACTGAATATGGTAGATTTGAGCCAATCACTAGAATGCTCCGCGAGGTAAATTCTAACTCTAGTTCTTTTGATAGACAACTAAGTGTTTTAACTGTTAAAAAACGATTGCGTTTTAATGTACGTTCAATAGAGACTAACTAACAACTGTTGTTCTTTTTAGCTTTGATACTTTCGGCCTAGCCTTTGGAAGTGTTTTTAATAAATGTATAGCTATTAACATAGGAATTAACTTATGACTTTTACCCTTCTACTAACAGCATGTATCTGGTTTAGTTTATTAGTTTATTTGTTTATTTAGTTTACATTTTTCTAATCAAAGTTGCGGTGATTTACTAACCCTACTGGATGATGAGTTATTGCACAACTAAATGAAGCAAATCTTCGTCTAGTAAGAGACGTCTGATGTGCTTGCTCTAAGCATAAATCTGACAGTAATAAAATGTCCTTTTCATCCTTGAAGGATAATATGCGTCATTAAAGATATATATTGTTGGAAAGCTGTCTGTACGAAGTATCCTTGATAAATATAGTCATTTGATTCTACGCGGGTGCAACATTTCCTTCAGAATCCCCCTACGACTTTTGCAATGACCACTATAATGTTTTATTTTCGATTTTCAATTATCCCCATTTGCAATAAAATGAAAATTTATTTATCGCTTTTTCATTATAAAGAGGTAAAGAAAGTGGAGTCCCGGATCGACTTAAAAAAAAACAAAAATTCTATTCCTAAACCTTCTATTTATTCTTCTACAAAATGGTGATAAAATTTTTAAAGGAAAATATCGCATTGATATTCTGTGCGATAAATCGCACGAAAAATTCAAATTTATTTCAGGGAAGAATTGAATATGGAATTGAAATGTTATTATTAAATTTAAATTGTGTATAATGGTGTATGTAAATACTTGTGCGTGTAAATTGAAATAACAATTTGAATTTTCATTTTAAATTTGAATATCTGAATTTTCAAATTTTGATTATTATTATAAATAAATTAATTTTGAATTTGTGTTGCATTATTATCTATAACGTTTTACTTAGTGATTTAACTAGAAAGATAGTAACTCTGTGATTTGAAAGGAAAATAATCTAGTATTTTGACCTGTGAACATCGTATTTTAAAATGTTTAAATGGCTTTGTTATACTACCAAAACGACACAATAACAAGCTCTAATATAATTGTTTTTTATAGCTAGTACCTACTACAGCGGTGAAGATATAGGCCCAATATACAGGTAGATGTGATCTATTTATACAATATTTTGATATGATTGGTTGGTTTTGAATTGAACCAAGAATTGAATATTGTTTAGAATTTTATAACATTGGAATAAAATTTTTGACATTTTGGCGAACATTTGGCTCAATATACTTTAATGTTTTTTTCTTATCTGATTATTTTAATGAAAAATGTTGATATGAAATGATAGTTCCTATGTAGAAATATTTTATTATAAAATATTTCTACATAGGATAATAGGATAGTTTTTTTATGAGTCTGCATTTCAAACTCGGACGGTTTCATATTGAAATGTTCGTTCAATTTTATGAAATGAAATTCACATTATTCTCCTATATACCTCTAATTCGATTAGGGACAATTAAACAGAATGGTAAGAAAAAAATTTAAATTCGAAGATTCTGTTTAATTGTCCACGTCGTTCCCAGATTGCTATTGGGAATGTAAGGACATTCACTAACCTTCATTTTTTGTTTTTACTAATTCTTCTATATTTCCAAACTTTTGTTAGTTTGGCTGCTTGCATTTTTGTCATATACTGTTGATCGACTTCTTATTACATCGGTTGAAAGAAACTAGTTTTACGCCACACATGACGTGTTTTTGTCAATGTTGAAGTATTATGCTTAGTTGACAATCAAAACCTTATGAGATGACTTAAACAAACGAAACCGTCCAAACTGTGTAGTAAATGACTTAAGTCTTTTATCTCTTATTAATTTCTAATGGAACTTTGATTGAACAAAGATATCTGAAGTAACAGCGTCAAAATTATATTAATGGTTAGTCTAAAAGACTAGCTTTAATTTTAACGGAAACCAGCGTTAAAGTCGCCACAATTCTTCTTTATTAACCCGAGGGAATTATAATTTTTAACTGTTTTATAGACAATAATCATCAAAAAAGTGGAGAAATTTTACATGTAAAAATGGCCAAACAGTTTGTCACCAACTGTTTGAGATTCGATGATCACCAAACTAAAACTTTTCAGAGATAAAAAAATAAATTTGATGCTATATCCGGAATCTGAGATATGTTTATCAGTTGATCAGTTGCTATAACACTCTATACAAACCTAGAACTTATTTTTCAATTGAAGAGTAGCTTGTGGGATATTAATTTCGGATTTACATGCCAAGCAATTTATATATAATATAATATTTAAATAAATATGGTATATGTGAGTAAATTTTACTCATGATTATCTTCAACGTAGGCTAAATTAAGTTTTTATCTTTCTAGGGTTAATGTTAGTTGTTGATATTTAGTGTAAGTTATTAAATGTCGTGCCTGGAATATTAGAGATATATGGAATATTATGGAAGACTAGAGATCTTAAAGTATTATTCATTGAAGGATATACCTATCGGTAGATTGCTTAGTATTTGAATTTCAATCACACGCTATGTAT
Source organism: Argyra leucocephala (assembly GCA_963942445.1). Classification (NCBI taxonomy): domain Eukaryota; kingdom Metazoa; phylum Arthropoda; class Insecta; order Diptera; family Dolichopodidae; genus Argyra; species Argyra leucocephala. The sequence goes on from OZ012677.1 coordinate 144,669,781, forward strand.
CTAAAATGTGTAGCATATCGTTCATTGTCATGTTTTTTGTCATTTGGTCAATGAAATTTTATCATTTGGTATACCCTTTTGGCACATTCTGAGATATGGATGATAAATCCATAACTTCATATCTCACATACATGTTCGTTCGTTGGATCATGATTTACGTTCTTACAGGCCGGTTATTATTAGTATAGATGACTTTTGCAGCTGCTTCAATGAGCAGGTTAATACATGGCTTCGTAAAATAATCTTAAACTCAGAAGTACGTCATATATTATGTACTTTGAGCCGTGTTTCATTAGTGGCATTGTGACCTCATTTTCATACCTTAAAATATTTGAAAATTCAGTTTTTATGATATTTATTAAATTAAATGTAATGTTTTCCACTATACGGGTTATTATTATAATTCTGTGAAACCTCGTTTATAAATTGAATAAATTCTTTATTTTAAATATATTTACTTTGAATGGAATTAAAAGCCCCAATCGCTGATTATTTTAGTACTTAGTTTTTTTTTTTTTTTTAATTTAAAAATAACAGTGTAGATTTTCAAAATATTTGAGTCTACAAAGCAAATTTTTTCTAAATTTATTTTTTATTTATTTTAATAAAAATGATCACAAAGGATTTTTAATTAAATATTTTTTCTCCTAGTTTTATATTCAATTGGAGGTGCTCACAAAATGGTAAAATAAAATTTCCACAAAGAAAATAATGTAGATCCAGAAATGGATTAAACGTTTATATATGCATATTATTAAACAGTAAATTCTTAAAAGAATATTATAGGATTCATAATATTTTTTCAAATGGAATTCATGTCATTATAATGAAAGTTCTAAGCACTAGACGATTATAGAAATTTTGGATGACTGGTATATTTTTATTAATTGGAATCGAGTCTTTATTAATGAACGAATGCGTTTTATTAAATAATTCTAATAATTTAATTTAAAAACAAAAATTAACCACTATGCATCCTCTTTTTAAATTTGTGTAGTTTGTGAGTCTTCATATAATAACCAAAAATGTCGTTGTAAGTATTTATTTAATTTTTAAATTATTATTTTCATATTTTTTTATTTGTTTCGCCCAATGAAAATTTCAATGCTACTACAGGAAGACCATCAGCTGTAGATAAGAAAAGAAAAAATATTATTATATCACATATTCCTAATAATTAATATTATTTATTGTAAAAAAAAAATATTTAAAATAATATAAAATAGACTTGAACTTAACCCGAACTAGCCCAAATTATTTTTTTTTTTTTCATTCTGAGGTTATATTTAGTAAAAACTGTTAGTCCTGAGTAAAATAACATATTTTTGTGCTTCTTTTGGTTTAAGTAATCGCCCTGCTGTTCAGGAGGCAACGCTGGTCTATGCATATAGGAGAAAAAAAAATGTAATACACATTTTAGATTTTGGAATAAAATATCGTCGGCTGCATTCCTATGTATTCAACACACCACTTTTTCCGAAATTGACTTTTTAATGTACTACACTATTTTTGGCTATGGTCTATCCGAATTTGCAGTCAAAATAAACTTAACTTTTATAGTTTTTGAGATATTTTTTTCTGATTCATCCAAACAACCTATATTTTATTGCTTTGTTGTGCCTATTTATCCAAACTACAGTTTTTGTACTAATAAGTCATAAAAGTTTTAAAATCATTGTGTATGATTGAGTATTCCTAACTATCTAACAGACCATTTTTATTCCGAATCGTCCAAACACGTTATAAAATGCAAATTTTGTTTGATTATTTTTAGATTTTTACATTCAAAATTTCTGTCAAAATTAAAAAATCGATTTTCTCAACATTTTGCTTTTGGTAGATTAGATGTATAGGAATGCAGCCGACGATATGTTAGTAAAATTATGATTACGCAATAGTTGAAAAATTTATAAAAGAAAGCATTTAAATAATGGAACGCAATATTATTGGTTGTGATTGAACCTTATCACAGTATACACAGTTCTTTATCGCATTTGATACATATACTTCCGCCAACTGTTTAATAATAATCGCCGCTTCCCCGCAGAATTTACAAAGTATCCAGTATTATTATAACATAAAGCTTTTGAGAGGGATCTTTTACGTTTTATATTTCCAGCAGATAGTGGTTGTGTGTGATGTAATTTGTCAATAAAATGTAGCAATTTGTCAACGAAATTGTAATTGATGCATTTTCGCATTGTTAATTCTATTAATTTGTCAAGGACTATATATTGATGCATCAAGGGATCATGTAAATATGCTGTTCCATCATTTCTTTCCTTGAATCCTAACCCGATATAACCTGATGTTCTCGTCCATTCTATCGACGCCGCTTATGTATTTATTATATCATCCAATAGCATATACGCGTGGATTTTTTTTTTGGAAACGGTGGAAAAACAACTTAAAACCCCAATTTCATTTGGTGGTTCAATAAATATAAGCTTAGGTACATCCGAGAAAATCTCTTCTAAATAATCTAAATAATCTAATGTTGTTTTTACTGTTTATTTTCTATAAAATCCCAAAAATAAATGACATGCAATAATATAATCGGAACAAATGTTTTATATAATAGATTAGCCAAGCGTTACCATATGGCAACTGACAAATACTAATGAAAAAATTTGTATAAGATACTTTTTGAACTGAACAATTTCCATTTAACAAATAACTACATTTAGTTAAAATAATTATCCAAAAATAAAACATAAATATTCAAAAAGGTTTTTTGTCGCCATTTTTCCTTTAAATAATAAATTAATTAATAAATAAATTACCCTAAGTAATAATTAAGAATAGTCATAGGTGTCATAGGTAAATCCAATAGTATAAGCTCTAAAAAATTTAATATTGTTAAAAAAACAAAATATGAATATGTATCATGGCAATAAATAAATAAATAAATAAAAATGATCCAAAAATAAAATTTAATAATTACGGTTTAATATTTAGAAAAATAATCCAACTTATTTTTTCATGTCAACCATTTTTCACAATTTTTTTTCACTAAACTAAAAATATATACTGCACTATTTCTATTTATGTCATTTTAATTGCAAAGCCTAATATATGAGTACATATAAATAGGTAAAAAAAAAATGCCATACTACTTTTATAAAAATAACGGTTTTTATTTCAATAAACCTATATATGTTAGCTGTTGGCAACACAGGGCTAATTCGGGTATATAAAATTTTATAAAAAAAAAATTTAAGTAATTTCTTAGTGTGTATGTCTATTTTTTACTGATTTCTATACATTGAAAGATTATATTTATGCATCATTTTGTGAAAAAAGTAAAGGTTTAACAGACGAAATGATAGTATAATATAAATAGACTAGGGACCCCTGTTGAGTAATTATATTTCAAGTTGAAGTCAAATTTAAAGTCTTAAAAAAACAGTAATTTACGTACTGACATAGACTTCGCACGATATGTTTAATAAAAAGTTTTGTGGTTAGTAAGCTTTATTTAGGACACATAAATACACGCCCCTCATATACTGCTTCGTTTCCGATATATTCCCTATAGTAAGAATCATTTAGTGATAAAATTACTAAAAATAAAAAGTTTTGTCATTAAAGAGGTACGTATATATATACCTACATAATACATAATTTTAATAAAAACTATATTATTACTACAAATAACAAAAATTTAGAAACAGTTCCTTAAAAAGGTAAAAATGAAAAATTCAAGTGACCTACTATATCAAAATGAAGTACTCTAACTTTACTATATAAAAATAAATTTGCTAGTCATATGAAGAATTCAACTGATTTTTTTTGTTTTTGCTTTTTCATATTTTTTAATTGAGATGCATTTGTTTCTTTGTTTTTTTTGGCATATTTACATAGATTCATTCGCAAGTACATAATATAAAATATAATAACTGATTTGTTTACTTTTGTTTATTATTTTCATAAGATCTCACTTATGCATAATGTATTTGCTGAATAATAAAATCATATGAGTACAAAATTTTCAACTGTGTGCGCATTATTGTTTTATATACAATCTTATATATTATATATATTAGAAGTTCAATAAGGAGTAGGAGAATCGAAATAAAATAAAAAGGTGTCTACTGCGCAGGACCTTAAATGCTTGTCAATTATAATTATAAATGACGAATAAATACCAATGCCAAAGTTCCATTAGTCAATAGCAGTACATCTTATATAAACCAACAGTATCTACCCCAGTCAATACAGTATACTATACCGAAATATTTTCAAACCAGAATATTAGATTATATTAGATATTAGTATAACGGTTGGTTTGTATGACCTTTCGATATTCGATGGTATGTTAGGTATCCCGTTGTTGCCATGTAAATCCAATTCTGTTGCAAAGTCTGGTAAATCCAGAATATATGTTATTTACAAACCAAAAGATCAATTTGACCGTTATGTAGAATTTAAAAATTGAAAATGAAAAAACGCAAAAAAAAAACCAAAAATATTTGAATACGCAACTCACAAAAATAACCTAGAGTATATTGATCCAAAATTTGGATTTATTTCTTTTTATATTTGATGTCTTGCTTATAGGTTTTGTTATAAATGAAAGGGCAATACTTAGAATTTGACCGCTCCTACGTATAATTCTATGATGGAACTAAAATCATATATTTTAATCTAGGTGGTGAAATAAGAAGTAGAAAATCAGGGGATGATACTTTTGCAATTCCAATAATATTGACTTTAAATAGACTCTTGGAAGAAAACCCAGAGATTACAAGAATTATTTTGTTGCACTTAATAAAAAATTACTTTATTATTAATTTTTTATTTAATTTAATGTTGAATTTACAATATTACAAGTTAAGAAATTTTTGTATATGAATAATAGATAGTTATGTCTATTTTTTTATTTAGTTAAGTATTTGAATTGTTTTGATTTTTGTTATTTACTTATTGGTATATTAAATTTTCTATTGATTAATTTAGTTTTGCTTGCTTTATTTTTTACTATCATTGTATAATTTTTAGATATTTTGTTAACTTTTGTTATTTATTAATATTAAATATTTTTTATATTTATTTATTATAATAAAAAATTTTAATCCAAAAAAATTACTTTAATTTATTTTTTGTTTTACATCATTTCTTAACAAAATAAATTTTTTTGTTGTATGTTACGATAACATAGAAAAGTAGGACCAAAAACAGTTTTGTGTTGATTTGCTGTACCTATATGAAAACTGATCAGATAAACTTTATTTTTTTTTATTATTTACAAAATTTTTACTCCAAGAACTAAAATTTAGAAGTAGAAGGATTTATATAATATCTAAAAATAACAACCAACATTTCTAGTCATTTTTATAGTAATAACAGTAATGTAAGCTCAAACTTCTGTTATGTTTTACTTAAAATCACAATTCGGCTCATACATCAAATCAATCGTCATGTGGGTTATCAATTATAAGATTACACAAATTTACCTTAGAACATGTTTGATTGATTGCAAAGGTATACTACCTAATAATTTGATAACTCCTAAATATTTTTTAAACCAATATATCCTGAACCGATTAAATGATTTGTTCCAATTGGTTTTCAATAGTAAAAAATTGAAATTGAAAATTCAATAAAAGAAATTCTATTTGTTTTGTTAATTTTTTTTTTTGTTTTAATAAAATAAAAATTAATTAAACGAATAAAAGTACATTTTTTTGACTAAAGGCAATTAAAAAAGTGAAATTTTTATAAAAGGAAAATCTATTTCAATTATTTTGAGTTAAGAGTGCATAGTTTTATATTTATATATGTTCTGTTTACAAGTAACACAATATTTATTAGAATTTTTATTTTTTAATAAATTTCAATGATTATTGTGTACATACCGATATTTATCAACCTGCAGGCATTTTAATTACAATCGCACTGCTATACTGTACATTATAAAGAATTCTTTGCAAAATGATTAAACTGTAAATAAAACTGTGTAATATTGAGGATGAGAGTATTGGTTTTTTTGTTTGAAAACCTTTCTTGTGTGTAGTGAATGCTGCACAGTGATTGTTATATAAAATTAAAACTTTCAATTTTCTCAAAATTAATTTATATTTTCATTCATACAAATCAGTTTTATTTATTCCAGTGTCTCTACTCTTGAAATATTGTTTAGTCATTTCTGTATAAAAAAGCTATATATCAATTTCTATTTATTGATTCATATTTCAATATACATGAGACGATTAGCCTCTACAATATTGTGTTTATATAAGTATTTATTTATGTACAATTTGTTCTAATACTTTCAAAAAATATAAATAACAAAAATTTAAAACTCTTCATCTTCTCTAATTAGGTATTTATTGCCTGTTTTTAAATTTAATATCTCTGCAATTTTGTGATGACAACGTCCGGCATTCATATTATCTTTTTGAAAGTCTCCCTGGTACTATTATTTTAGCCATTTATTAGCTACCTTTGCCAGTCGACCTTCCGTCATTCTATTTACGTGGTCTCTCCAGTTTTTTCATTTCTTTCGACTGCAACGGACAATATCTTGAATGTTGTATCCGTTCCTGATTTCGTTGCTATGATTTTTATCTTTTGATATGTATTCACAATATTTGCCTCACAGGTCGAATATCTGTTGTTCCCATTTTCTGTTTTGATGAATACAACTTTTCATATTCGTGTTTTGTTTTTATTACCATAAATATTTGTTTCTCCATAAGACACGTCGCAGATAGCCTGAAAAGGCAGCGGATTTTCCTGCTTGGGTTCTTATTTCTGTTTCTGTGTTATGAAAACTGATAATATTTATGTCCAGATATTTAAAATTTAGCACTTGTGCGATAATTTCATTGTTAACCTTTTAAGTGCACACATGTACCAATATTGTTCAGCAAAAATTTAAAAATATTATTTATACAAAAAAATAAAAATTAAAAACAAAAATTAAATCCAAATTATGAAAGAATAAACATTTTTAAAAAAAGCCGAGAAAGGTAGATTGTAATTAGTATTTTAATTTTTTTTGGGACAAAAATGGTTCATGTATGCATTGAATGGAACTCTTTGAATTTTCGCAATTTTTGCAATGCGTTGAATTTTTTATTTGTTTTCTTTCATTTTTCGTTTAATTATCGTTGAATTTTATTTATTTTCGTTTTTGAGTGTAAAATGAAAAAAGTATGACAAAATAAGTAGGGACCAAATTAAAGTGCTCCTTGATAACTTATTTGATAATAATACTCGCATTTTTGGAGTTGATTCCATGTATAATCAGAAGATGACTTAGAAAACTATTAAGCTAATATTTTTTTTATTGCCGTTATTAGTAATGTAACGTATCTTAAAGACAAACCCAAATGAATCATGGTTTATTTAAATTTTTATTATTTTTGTAATGCAGTATTGATCGGCCAAGCTTGACTTTCTTTTACATTATTTTTATAGATTTATGTTTGAAGAAACAAAAAAAAACATAAAACTTCTTTTGATTTAGAAAAACTATTAGTTTTATTATTATTTTTGGAATTAAGTATACATTTTTTTTGAAAAAGCATGAAATAAAAAAAATATATGAAAAAAACAAACCGAGCAATTGATTTACTTATTTATTTTAACAGTTGATCTTGCAAGTAAATCTGTAGGACAACTTTATAGGTCCTTTTCCTTTTCAAAAAGTGTACCTTTTTGTTTATTTTACTATTATTTTTATTTTTTTTTATAAAAACAAATCAATATAAAAAAATATTAAAAATTTTTTTTTTGTATATTTCTTTGAATTAAAATTTTGTAGGACAGAAATGGTACATGTGTGTACTTAACGTTATATAAATAAATGTGCATTCAGAAGGCTAATGGTTATTTTACCATGTTTTCTATTTTAACAGTTTCGCTTAATCTGAATAATAATCTCTGCAGATCATCTTTATTTGCTCTATATTATTCAATTTGTTAATGGACAATTTAGTCGTTTGCATTTACTAATTTTCAATTCGTTCGATTCGGAGACATTTTTCCAATTTTTGGTTATATTTGTCCCATAAAGCTTTATTAACTGCTTCTCTATAGTTCATGTAATATACTCTGTGTTCATTATCGTGTTCTTCAAGTGTTGTTTCTTTTGCTAATTTATCCACTCTTTCATTCATAGAGATACCTACATGACCAGGTATCCATAGGAATAGAGATCCGTTGTTACATACTCTCATGAACCAATTTCTTGATTCTTATTATCGCTGGGTGGACTAGTTTTATGGATTACTTCCTTCATGTATGAAATATGTATACAATTTAGAACATTATAGTAAAGTTGGAGTCTAGTATTGTTTTATAGCCACATCCTCAGATTCTATCAAATTTACAACGATTATATACAAAACGGGTACATGCGTTGAATATAATATTATTAATTCTGTTAAGTTCATATACATGTAAAGTCATATAAAATTTCATTAACCTTAACTAATTTTAGTAATTTTAACTAATTTTGACTAAAAATAAAATTGTTACAATATTCAACTCTCAGTTATTATTTTTCTTACTGAAACATGGGCTACCCAAATATTAAATATGACTTTACCTGAAAACCGGAAAGTCTGATATGAAAGTTGTGTATGAAAAAGTTGTAGGGGATGATGTAGCGCACCAACACAATAAATCAAAATTTTCAGTTTTTAAAAGCAAAATTTTAAGTTTATGCAGTTAGTATTCAAAAACGGTAAGTCTGATACTCATTCAACATATACCGTTAATTAGGTGTATTAATTCTAAAAAAAAGTTATGAAGAAGATGTTGCTCTAGTTTCAATTTCTTCTGAGCTGTAGTGGATATTCTTTAGACATAATTTTTCTAATCCGATTTTCTTTAACCCTCTGTAGTCCAGGTAAATTTAAAGATAGACCCCTCTTCATCAAATACTGCATAAATTTATTTTTACAAATTAATTAATATAGAAAAAGAACTTCCATAGTTTACGCGAAGTACTGAATATACAGGCCTAGAAATATAAATAATGTGATTATGTCACGTGAATGTTTTATTGAAAATAATACCGAAGCTTTGTTATACTGTTAAATTAATGCTTAGAGCCAGCAGGATATCAGACGTATTTTACCAGACGAAGGCTTGCTAAAATTGATTTATCGTCAGGATATCATCGTTCAGTAGAGTTAGCTAAACACCGTCACCGTTAATCAGAAATATGTTAGTAAAATAAAATAAACCAGATATTAGAACAGGTACCGTGCTGTCATTAGAGCGGTAAAAATTATAAATTAATACATTTGTCAGTAATTATACACTTAAATTAAAATACTTTAAAAAGCTAGGCCGAGCTAGTGAGTAAAAAAACAAAAGTTGATAATTTATTCTCACATATACGTACATTATAAAGTTATATTTTTAAAAGTTAGAACATTTGGTTGACGATCAGAGTTGACAGCATTAGCATATATTTCACGCAGCACTCAAATGATTGGTTCGTATCTGCCATATTCAGTAGGATGGAAGAAAATCTGGAACAAAATGGGTCTGAACGGTTTAATCGTATTTACATACTTCACTACAAAATAGTTAAGTTTTGCTTTAGGAAGAGTAGTAGTCTCAATTTTTCTTACAGTACTCTATTAAAGCTCTATAATAGTTCATAGAACAAAAATTGAACAACAAATATTTTCTAATATAACTGCGGAAGCTTCTATAGAGGGTAATAGAGCTAAGTGGCACACATTTAGAAGTATTTTAGAACAAATTAGCTACCAGATAAGCAGTTATAGAGCAGTTAAAGAGCTAAAAATATCAGTTTATTTTTTTCAATTACGTTGTCAATTCACTCTATACAAGTGTTTAATTAGCATTTGGGTACTCTTATAGAGGTAATTATTGCTTACATTTTATATTCTGAAACCTAATTAGTAATATTAAACGATCATAGAAACACAAAAAGAAAAAAGAAAATTTGAACTTTTTCATAGACTGGCTTGATAATGAAAATTATTATATTCCCATAAATTTTTAAAAGAAAAAAGTTTAGTTAATTGTATGGTATTTAAATAAAATCTACTAAAATTGGATTTATGTTTAAAACGTGCAATTTGAATACTACCGTGGTAGCCAAGGTAAATTTAACCGCGATTTAAATGTGCTGAGTAGTTTTCCCATAAATTTTATTATGTCTCTGTTAAATTTATTTTATGACTGAAAACATTTAAAATTCTTTATATTTCGCGGAAGTATCACAATAATGTAATTTTTGTCTAAAGTAAATTATTTGTTATTATATTTTATTAAGTAAAATTTAAAATTCGCTATAACTCATGCACTTGAATTAAATATAAACATTCAGGGTAATTGTGTTTTATAACAAAAGAAAAATGTTACTAGACTTACATATTATTACTGACCTATCCAGACTTTTATTCTAAGCAACAAAATTAAAAGTATTTTTATTGTTTAAGTATACTTTATTGCAAAAGTTGATGTACACATACAGGCACACTACTGTGAAGAAAATAAATAAAAGCAAAACTTTGTATAGCTAGTTGTTGAATCCTGACCTTACATGTACTTTTTTCTAATCTACCAGATATCGTCTACGATTCGAAATATTTATTTGAGTCAAAGATTGCAAATATAATGTTCATAAAATGAAGTTTGGTGAAAGCAGTGATTTATTCAAAGATAATTCACTTGATGTATAACATTAATATGCATTAATATACATTATCTTATATTATACTAATTATGTTTTGTCTGAAGCCTTTTATAGCGACAACAGTTCATTATGAATGAAAATTGAGAGAATAAATCAATTTATTTTTAATGTATTATGGAAGTAAGTGTAGGTAAGGTAGGTAGCAGTAAAATGTAGTAAGAAAATAATATTAATGCATTATGATGAGAGATTATACATATTTACTTTATATTGTTGACAATGTTGTTGGTGTTTTGAGTTGTAATATGCATACTTTTTTAAACTGGACCAAAACTTTGCTAGGTTAGCAATGGCATTATACTAGTTAATTTGTTTTCTCAAACACTCAAACTACAAAATTTCAGACTAATGATACTATAAAGTTAATGGTTTTTAATTTTGATAAAATTAAATTTTTTATCAATCTAAAATTGGTAGGCTGATAGAAAGGTACGTCATTTCAGAAAAGTAGTATTATTACAGCATGTGAACCAAGTTAGAATATTTCAGTAAAATTAGTAGAATTTTTTCAAATCTTCAGGAAGAAGTACATGTTATAAAAACCATATTTCTATAAGATATAAATACTATTTCTGATTGAATTGATCTTTCTGACAACAAGACTGTAACTTTACTTGTATTTTTGAATTTTTGCGAAGCACTTTTTTGGTTTTTTTTTTTATATAATTCCAAGTCTATGGGATGACCACCCTAACTACTTTTACACACAGATTTGGAATACACAACCACATACAATAGCTTTTTCTGTAGAATTTGAGTGGTATAGACTAATGTAAATGTGGAAAATTATATCTATTGTAGAGTACTTCGCCTTCATAATAGCATAGCTTCATTTTATTTTTAGTGATAACCAAAACTCTCATTTGATTTGATCAAGCACAATATTCTCTATTAAAAGTTTAAAAGAAAGAATTGTTCCATTTTGAGGCCGCTGTTATATTAAATTTTTATAAATTATATTCGAAAGTGTTTGAGTGAAACTAAATGCAAACTATATACTGAGGAAGCATAGTTAATACTTATGAGCTACCCTCATAATATTTTTCGTCCGGCGTATTAATAGCCTGCATGTAACGTACTATAATAACCTGAATTTAAATTCAGCTAAATCTCAGGCGCTCGTTTTGTATTCAAAACCAACTCAAACAATAACAATCTACCTCAACTTAGTGAATAAATAACAATGTTATTCTATATGTCGAGCATACTGCAAACCTCAAACCTGAATTGCTAACAGAGTGTATCGCAGTATCTTGCCGTACAAATTAGATTCGGCACTATATCTGATGTTTACAAATGTTTACTTAAGTGTACATTTAACAACTTTTTTCGTTTCAAATATCTGGGTTTTCTGCAGGTCAAATGTCTACTGCTGCAAGTTTTTTGTGCTTGTACTAATTAAACTTTTCAACTTAATTTTTTTTAAAAACTTTTAATTTTTTTTTTTTTTAAACTTTTATATATAACGAGGAAAGAGCCATTTTTCTCTTCTTTTGATCTTGCGGTAGTATATCAGGAATATACTTCTTGACTATATAGCACAGTCTACTTTCTTTATCTTACATTTTTCCGCTTTCTGCGTCAGTTTATATTTAATTTCAGTACATTAATTTTATCCCTAACCTCAGTTAGGAGCACTTTCTATATCCACATAATTTAGGACTGAGTTTTTTAAGTATAATCTTAAATAAAATTTTATCAGTATATTTATAAATACATGAATGTACATAATGTCAACCATCGAGTTAATTACCCTATAATTTGAGCTTTTTTTTTACTTTTGTAATGTAATATTACTGTAAAGTAATAAAATCTTAATTTTAACTAATTAATCCGGTTCTTAATTTAAAAGCTTTAAATAAACTTATATAATGAACATTTAATGTGTATAAGAATTATAATGATGAGAATATATTTAAATATAGATATTTAAAACTAAATTTTAATTAACTTGATTTTAATTATTAAATTTTATTATTAATCGTTATAATAATTACGTTTGTATACATATCAAAATAAAAAGAATAAAAACAAAAAAAACAATGTCGAGCATAACATAATATATACAGGGTTAGTTTATTATTATAGTGCCTAAGTATATATTTTTGACTAAATAACAAATTTCGAATATTGTATAGGTCCCAAGTCTCACAATCGCAAAACTTTCGTATAAGTCTATATTTTGATTTGATTAGGATGTATGTGTTTTTATTGAAACTATAAGTTTTTGATACCAGTAATTTGTTTATCTTTTTCTATGATTTTCAGCATCATATAAGTGTTGAAGTGGCTTTTTGTACTGGATTAACAATCAAAATTTGATCAGAAGAACAAAATGAATAAAACATAAGGATAATATGAGTAGTCCCCTTTAATCGCGCGATGTACCTTATGTAAATAAAATAAAAGGTAATTTGAAAAAAATATATGGTAAGCTTAAGTAAAAACTAGTTTTGACAAATAGTATAGAATGTTCAGTGATTAGAAATTAACCTTACAAGAAAAAAAAAATTTGGCTATAACTGCCCTGCACGTTCTATACACCCTCTTACATTAATTTTAATATTTAGTAATAGATTTTCCAAATTAAATATTTGCGAATAAAATTAATTATATCCACTTTATGTTTTTTCTTGGTTGTAATAATTATTAATAAGTACGATATAGCTATTTTTAAAAATAATATTCAAGTTGAAACATTCGTAATAATTTGTGTAGTTGAAGAAAGCTGAAACAAAATTGAAAACGAAATCTACTTACATTTTTGTGTTGCTTCTCAATTCTATGAAATTATCTATAAGTTTCTATGCAATTACCAGATTTGGGCGATATGTTTACATACAGAATACAATGTCAATATAGCCAATGCAAAGTATCATGATCCAAAACACAATACTTTGAAAAAAGTAATATGATCCTAAATGCAGTTTTGCAGTTTGATTGTATACGGTATATTCTGAATATTCAGCGCATTTAAAATATTTATGCATGCTTTTGAATATTTTCGTTGACATTTGGATATTGGAAATCAAATACTACATAAAATCATCTATTACATAACGATTCTCTCTTATAATAAATATTTTTTTTTATTATATAGGTACCTACTCTATGGTTTTGTTTTTGTAATATACTCTATAAAAAAAGTACTTTTTTAAATTTACATTTTGACATTATTAGTGCTCTTTGATCATAATATATTTATACAATATCATATATGTACAAATCGATAGTAACCATAGCACTGAAAAAGTAAAAATTTGTGTTAGAAAACGTCAAAATTTACAACGTATTTTTATGCAAAGTATAAATATGGTATTTAGACTTTCTACTTGTATTTGGTGTAAATACTGGGACCAAACATTTTTTTGACAGCTTTTACAATTTTTACGTGTTTTAAAAGTTTTTTGTTTTTAGCATATTTTGCCTGAAACAATCTGCAAATAAAACAAAAATATAATATAAACTAGTTATTTTAATTTATGGAAATATAAAATATGCCGGTAAATTACATTTATATGTACATATATAAATAAGAAATTGCCCTTCTCTAGAATAGAATTCTGGGTACATATTTTGAAAACTTGTTTAATTTTTTAGATAATAATATATACAGAGTGATTCAAAATTACAATAAGTTTATTGTATAAAAAAATATATAAAAATTGATTCAAAGCTTTAAGGTCTATACGCAAATTTTTTTTGCCCGCTGGTAAGATTAATTCTTTAAAAATTTTTATAATCTTGCTTTTATGTACATAGATATAATGCCATACTATTTATTGGCCAACTAAATGTTTGTTATTGTACACTAGATAATAGAGATATTCTGTAATAATTTAAAATTTTTGTAAAGAAATATTTCTATTATTTATACATTTGGATCTAGGACTTTAATAGGTGAAAGTGACTATTTTAGTTGCTTCTGTAAAATCAATTAACATTATTTAGTTTTAGCTTTTCAATTCCACATGACTTTATTAACCTATTTGTTGTTGTTGTGTGTTTAAGGGAAACTAGAGCCAGTCAATGAAAAATTTAGTCAGATTACTAACTTTCCGCAATAATTTCTGTATTTTTAGGGAAAACCTCACTTAAAGACCGGAACCTGGTTTTAGCTATTGTTGTGCAGCCTCAAAGAAAGCATGTACTTTCTATCTCGTCTTTCTTGGGATTCAAAGATGGGCTAGTGACTTATATTGATCGCCGTTTCAATTTTAAAATGCCCGTAAAGCAAGCAAGCAATAATTGTTATATGAGACCATATTATTTTAGATGTTGCCCAGGTTTTTTTAGAGGTTGGACATAAACTAGCTATGTCACTTTTCGTTTACTGCGATCTATATTCTAATTCTATAACAACTTTTTACAACCTACCCTAATATGAAAAATAATATTATAGTGATGAGCCTGTATTCAAATTTATATAAAAAAATATATTTCAATTTATTCATTAATAATTAAAATTCATGATACAATTTTTATATTTTAAATTCTAAAATCAAGTTTTTTAATTCTATAATTCTTAATAATTTCGTTCTAGTATTCAAATAAAAATTTAGAATATAAGTGGACAATCTCAATCTCTTTATAATATAACAATATAAAAAATATAAGTAATTAATCGAAATTATTGTTGAAGATCTCTCGCCACTGTTGTGTTCTTGCTTTTTGTGATATTTAATTACTAATCATTAATTTTACTTTCGCAAAAAGGCAGATAGAAAAAACATAATGTTTTTTATTTCTTATATTCTTAGAAAATAATATTTTCTAGATTTATTCATTAGTTTTTTATTCATTTTTTTCTTCCCAAAACTTTATTGACTTCTATTTCAGTTATCAAAAATTACCAGAGATGCTATTAGCACACTAAAATATATTTCAAATAAAGCTTCTATTTTTTCTTCAAATTTTTTCTTTTTTTAATTTACATATTGACAAGGTAAGACTGGATTAATTTCTACCGCTGTGAAAGATATTACCTGAGAAATAGTAAAAAACCAAAAAAAAAAAAAACGGTGTCCAAAAAAACTTAAAATAAAAGAGTGAATAAAGCGAAAGTATTTAAATTGTCAACCAACGTTTGTAATAACAATATTATCATTTTGATATAATATAAAAATGTGTAAATTAAATTTTTAATTGAGTGTGGAATAACTCCCAAATATAATTTTTTGGGAGTATTTCGACTTAATTTGCAATGTTGCAATTTGTTTGTTAAAATTATTTTGACATTAAGCAAAATATTGAGATCAGAGAAGAAAATGTTCAGGAAAATCTAATGTTTGAGTAACAGTAATCTGAATTCTACTGCATGTTCTATATTTCCACCAAAATGCTTCGAAGGCTTAATATGTTTTAATTAAAAGTATAATTATTTTTCAAAAAATAACCGTTTGCGGGTTGGTAATATTTTCTTTTATGATTTACATCGCTTAATGACAATAAAATACATCCAGAAGTTGTGAGATAAAAGTGATTTGAAAAGAGATTTGACTAAAGGTGAGAAAAGAGATTTGACTAAAAACAATTTCGTACACTACCTAATATGTTATTAACACGTTGACTGTCAATAAGTAATCGATGATTGTGACCGGCTTTGCAAATTTTCTTGATCACGATGAGTTACCGGTGGTACATTCCGATCCCAAATTTCAAAGTTATATAACATGCAAGCTATTAAAAAAATTAATTACATACTTCCACATAAATGCTTTATTTCAATATTATAGTATTTCAATGTATTTTTTGAAAATGTTTCAAGCAAAGAAATAATTTTGGATCATATTGTCCATAATACGTGCTGAAAAGTTTAGATCTTTTAAAAGCTACCAAAAAATCCAGATTGACTTGATAAATCTTTATAACATTCATTGCATCGAACTCGTTGAATTCATCATTTGCCTTTTCTTCACTTCTAACCAAAATATATTTTTGAGCCTTCTCGTTTATTCATCACCGGTGGATACACAAACAAAACAAATATTAAAATATCCTAAATTTTGTAGCAATGTATGGAGAGTGAACATGCAGTTATTATCTGAATTATATCTGAAAATCCTTCTACTCAATAAATAATACAAATAGTGTCGCACCAATAGCTATGGGGGGAAAAAAGTAATAAATATCACCACTGACTCCACTGATTTAGACATAGCTACTACTGAAAAATAAAATGTTCTGAGATGTAATGAATAATGGATAATAATCTATTAATTAGTAAAGTAATCTACAGAAAAGCTTTCTGCAAATTTGATTCAAAAAAATATAGTGGCAGATATGGTAGGTAACTGACAGAGATAGTAGTGAATTCCGGCAATATGTCAAAACACTTAGACCAGTGAAGTTATTGTCATAGCACGAAAACCTTCCTCAAATAAAACTTACTTGCTAAACCATTCGTAGATCTTTACAAGCGGTATAAGTTTTGGATTTTAGAACCTTCAGTGAGTCTAGAAAGAAGCCTCCTATAGGATGGGTTTTTCTGTTTTTTTATAAAAGCCGGAGCAGGTACAAAGAGGTGTTGGCCAGTTTAATCCCCTTTCTATTTTCAAAATATTCTCCAAAAGTCATTTGAGGGGAGTCCAAAACTTCTGCATGCTTGCTAATAAGACAATAATCCGTAATGAAGCCTACTAGAATTTTTTCTAGATATATTCGTAAAAATAATGGAAAAGAAGTGGCAGATAGCTACTTTGAACTGTCAGTGTAAATGAAACAATTAATAAAGAGCTTCAATTAATAAAAAACATCACAAACTACAATTTAAATCGAAGAACAGTTACAGAGGTTTACAGCGAATCGTAAACGCCACGTTAGTGATATTAATAATATACCGAGGAATATAATCTAACGTTAATATCCTATAGTTGACATTTGAATGTATTGAGTTAATGGACATTTTTTATTTTTTGATTTCATTATTTTTTTTAACTAATTTCTCACTTTCTTATTACTATAATGACGATAAATTCTCCATTTTTTTTATTATTATTACTCAAGAGTTATGAATAAAAAAATAACAAAAAACAATTTTTTAGTGATTTATTACCATTTTCTAAAATTTTTCATTCTACAATTTAGATAAAATATCTATGATAAAAATTTTCTTTACTTTTTTTTTTTGCATTTTGGTCAATGACTTGTTTTTTGAAAGATTTGTGAACTTTTATTTTCCAATAAAATTAAAAAAAAAAATGTTTTTAATGTTTCAATTTGAATAGAGTTCAAAGAGTTCAATTGTTGCTTGGTAAGATTCGATTCTTTAAAAAAAATAAAAAAATTGTTTTGATAATTTTTTTGGAATTAAAAATTTTGCTTTCATTTTACGAAAGAGAATTACTTTGACTTTAAAACAATTTCATTCTTTTAAAAAGGTAATGACTTACGAAAATAAAAAAAAAATTGAAGGAAAAAGTGTTTTGTTGTGGTGAGTTCAATGAAAAGTTTTTAAACCACAAGTTTGTTTTTTATGTTTTAGATGGATACTGAAAATATTGGAATTATTTAAACTTTAAGTAATCATGAATTTCATTTATTTTTCATAAGTTGTCATAATAAGATTAAAATAATTTAAAGTCACTTACATAGCAGATAACTCAAATATTTATAATTTTATATCTAAATTTATATTTAGTAGTAGCAAATATTTTCAGTTTTGGGGAAATTAATTTAGAACAAGACTGACATGAAAATTATTTTGTTAGGTGTATGTAAAAAATATGAATGTTCAAAATTAAATTTTTGAGGTATGCATTTTAATAGTTTTTTTTTCAAATACCATAAGGCAGTGTTAAAAGCTTAGAATGAACTCTATGTCTTGTTATTTTAAAAAAATAGCTATCAAATTGTTCTTATAAACTGCAAATGCCATAGTCATTCTTTTACAATATTTAACTATACAAAATATATTATTTAATATATATATTTCAAAGATATTGCAATTTTTGTAAAATATACCATTGACTATCGAAGAAGACTTATATACATTTTGTAGTGTCAAGTCTCTGCTACAGTTTCAATTATATACTCAATACTCATATTCTTTTTTCACAATTAATTTATACTGATATCGTTTGCATTTTTATGCACTTCTACTGATTTGGCTATACAGAAAAATATCATAATCATAATATTACGAAGAATTATTATATTTATATTAGTACGAAATTCAAAATTTACCTTGTTTGTAAAATTATTTTTATTAATTATAAATAATTAAATATTAATCTAAAGAAACCCACTAAAGTGGAATTGGCCAAGCAGTTTTCGACCCCTCCTGATTCCAGAATCATTATGCACTGCACTAAAATTAAAGTATTTTAATTTTGGTTATAAATTTGTTAAATAGAAAATTGAAAATAAAATTTCATTTTAAATTGATTTTTTATATGAGGATAATTGAAAATTTTGAATTGATATGAAATTTATTAGAATACGTATATGTACATACATATACCTATTAGAAACTTAGCATAAAAGTAAATGTTCAATGGTTTTATTCCTTACCCCAAACCACCTTTACAATATCATCTACGATATGATTTTTAACAATCAAAATATTATATCTCATCCTACGATACAAAAGCATGCCATAAAATACATAACATCGAAAGCAAGGATAGAGTAAATTCACCTATTTCATTTTCACCATATATTAATGAACGCTTAAACATCCAAAGGCAAAAATTATTCATTAGCTTTCGCCGATGAAATAATAATATGCGCTAGTGACAACAAGATAGAAAAAAAAATGGCGGAAATTTAAAATTAAAAGTCCAAAATTGGAATTTTACCAAACAAAAAAACAGTTAAATACCTCGGAGTTCATTTCACATTTACATTTATTTATGCTTTATTCAAACATATTACAAGTTACAACTTTCCATTGAACTAATAAGAGTATTAGAGAATTCTACTAAATTGGTCACTGTAGATTTGTTTTTTCATGAATCCATGCTGATTGGGTACTAATGAATTACAACACCAGTTATAAATTTAATCATAACCAATTAGTTCAAATAATTTCGAAATACACGATAATTTGGCAATTAGTCTGTAGTTTAATATTAAATTTTTGGAATCTTTTTTATAAAAGGTCTTACGAACGAGCCAATAAAGTGGTAAAATTCCCATAAAAATGATAAATTAAATAATAATGATAATGGTGACACCAAACTCTCTGAGTAATTTTTAGTATGATTTCTGATACATTATCTGAACACGGCGATAAATTATTGTTTAACTTATTTAAGTAGTTCTTTATTTTAGAGACCGAAAAATCAATTGAGGAGATTGGATACATATAATCTTCAGACATATAATTTGAATTACTCTCGACAAATACACGAAGCAATCTCAAAAGAAAATAAGGCATCCATGGCATGTAAGAAACTATTTTAATATAGAATAATAACGCAGTACCTATCTATTTACTCTCAATTACGCAGAACCTATCTGGTAGAACAAAAGTGCTGGCCTGATGAAAAAAATTAGAGAATTTGGGATATGAAAAAAGAACATTAAAGTTGGGGGCTTATAGCACCCGAACATTTTATCTACCTGGATGAAAAAGGTTTTATCTAAACCCAAACCAATACCCCTTGCTATTCCAATAGAGTAGATGCACTACATGCACCAAAATAGAGTATCCTAACCCTAATTGTATTGAAATTAGCAGCTTAAAATATGAAACATATATCCCTTTTAAGGATATGTTAGATTGCAGAAATTATTGGTGGTTAAACAATTAATTTAAATTTAGTAATTTTGTTACACCTTAGGGCTAGTCGTAGTTAAAGTTAGTTATTAAATTATTAAATTAAAACCACGTGCGTTCAGTTCACACGTTTTACTAAGAAGAAAGAATAGGAAAATAAATAATTGAAGTATAGCTTACATTCAATTCTTATAACTAATAAAATATAATTATTCTAAACATCAACAGACGTGAACAAAATATTGTACACAAATGTGACGATAAACTAATTTCAACATTAGTCTATAAATTTTAAGTTATAATTATGTTGCTTTTAACAAACTTTTTTTTATAATCTATACTTATAAAAGGGAAAGTTTGTTTGTTTGTTTGTTTGTATGTTTATTTGTTTGTTTGTTTGTTTGTTTGTTCGCTATACACGCCCACAGTTTTAAAGATAGAGTTCTGAAATTTTGCACAGTTATTCATGGTACCGGTATGCAAACCGGACAGGTTCGGGTTGCTGCCGTACAATTCTTACCAAGACTCAGGAATATTTTAAAAACCATGTGTGTGACAGATATGAAAATTTACATTTAGATTCTCTTTCACAAATAAAGAAATTCGACTGTTACTGATTTCGAAAATTTGGACTGGTTCGGGTTGCTGCCGTACAACTCCCAGCACGTACGTCCCGGGACTATTACAAAAACCAATTGTGTTACAGGCATGTAAACTTACACTTAGATACTCTTTCACAAATAAAGAAATTCAACTGTTACCGAATTAAAAAATTTGGACTGGTTCGGGTTGCTGCCGTACAACTCCTAGCACGTACGTCCCAGGACTATTTCAAAAACCAATTGTGTTATAGGCATAAAAGCTTACACTTAGATACTCTTTCACAAATAAAGAAATTCGACTGTTACCGATTTCGAAAATTTGGACTGGTTCGGGTTGCTGCCGTACAACTCCTAGCACGTACGTCGCAGAACTATTTCAAAAACCAATTGTGTTATAGGCATAAAAACTTGCACTTAGATACTCTTTCACAAATACAGAAATTCGACTGTTACCGAGTTAAAAAATTTGGACTGGTTCGAGTTGTTACCGTACAACTCCCAGCACGTACGTCTCAGGAATATTTCAAAAACCAATTGTGTTACAGGCATGATAATTTATTCATAGGTATTCTATGAAAAATAAAAAAACATGTATTGTCCTGAAAAAGTATTTTCGAATTTAGGAATCAGTATAAAATTTTTACATGACTATGTGAAGTGGCTATGTAAATTAGCCACAAAAATGTGACGATTCGTTTTATTAATCAGTAAATACTGCAGAGTGTTCCAGGGGGTCCATGTGTACAAATCGATAGATACAGTTATCGATGAAAATGAAGTTGTTGTTCCTCATCAATTGGAATTAAAAGTAGTAGCTTCAATGGTGCTTCTACGAAACTTGAAGAACCCAAAACTACGGTACTAGATTAAGAATAAAAACTTGGCATCCTAATTTCATTTAAGTACAAATTCCAATTGATTGTGGAAAAAAAACGAACATGTCTTTATTTCAAGAATACCTCAACAGCAAGGACCGTATTTGCTTATACTTCATCAGAAAAGATCACTAAAATATTGTTTACAAAGAAATAATTTTAATATAAGTATAGCTTAAGTTGGAGTATTGTTGATATTTTTTTATCGTAGTGAAAAAAAATACTAGAATATTTTTGATAAACCAATTTTTTTCAATTCGATTCATAAATCAAACTTCATTGAAATAAATTCGATTCATTTTGTGGTCGACCCGGACAACGTCGGGTAACTTTGCTAGTAATTAAATAAAGGAAAGGTAGAAACTTGGTTATTAAAATTATAATTTTCACTGTAATCAAAATTGACAGCAAAAATAGCTAAAAATAAACAAATATCTTTTTTACATGTTCATTGTACAAGTATGTAGACTAGTTTTAGTATTAGACAAACATAAAAAGAATTTAAAAAAAAAATTATCCATATGAGTGTAGCTATTTAAAAAAATGTTGTGGTATTCATAATTATGCAGCTAAACTTGTGCCTTATCAAGTATGTTCTATATTTTCACCGAAATGCTTCGAAGGCTTGATATAGTTTAATAAAAAGCATAATTGTTTTTTCAAGAAATAACCGTTTGCCGATTGGTAATATTTTTTTTTTATGATTTCATCGCTTAATGACAGTAAAATATGTTCAGAACTTGGCGAGATAAAAGTGAAAGAGAATTGACTAAAACCAATTTCATACACCACCTAACCTATCAACCCCAATGAGTCACCGGCTATGCATGTCAAATTTTTTTACTTACATCCCAATGTGTCACTACTGAATATTTAATTTTTCCACTCCCAGGGCACGATGAGTTACCGGTGGTACATTTCGATCCAAAATTTCAAAGTTATATAACATGCAAGTTATTAAAAAAATTAATTACATATTTCAAAATAAATGCTTTATTTCAATATTTATTATAGTATTTCAATGTATTTTTTGAAAATATTTCAAGCAAAGAAATATTTTTGGATCATATTGTCCACAATACGTGCTGATAAGTCTAGACCCTAGCTACCCTAGATCCAGTTGGACTTGACAAATCTTTATAACAGTCATTGAATCGAACTCGTTGAATTCGTTTATCATTTGTCCTTTCTTTACTTTTAACCAAAATATGTTTTTCAACCTTCTCGTTTATTCATCACTGCTGATACACAAACAAAAAAAGAATTAAAATATCTTAAATTTATTAGCAATGTATCACGGATGAACACGCAGTTATTTTCTGAATTATATCTGAAAAATCTAAATATTGTTGCTGTACAACAACTCTAAATGATTCAAATAGTGTCGCGCTATGGGGGAAAAAATAATGAATATCACCGCTGACTCATTGGGTTGTGGAAGAAGAAGTTTTTGGTGTTCAGCGGTGACACTCGTAGCCAACGTGTTTTAAAAACTCTCTTTTCAGTTAGAATGCCTGCAACAAAATTGTTTGTTTACTAACTGGATCAGCTATAGTAAGAAGTGGTCAGTCTAATGGATTTTGCAAAAAAAAATTGATTTAGGATTAGCCATATGAGTGTAGCCATTTAAAAAAATCTTGTGGTATTCATAATTATGCAGCCAAACTTGTGTCTTATCAAGAATTAGGTGTAATATATACAGTTGGAGTCTGTGTTGAAATTTTCATGTAAAACGGTTATTAGAAATTTGAGAAATAGTAAAAATCCACCAATTAAGCTGTTTTATCTTATATAGATATTTATTTGACAATAAATTGATTTGCAGTTTTACTACAATATAAGTACACAGATTTTATAGATTATATTGTAAATAAAACCTTTAAAATATTTTACTCTGAATAATGAACATTCTAAAGAAAACTACATGCCACAATTTTTTGATAAGAAAAGTTTAATAAAAGCTCATTTTTCAATAAAGGGTAACTAAAAATTTTGGATCAATAAATAAATAATATAATACTTCTAAGCAAATTTGTGGTGCGCCGATATAGCCAAGAAAGGGTTAACTATAATATTTGAAATATTTTGAAGTTAATCCAACACTACTCTTTTTTTTATAAAACGATTTTTAATCGGCTGAAATTTTAAAATGTTAAATTTATATCAATCTTAACTTTCCAAGAAGTCATACTGAACGATAGTGTTACGACTATTACGGGTATATACCTATATGTCGTCAACAGTATACAAATCTTACATCTATAAAATATAAATGATGAAAATATAATGAAGTTAAATTTATACTATTAATACTTTTTTAAAGTAAAAATAATCTTAATCAATATATTATACAACTCTTAATATTCTTTCAAAATACAGATTTGTTATCTTTGTAAATATTATAATTTATTAAAAGTTTGATTTATCATTTATGATTATAATTTTTACTATTTTTAGATACTAAATTTTTACTATTTTCTAAAAATATTAATAAAAATATCTTTAAATATAAAAATTATTGTAATATCTAAGAAATTGATTTTTCAAATTATTATATCAATATGTATTTTGAATTTTTTAAAAATTAAATTTGTATTACCTATTTAGATTGTATATGTCAGATCTTTAGTTTACAAAATGACATTTAACAGTTATTATTACATAATTTTACAATATTTTAATTATTGACAAAAATATAATATATCAATAATAGAAAAACTTATTTCAAAAAATTCACTACCTTATAGATCTGGCAGTTATACCTAAAGTAATCTTAACCGAAAAATCTATTTATTTAATTAATTCCGTACGAAAACAAAAAATAAGCAAAAATATTTTTTTTTAGAAAACCGAGGAAACCATTTTATTAATGTTTTTTTTTTTACAAAATATGAAACTTTACATAGTATTTAAAAATTTTTAAATATTTTATATCTTAATATTAAATTAATAATTAAAATATTGTTTTTATTATTTCTTATATAATTTATGTTTTCATATAAATTATTTTACCCATCCTCGTGTACATAAAATTTTTTTTTTTGGTAAATTTACTCTTCCTTTTAATTAATTTACAATAAATTCATTTATATAATGTTATATAATATGTTTCTGTAAAATAAGCCGCCTCATATCCGGTGAATACTTAAATTATTAATAATTATTGTATCATACAAATTTCTTCACATTATGATGTAACATCATTGTAGTGTGAAAATGGTTTAACTGAATTTCTGCAAAAAAAATTTAGTATTTCTTATTTTCGTATTTTACTTCATCAGTTTTTGATATAATACACTATTAAAATACTGATAAATTGATAAAGATAAAATTAAGAAACGTATGAATTATTTCTAGATATCTGCAATGCTAGCAATTTATATTGACAATTTAAATTAAGTGATAGATTTTATAAGTGCTCTGACTATAAGACTTCTCCTACTCCTAATAATTTCTATATAGTATAATAAGCTAGATAAACTATTTAGTAAACAAGAAATCAACACAATTCTGTCTTAGGTAATAAAAATATTATAAACATTAACAAAATGGTTTAATGAAATTTATGAAAACTGTAATAAAAAACTTAGAGCAAAATAAAACAGCTTAATTCTAATAAAAATGTAACTGGTAGCTTTTTCGGCACACTTATAACGCCTCTATTATATATTATTAATAAAGACTACAAAATATGAAAATGTGAGGAAATATTTTATATATAAAAAAATATATTCACTGCTGTAACATAATAAATTATTATAATTATATACAAAAATTTCACAATTTATTTACATTATTACCACACTATAAATTGACCACACTAAAAATGACACATAAATAATTTAGCTGAGTTTAATACAAAATTCATTAATATCTGAACATACAAAAAAGTTAAGTTACACCATTTTAATAATGAACTTCAATTGATTAACTTTTAGATTAGATATTTTAATGTTTATTTCAGTGCGTATTCTTGTTTGATAGATATTTTAGATACACATTTTTTAAATTATGATTAAGATAAGGATTTTTTTTTTGTTTATTTTCTTATAAACTATAACGAATAAACAACTTAGTTAAACAATTTCAGGAAATAAAAAAAAAAATATAAACAAAATTTTAACACTTTATCACGTTCAATCTATTATCATAGGCAGGTACGTGAAAAGTTCCTCTTGTAATAAATTTAATATTGTAAACTTTTATAAATATAAAATAAAAAAGAAAAAATAAATTTAAATATTCAAAATAAATAGTTGAAAAAATATGTTAACATTGTTAACATAACTTTTTTAATTATAAGCAAAATAAAAAAACAAGTTTCTATACTTATATCATTAATTACAAAAACATAATATGTATTTACAGTATTTGCCAAAAGTACTACCTGTATATAAGTTTGTTAACTTATTTCTAACTAATGTAATCTTGAAAATATGTTTTACATATCTATAATAAAACTTCTATTAAGACGAATATTAACAACATTGTTCGCTTGTTTCCACAAAATTTTTCTTCTTCGATGTCTACTTTGTTGACCTTTCCAATTCGTTGCTCTTTTTCTTTCCTTTCTTTAACTATCATTTCCTTTTTCAAATTTTTTCAAAACATTTTATAAATGTCACAACCTAAGTTTTGGCTATAATATATATAAAAAAAAAAAAACTAAATGGATCCAATTTCTATTCCTAAGAATCACAAGATTTGCTTTTGTTCCTATTTTTATGTCTTTTTAAATCCTGTTCCGATCTAATTCAGTGTAAAGTGTTGCCAACTTCATTAAAAGATCAGAGACAATATAGATTAGAACTATTATGGGATGAATAATATATATAGCTCCGATGGCTGTGGGCTTCTGTGGGCTAACCCTCCTTTGGAACCATCTCTTAAATTGTTCTTCAGATCGAAAACATTATATTTCCTGTAAAACCCAATAAGTTTCAGTGGATTTTCAGTTTCAATTTTATTCAATATAATATATATCTATTTTTTATAAAAACTTGTTTTCCAGCGTTAGAGTAAAATTTTGGTATAACAGTCAAAATAGTCGAATATTTGCCCTTTAATTTTACTGATGTGCTTATCATACAACTCGACTGTCGAGTACAAAACACTGAAGAAGTCTGCAAGTAGTAGACGAAATACGCGTATCTGTATGATAAGCATATCAGTAAAATTAAAAGGAAAATATTCGACTATTTTCACTGTTATATATTCCATATTTTAAGAAAATAAAAATTACAATGTACAAATTATTACAAATAATATTAGGAAATAAATAATTTGAGCTAACTCTAAGATTAGTTTTGGTTAAGTGTTCATTTTATAGAATGAGAAATGCAATGTTTTACGATTATTAATAAACACACATACATTCTATTGAATGGCTCAGATGTTTATTAAAAACTTATGTCATTATTTATCCGAATTATGATAATCTAGATATTGTGTAATTGGTAGTGGTACATATATGGGCGTAAAATATTTTCCATTCTAAATCGGTTCCAATCTTGTTTATATAGAATTTTCTCATTTCTCAAATAATATCAGCAATCTATCTTTTGCATTCCAATGACTCTAAATCCAATAACTTTAATTGGTTAGCTTGGTTACATATTTTCCAACCTATATGTGGTGATAATATAATTGCATTAAACTAATGTAAATGCTCAATATTATGAATATTAAAATTTTATTTATTTATTTATTACCATGATGTCCATAATTTTTGAACAATTCTAAATTTTTATTTTGATAAATTTAATTTTTATCATATGATTCAGATAAGTGAGCGATCAAACCTGACTAGTATATTGAAAATTAGGTCAAAAGAGAGAAATAACAAATGATTTAAGGATATGATCTAAACAATTCATATGTTTGTTATATTTGATTACAGAAGTTGTGCAATGCAGACAACAGATGTTGTTGACAACAGTATAGATGCTGTAATTCCTCTATCATTAAATCATCCTTGGTCAACAAAAATGGCATCTTTCCATAATTTAATATTCCGATTAATTAGCATACCATTAACTGATGACAAATTTAGAAAGGAGCTTAGTTTTATAATTGACATTGCAAGAAATAATGGATATATAAAATACTTGGTTTACAAAATTTTTAAGTCCAAATCTAGAAAATACATTTTTAGGAAATAATTAATTATAGAAAAATACCGTATATCAAAAATTTTTTCGAATATTTAACGAAACCACTTAAGGCTGCTAATTTATACAACCGGTATTTTTTAATAACTACACTTTAAAAAATATTTTTGTTAATAATAAAATAAGACAACCGAAGCCAGAAAATATTTTAACAAAAAGTGGGGTTTATAAAATTCAATGTGGAGGATGTGATGTAGTATATGTTGACAAAACAAAACGAACCCTCCAAACTAGATTTACCGAACATATAAAATCGGTATCTTCTCCTTATTCGTCATCAGACTTAGCTCAACATTTAAAATCTTCAGACCATATTGATATTTTAGGAAGTTAACTATATAAAAAAAAATTTCTAACACTACTAAATTTTTAATTGCATTTCAAATAGAAATGTCGCAATTACTCTTACAGAGTTGAACACATTTAAAAATAGTTAAATTGTTTTTTGCAGAAAATAATTGATCTGAAATATAGGATTCTAACAGCTGCACCCATTGCTTTGGTATAGAAGTTTGTTTAATTTTTCTATATTCATGTCACATTCATGTCAAAGTTCTGAAACTGAGACTGTTATGTTCGTGATACGGTCTTGAATGTTTTGATCTAAAACCAAATTGATAATTTTGTATAACATTTCCCTTTCTACTATCGGTTTTAAGTTTTTTAGGAAAATCTTTTTAAATAATTTTGATATTACTGGTAATAACGATATTAATGGTCTATATAATTTTATTTCAATTGTCGGTTTGCTGGTATGCCGGATTGCTGGTTTTAGGATTATTATTATCGCCGATACTCTCTAAATACTAGATACAATGTTGTAATCTAAATCTAATCACTAATTAAGTGATCCAGCATTAGGAAATATTTTTTAGGTAAATGTTTAAGGATGTCGCTAGTAGTTTATAAGTACATTAGTTTTTTTCTTGCTCCATTCGTGTTTGTTTTTATTTAATTAATTTTATTTATATAGTTGCGGCATATTGTGGTAAAATCTTTTGCTTTGATTTGTATGATGCTATGTAAGCCATTACTTTTGTAACACACTGTATTCGTGTATATTTATGACTTAAATTGATAGATTTATTTTTTCGCAATATATTTCAGCATATATGAATTACTGTAACGTTCCGTAAAAATAAAACAAAAAATTTATTAATATTTTCATAATTTATTAGAGAATTTATTAGATTATTATCGAGTGGAAAATGAAAACTTTAAAATAAAATAAATAAAAAAAAACTTCTATTAACATATATTAATGTTAATTAATTATCAAAATAAATATTTAAAAAAATATTATTATAATAATTAATAAATAATATAGGAAATAAAATCGTGGGTGTTGAATTCTTGTTTTCAATAATTTTTGCGAATTTTGTTTTATTTTATATAAAAAAGTTATTTTTTTTTTTTCAAATAATTGATTTGAATGACAAGGTAATTAAAATGGAAAAGAAAATAAAATTAGAAGAATATTTTTGATAAGTTATATTTAAAGAGATATTTCCCATAGACATATATCATCATTGCTACAACTTTGATAATCAAGTTTTCTAATGAATATTTTGGAAGCATTGAAGATTCAGTAGGAAAACTGTTTTGTTTTTTTTTTAAATAACTGATAAAATTAGCTTTTTATATATTATTATATAGCCGTATGCCTACATACCGATAAAACGGTACAAGGAGACACAGTACTGGACATGAGAATCGATTACTAGCTAGACTATTAGAATCATTTATATTCAGTGATGAATATAAACTTAATTTAACTGTTGGTGATAATCGGTAAACGATCATAAGAATTAAGACAAAAGTATATATTATAAAAACTGCCTTAAAAGAACTGTATTTTTCAGCAAGTTTGATGGTTTGTGAGGTTCTGATGAAATGTTCCATTTTATTGATGGATATACAGTGGATATATAGTGGATGTCGAAAAATATATTGTTATTTCTGGCCGGCACTGACAGCCTTCCATTGATGAATTACCAAGTATGGGAGAATTTACATTTCAGTGGGATGATGCTGTAGGCCATATAGCTAAATCATCTGGTAGTCCGAACTCAGATTTAATTGAATCTGTGGTGGGATTAATGAAAAGAGCTCTGCGTAATAATTCACAGTCCACAATTGATGGTTTACGTGAAAAAATTCAGCAAACGTAGAATTTAATTACTGCTGAAGATTGACAGATACTTATTGACTCAATGTCAAAACACGTATACACCATAATTAAAGCGAAAGGAAACACAACGCAATATTAAATACTTCGTACGAATTTAAAATGGTCCTAATTATTTGGAACTTTTGATTGATCAAACAAATTTTAATTTGTATTTAATAAAGTCAAAATTTAACAATTTATTGAAAACTCTTCAATTTAAATATAACTTCTATCTGAACAACGGTAATTTTCACATGAAAGTCGTGTAGCTAAAATATAGAGGACTATTCAATGCAACATAATCTATAGTCTATACTTATAAAAGGGAAAGTTTGTTTATTTGTTTGTTTGTTTGTTATACACGCCCACAGTTTTAAAGAAAGTGTTCTGAAATTGTCATAGTTATTCATGATCAAAATTTTTTAAAGCTCAAATCAAGTAGCAGGTTTGGGTAGCTGCCATACAACTACTAGCACCCATGGAGGAATGTTTCAAAAACCAAAGGTGCTATGGAACAGAAAATTTACATATGGGTACTCTTTCACAAATAAATAAATATGACTGTTATCGATTTCGAAAATTTGGACTGATCGGATTGCTGCCATACAACTCCTAGAACTTCTCAGGAATATTTATAAAGGCAATTGCGTTACAAATATTCAAATTTACACTTAAATATTCTTTTAAAGATAAAGAAAAACGACTGTTACCGATTTAAAAGATTTTGACTGATTCGGGTCGGTACTATACAACCCCTGGCACGTATCAGGAATATTTCAAAAAGATACTCTATGAAAAATAAACAAACACGTATTTTCCTGAAAAGGTATTTCCAAATTTAGGAATCAGTATATAAAATTTTACATGACCATGTGAATTAGCTAAACATAGTTACAATTCGTTTTATTAGTCAGAAAATACTGTAGAGTATTCCAGAGGAGGTCAATGTATACAAATTGATAGATATAGCTATGACTGAAAATAAAGCTTTTAATTACCGAACCGGGTATATTTATTCGTTGGATTTAACACGGTTTCCTCCTCATCGATTGAAATTGAAAATAGTAGCTCCAATATTGCTTCTACAAAATTTGAAAGCCCCAAAATTATTGTACTAGATTAATAATAAGAACTTTGCATCCTCATTTCATTGAAGAATTAATTCAGATTGTGGAAAAGGTAAATATATCTTTTTTTCAAGAATACCGCAACAGCAAGGAACGTGTTTGTTTATACTTCATCAGAAAAAAACCCCGAAATATTGTTTACAAAGAAATAATTTTAATATAAGTATAGTTTAAGTTGTAGTATTGTTAGTGTAGAATATTTTTGATAAACCAATTTTTTTCAATTCGATTCGTAAATGAAACTTCATTAAAATAAATTCTATATATTTTGTGTTCGACCCGGACAACGTCGGTTAATTTAGCTAGTAATTAATAAAAAAAATGTTACAAACTTTTTCGAGATAATCAAAGTTTTTTATACCAAAATTTTAACTTTAAACCGCTACTATCCCAAAATGGTAAGTCTGCACCTCCACTAAGTACCATAGGCATATCAATTCTATAAAAACGTTTTAAAGAACTCATTATTCCAGCTTTCATATTATGTTCCCAGTTTTATTAATATTTTTTGGACATTATATTTTCTATCCGATTTTTTACACCCCTTGTAGTTTAAGTTAAATTTTAAATTAGTCTAGAACATTTCAGAAAATAATCCAACGAATTAACTCCTTTATAGATTTCTTATTACCTCAGAGCATACCACTCTGTATATAGTACATTTTATATAAATTGTTCGGCTAGTTTCAACACAAGAATTTCGTGTCACCTTGATGAAATCGCGACACCTGAGATTTTTGTTATCAACTTTCTAGTTTAATAACCACTATATAGTGAATCATTTTGAATAGTACAAGTTTTTGAGTTCTAATGATAGAAGAGAAAAAAATTTATATTCTTGTCTAGTAAAACATTTTAAACAATTAAAAATATAATCGATATACTAAATTTTGATTAAATTAAGAAGGTAAAGAACATCCAAAGCGCCATATTTTAATTAAATTTAAAATCACATACAAAATTTTAACTTCTTTCATCATTTCGCTTTGAATTTCCTTATTTTGACTAAAAGCTATTTGCAATTAATTATATTTTAATTGTTTTATTTATTATCCAGTATTGATTGATTTGAAAATCAAAAGAATTTCTGAAATTTATTTAAAAGGTTAAAGATAAATTTTTGATATTAGTCACATCTATCTATAGACGAGTATACAACAAATAAATTTAATTTATCAAACCTCAAATAATCAAATTGTTTTGAAATTTTGTTAGAAAAGCCTTGGATTTTGTCTGTTATTTTTTGTTTTTAATATTTTGATTTAATTTAAAAATATAATGTATTATAAGTGATCTACTTTGACATTAAATTGGCAGTTTTCACATCCGATGGTATTAAAAATTTGTTTATCTGTAATAAAAGAATAATCTGAAGTATTTTTATTTTGTGCAGTGTCTCAAGGTTCTTAAGTATCCGGTATGATATTGATTGAAAAATATTTTAAAGAAATTTGCTAATGCGATAATATCATGACAATTAGTATCTATATTTTAAATGTTATGGGAATAGATGAATTAATAAATTTATATGGTATGAGTTCTT
This sequence comes from Argyra leucocephala, assembly GCA_963942445.1. NCBI lineage: Eukaryota > Metazoa > Arthropoda > Insecta > Diptera > Dolichopodidae > Argyra > Argyra leucocephala. The sequence continues at coordinate 144,702,679 of OZ012677.1, forward strand.
TATAATAATAATAATTTGGCGGCACTTGAATTCAAAATTTTATTCGAATTATATCTAAGGTTTTTTAGAAATTCTCACTCTATCCAATTTTATTTCTTTAAGAATTTCTAAAATTTATTATTATCTTTGTTTATTAATAATTTTATTTAGTAATGTATATTATAATAAATATTTAATTTTTACGGATATTTTGCGATGTTTTATGCTAAATTATGTGTCTGAAGTTAAGTAGAATTACCTATAAAATAAATATATAAATTAATTATATTTATAGCCTATTATTATTGTTATTATCATTATTAATATTATTATTATTATTGTTATTATTATTTTTATTATTATTATTATTATTATTATTTATTTTATTATTATTACATAATTTTTGTATTATTATTATGTCCAAGTACAATTATAACTATTATTGTTTATTATGGATTTAAAATATATTTTTTGATTTGTTTTTTAAATATCCGAATTTCGTTTATTTCTTTAAGCGCGCTTGGTAAATCATTAAATTGTTTGAGGCATCTATATAAGTAATTATTAATAAATTAAATTTATTACGTGTGTTATAACGGTGAATGTCAATCATTCTATTCAGAATAAAGTTTGACTTTAAATAATTATTTATAATTTTGTATACAGTGGTATATAGTCCTTTGGTATACAAATGTTATTTAAACTTAAATTTTTCTCAGAATAAAGTAGATTGGTTGGATGTCTCACATGATAGAAATGGATGGATTGATGGCTTTTTTGTGTATAACATCTAGTTTCGAAATTATTTGCTGAGTGGCACCACTCCAAATTGGATATAGGTAGGTAATTTGGGACAAAATAAAAGAAGAATAAATTGCGTAAACCGCCTCAGTTTAAATGAAATTTCTTAGGCGTCGTATTATAAATATGTATGGAAAGATTTTTTCGATTATTTTATGAATATGCTCCATCCATTTTAATTTATTATCAATGACTAATCCTAAATAATTATAATTTAAATTATATTCAATAAAAAATATTAACACAAATTTTTTTTTAATATAAAAAAGTAAATTCTAGCTATATATTTTTTGAATTTTAATTAATTACTTTTTTTTACCAATGTCCTGATTACAATCACCTGATGAAGATATAGTGTCAATTAGGAACAAAATCAGAGAGAAGTCATTTAAATCTTCAGTATTGGTACTGTCAGAGAGAACGAAATATTTCATTTTTTATATAAAAACGATTTTTTTTGTTTTTTTTATATAATTCCAAGTCTATGGGATGAACACCTTAACTGCTTTTACACAGAGATTTGGAATACACAATCACATATAACAATTTATAAATGAAAAACTATATCTATTTTATAGTACTTCGCCTTCATAATAGCATAGTTCCATTTTATTTTTAGTTCTAACCAAAACCCTCAACTTTTTATTTTTTTATTTTATCCCAATGATAAAGGGTACTGTAACAGGTCAAAAATCAAGAAATCATTATTTTGCCCTCGTCGGGAATCGAGCCTGGGACCTTTCGGCTGAAAGGCAGGCCTCTACCTACCACCCAGCGTGTCATTATACAATTTAATACATTCTAGAATCCAAGCAAATAATAAAAAACTACTTTTCCTCAAAATTGTCAATTTAGTACTTCAGAGTAGCCAAATCTTGTTTTGAATACGGAATGGATGACAACTTTTGACATATTTTTTATTTATTTCCATATTTAATTATTTTTTTTCACCTTCATATACATACAGGCAATAAATAATTTGTGTATAACAAGATACAATAACGACACAATAGCTTTCTTATATTAATATCTTTTGCATATTAACTGATGTTGGGACAAAGTTTCATATGGACATTTTTTAAGAAAAAAAATATCTACTATAAAACCAAGTAATTTTGAATATATTATAAACATTTACATATTATGTAATTTTGTCCATATGTAATTTTTCCTTTTAAACTTTGTCCTATATAATGTTGTCCATAAGCAATTTTGTGCTTTTTCACTTTGTCTTACCTTATTTTGTCATGTATCCCTTTTGACTGTGTGCAATATATATTTCATGTGTAGTAAACAATAAACAAGAACTATTGAGATAATTTGCATATAAATACGATTAAAATTTATCTTTGTAAGCCCTACAATGCTGTTACAAATAAGTTTTAAACAAGTTGTTTTAGAACATGGGACAAAGTATAAACTGATATCTTTGGAATGAAGATAGATTGTAAGACCATGATTTTTTTTAGTATGAGTAAGGTCTTGAGTTAGAAAGTGTATATTACATTCAAGGTTTATGGTGCATCCTAAAGTCAAAATCTCAAAATCAATATACCAAACCCAAAATCCCAAAAAAAAAAACAGAATCTCAAGATCCTAGAAGATTATAAAATCCCAATGTTACAAAATCCCAAATTACAAAATAATAAGTTTTATAAATTTAAAAATTAAAAATTAAATTAAAATTTAAAATAATGTTTGTTATCAATAAGATTAAACACCACCGAGCTACAATATTGTCATTTCTATTTCTTTCTATGTTACTGTTATCTAGAAAAAGATTTTTTTTAGGTATTATTAAAACCATACTTTTTTAAAATAAATAAAAAATTAAATCTGATTCAGAATGTCATATAAAACAGATATTCTGGAAAAAGAGTCAACTCTCATTTTGAATCCATGCCTAAAATCTCTCCCAATTTAGAATCTCCCCTATTATTATAAATTATTATTCTGGAAAAATGATCAATCCTGATTTTTGACTCCAACTTACTCTAAAATTCCTTCTAATTCAAAATCTCACATATGCATATATATAAATATTATGTAAAAAGCGTATAACCTTGATTTTGATTTCAACTTTAAGATTTCTAATATGATATGCTTTTCATTTATTTATAGAAGAAAATAGAACAATGTTAAAAATTTGGCATCCGCATTTTATTTTCTCAAATTTTATTGGGTTTTTATTTTAACTGATTTAGTCAATTTACTGCATACAATTACAGTAATGTAAGCGAATGTAACGAATGTAGGCTTCGTTCAAGCCAAGCTACACATTCGTGTATAAATGTGTCGTTTTAAACCTAGTGTGTGGCTTAACTTAAAAGAATAATAAATAGTGTACTTTTTCCATTTAGTTAATTACTTCACGTCACCGTTCATAGTATAAAATGATATTTTTTGTAAATTTATCGATTCAAGATTCAATACAACATTATAGAGTTTTAGTTTTGATTTGCTAGTGTATTTTGAGTATTGCATAATAGCTTTAGTATTGGTTAAGTAAATGAAATTGATCTACAGTGATCATTTGCTGGAAAATTTATGTTACCAATCCAAACTACTAATCAAAATATCAAACCAAAAATTAATTAAAATATTTTTTATTGAAACATAAATTTTAATATAAAAACAATGTCTAGCGTAACAAAAATTATATACATAATAATTAATAATTACAATTAAACAGATGAAGTTGACTGGTACATAAGGTTTGGTCATGTAAAAGTTCCTGGGAATTATGGTCGTAGGTAAACAAAGCAAAAACAGGTAATCGTTTCATCTTAATGGATTATAATCGAATGGAATGGACGAACATCGATATGTTGATATGTCACTGATTGTTAATGAACCTACAATGTGACTGTGACTTGTCAATAATGATAACTGTTAATTCTTCAAAGGTTTGCACAAATAGGAAGGCAGCAAGCTGTTCATCATTTATTTTTTGTTTATAAATAATGATTGTTATCAATTCTAATAATTTGTTTTTTATTGTAATTGTAATTTAAAAATGAAAATTTAATTGAAAATCTATATAAAAGAGAAGGAAAAACAAATTAAAAATTAGAAATTAAATTAAAATATATTATACATTTTATTTGTTAATTTAACTACAATATTGTAAACCGTTTCAACTAAATGGTGACTAAATAAATAAATAAATATTCTTTACAACTTCCCAAGTATAGCAATAATTAGGTAGGAAATTAGGCTTAGATTGTTGAATAACATAAATGATTCTCATAATTTTAATAACATTCAAACTTAACAAAAATAAATAATTATTAAATTTAAATTTGTTGTTTTGAAATATGTACCCACATATTATTTGTCTAAATTATAATTAGTATAAAAAAAAAACATTATTATTTTTTTTTACTCAAGTCTTATTTAAAAAAAAATCTTTGATTTAATTTCACAGAAAAAGAAGCCTATTTAATTAAATAATATTTTATTAATTTTATTTAAAATTCAAATTCATAAGCATGTTATTAAATTAAATTTTATATTCTCAAGGTATATAAAAATCTATTCTATTCTTAATTAAAATCTCGATATTTATTTGATTTTCTATTGAAATTTTTAATTAATATGAATTTGATTATTTCTAATTGACTTAAAATTTAAAATTTAAATTTATTTCTTTACTTAGGTGTTCTACATATATTTTTAACTACTCAGTCTATAATTTTAAAATTTTTAATTCAAATTAGATAAAAAAAAAATTAAATTTTATGATTCTAGATTTTTATGATTTCGTAACAGAATGATTCAATTTTTTTTCTCCTGTGTGAATTCATTAGGAAATTAATTGAATAATGTATTTTTTAAATCAATATTGGGTAAATTAATTTCAAGTTTACATTTTTTTTTATTTTTGAAATAAAAAATATAAATTTTAGGGTATAAAGTTATTGTTTTATATTATTAAACAATAATTTTCATCCTTCTTCTTCTTCTTAGTTCACAGAAAATAACCGAATACCGTTTTTGGTTTTACTTATTTAATGCCAAATTTAAAATTAGGTTTAAATTTTTAACATGCATAAGTTTCTTAGGAAAATTTAGTGGTAAGTAGTAAGTTTATTTACAGCTATAAAAGCATTTAGTATAGTGGAATATCTTGAAACCGATTAATTTCTACTATAATTAGTTCTATGATATTTAATATCCAACCAGGTTTCCAATAGTCTCGGAATTATAGCTAAGCGAAGCTCTGTAATAGATTGGATGAATCAATATGTGATGTCAAAATATCGGAAACACACATAACACAGAAAACAGATATTCTATACTACACAACTTGTTTAAACCTAACAACTTAGAACTTGCCCTCATATGATGGGCCTTCCTGTGTGAGATAGAATCTTTTCCGGGCAAAACGAGTAAAACTTTTGAAATTTTTTCAATTCTTACTATGTGGATATTGTAGTAAAGATTACAAATAAATACACGGTATTCTAAAATAAGTCTTACTAGAGATACAATATAACCCTTTAAGTGTATATGGATTTATAAAATCGATAGAGTTTCGCTTTGTAAAACCAAGCACTTTATTAGCCGTGGCAATTATTTATTATCTACATGATCTTTGAAGAAAAATTTTTGAGCAAAATAAACGATCAGCTCTCTTATATTATTTAAAATGTTACAGTTTATAGAATATTCAAATCTTACAGGTCACAATTTTCGGAAGAGCCATTTGCTAAAATACGGTACACTTATTATAGCTTAGTTCTAAACTATTTCTTAGACACCACTCATAATATGTATTGAGGTCGTCTTGCATTACTGTATAATCATGTGGATATGATGCGGATGAGAGAATCCAACGGTTAACCATCCATAACATTCACATTATACTTCATTGTATTGCTCGACCCTTAACTCCTACTCCTGATTGGATAGATGCAGAATACTGTGGCGCTTCATACGACTTACATCATTTGCAGCTAACAAGCTGTTTGTTAGTCTCTTTGAATGTGTAGTTAGTTTTGTTATTTGGCATTTGGTGCTGAAGCTATTAATTATCTTCAAAATGGTTCTTACCTGTAAATCATTGTGTGCCAATTATTGAGTGCACTATTTTTGATTGGAATCGCTGTAATATTACAATATTTGAATTCCTGGTTACTTCACAAAGTTGAATTCCGTAGGTCCATATCAGCTTTACAAATCAGAAGCTTGTTCGCCAGCTATATTGGTGAGTTGCGTCTAATCATCCAATACATTTTATTTAATTACAACCCCAGTTGGTTTCTTTTGCTTTAGATGATTTCCCATGTAGGTAATCTTATGTTAAGTTCACATTTTCTGAAGATTTGATTATGGATTACATTAAAAACTATTTGGCTCACTAAACTTATTTTGAATACTTAATAATTATATACTGATTATTATTAATATTACCCGATTTAATTATGTAATAGACGAATTTAATTTGGATTATTTTAATAGAAGATTGTAGATTTTAAGCGAAATTTGACTGTAAAAATTCTATATCGTTAATTCTGTTCAAGATTTGTTTACAATAACTGAAATATTTATTTGCAACATCAGTACGAATTTGATACTCTGTTATAGATTAAAATAAAAATACTAAATACTAAATTCTAAATGGATAAAAATATTTAAATATGATTAAAATACATAAAATTTACCGAATAACAAATATCATCACAGTTATATGCAATAATTCTACTAAGAACACACAGTAAAAAAAAATACAATACTTTATGCTATACAGATAGGTAATAGCGTTAAATAAGGAGAATTGAATAACTTTTTTCATAACGCATTATGTTGCAATGGTATCCATCAACATATTAAGACCGAAGCATATAAGTTGGTTTATAATAAATGAGTTATTATAGGGTATTTATCAAAAACTAAACACTTCGAACTTCTATGATTTTCTAACTTACCTATACTTTGTTAACCGATAATTTTCACGGCTTAGTGCGAGATTCACTACATTGTTGCTAAAAGCATTTATATGAGCTTGGAGAAAAAGTAATAGTTAGTTTTTGTGACTTGTTTTAATTGTGTTATATATTCTGTATTTATAATTACTTAACAAAAACCCTACACTCCGTTTAGGATGAGTAGTCAGTCTCTTAGGAAAAAAAATTTATTTATTCTTTAAAAGAATTATTATTCCAGAAGTCTTAATTTTCAGCTACAAAAACAAAATATAAAATCACGTTACAAGCTTATAAACTTAATTTTCCCTAGATATATGTACATATTAAATTATTCTATTAAAAATTAAAAAAATGTTTATACTCAATGTTATTTTAAATATTAATAATTAGTAATAAAAATAAATGTGTTTACCCACATACAATTTAAAACTATGATAATTATTACCCATTGTGATCTAATTAAAAAAAAAAAAAATTCTCTAACTATTAAATTGCCGATAAATTAATTTAATTTAAATATAATATAAATATAAAATTATTAAATTATTTAACTATTATTTAACTTTATTAAGAATTAAATTTTTCGAAATCTCCCCAAATTAACTGATTTAATTTGGTCATTCAGAAACCAATTTCTTATAATTGTAAAGAATTAACACAGCATCAAAATCACACCTAAAATTAATATGGATTTCCTTGCATAATAAATTAAGTTAATTTCCGATAATTAAAAACATAAAAACATAAGAAGAAAAAAGAAAACTTAACAATAAAAAAAAAAAAAAAATTTAAAATCAAGTTCATTTCATTCAATTATTGTATACAACAATATTTGAATACAAGTTGAAGAACAAAAACATTCAAAAAGAATGAAAAGAGTTGAATAGTTAATTTGATAGCTGTCGGCTCCTACATTATGACATTAAATTTCATTTATGATTTGTAGACAGACATATTTGTAAATAGTCAATTTATTTTTGATAAAACATTTGTAATTAACCCTCTTCTGGCAGTTTGTATATTTTTTGTAAAACAACCAATTTTGAGGGCTCATCGTTCGTTTATTTAATACATGATTGGTTGGATAAGTAAGTTATGAATGAGATTAACTTGCACATTTAATTTAAAAGTTAAAAATTTTCTATAATATTTATAAATTTATTTAGTTTACTAAATTTTTTTAATAAATATTAATTTATATAGAAATAAAGCAAAAAAAACAGTCATTCCATTTTTTACAAATACAAATTGTATTAATTTGTTAAGAAATTTGTACAGCGCAACATGGACATTTGTTGCAGAAAAGAAAACTAATAAAACAATAGCACAAAAATGTTATGGAGCTAAAACATATTTTATTTTTTGGAATAAATTCATTAGCTATCAATATCAAACTTTAGTATAGTTAACAGAATAAATATTCTAAGATTACAGATCAAGTTAACGCATAACTATTTATCCAAGACCTTCTAGACTTTCAATAACTAAAAATCGTACCTGTTGTAGAAGTGAATCGAATATTTTTAAGTAACGAAAAATTTCACTTTCAGAATACTTGTCATGAATTTCAGTCTGGATTTAGAAGCAATAGTACACAGTACAAAAACTACTCTTCTTAAAGTCGTTGACACTGTTTGTTACGCACTAGTTGAAAAAAAATATGCCACCATTCTGTTGGTACTCGATTTTTTCTAAGGAATTTCATTATGTCAATTACCACCCTATTATGTAGTAAACTGTCACTGTTTTAAATTTCATCCATCTCCTGTTAATTTAGTTTAAAACTATCCTCTTAATCGATCTCAATTTGTATATCTCAATGAATCAACTTCTGATCAGCTTGAAGTTGAATGTGGTGTACCCCAAAACTCCATATCAGGGCACCAACGTTATTCCAAAATGAATATTCCAAATTACTTAACTGAAGCTCATTGCCGTCTTTATGCTGATGATATACATATTTTTATTAGCTGCCCCATTGCTCAGCTTACAAATTACATAGAAAGACTGAAGTTGTTTCTCAATGGGCTGCAGCATACCAGCTCATGCTGAAACCCACTAAGTCTCAAGCTATTATGAATTATTCTAAAGATGTTCCATTTGATGATCATGCTGAAAACTTGGGTGTAGTATTTAATAAAACATTATAGGTTGGTTCGATCACATCACTCGAATAGCAAATTAAGTGTGTCTTATATTACACGTAAATTTTTCACCGCATTCATTGAGAACTAAGTGCAAATTAGTTAAGTCTCTTAGCTTATCACACTTTTTGTTTTGTGATGTGGTTTACTGTTTAATGAGTGTTAACGATGTTTCTAAACTAACTATTATTTTTAATGTATGTACCAGGTATGTTACAAATCGTTGCAGATATAACTCTGATATATTTAAATGTATTCTAGACTACTCATTTAATAATTATTTAAATTTTAAATATGTCTCTTAATGTAATATTCACTGGGCTACCTCCTTATGTGTATAATAAACTCGATTTCGATAGATCCCCCAGATATCTCTCTCAATTAATATCCCTCGTCATCAATATGGATGGCCTCTCTGCTATGGTTCTAAGACATATAGTCTTCGCTATTTCCAAACCATTGCGCAACTTATTCCATTTATCCTAATCTACAGGAGTATACCCAACTCAATGGAAGATTGCGTATGTCAACCCAATTCCCAAAAAAGGCGACAAAAGCGATCCTTCTAACTACAAGCCTATAGCTATAATATCGATCCTCTCCAAAGTGATGGAGATCTTAATAAACAAAAAGCTGACCAAATATCTTGACAGCCAAGGTATTGTCCACGATAGGCAATATGGATTTAGATTCCACCGGTCCACCGGTGATTTAATGACATACCTTAACGAGAAGCTAAATATTTGCCTGCACAATTCGGGTGAAGCAAATATTGTAGCTCTAGATATTTCTAAAGCTTTCGATCGAGTATGGCATAGCGCATTCTTAGCAAAATGTCAAGCAGTAGGCCTGAGTCTCTCTTCTCTCAAACGGATTGAAAGTTTCCTCTCGAATCGTACGATTCAAGTCTTAGTTCACGGATTTAAGTCCGATCAATTCCAAATAGGATCAGTTCTCTCACCTACCCTATTCCTTATATTTATAAATAATTTGCTCCAAACCACTTTCAATCCAATCCACAGCTTTGCAGAGGACAGCACCCTAGTAGCCTTCTACGATTTTCATAAAAAATCGGAAGCTACATTCACCGCTGTGTCAACCAAAAGAGACATCATGGCCAGTTCCCTCAGCCACGATTTGGTCGCAATAGCTTATTGGGGCTTAAAAAACAAAGCCGAGGTTAACACTTCTAAGACTCAGAGCTGTACAATCTCCCGAAAAATTTTCATTTATGATACTACTCTTTTGTTTCAGGAAGATAAGCTTCAGTGGTTTGAAAGCTTAAGCATATTAGGTATGCACCTCAATCAAAAAATGATCTGGAATGATCATATATTTGATGTTGCAAAAAACGCAGGCAAATGTTTAGGTTTTCTTAGCCGCTGCAAGGCTTAATTCTCCCCCTGTGACCTCTTGAAAATCTATAAAGCTTTCATACGACCCAAAATGGAGTACAATTCTCAAATATGGGCTGGCGCCTCTAGTATTGCGTTAAAACATTTGGATAAAGTCCAAAATGGGCTATTCGTCTAATCAACGACCCAAATGTGACAGTTCATCTTGCTCCTCTTGGACATCGTCGTGTAGTCGGAGCTCTCTCACTCTTTTATAGATACCTCGTAGGCATCGGCACATTCTCAGTGGAAATTAAATCTATATTACCTCCACTTAAGCGTTTCCCCCGCGAAACACGAAGGGCAGCATGTGCTCATCCCTACACCATTGAAATCTCTAGATGGCAAAAGACAAGTTATGGAAATTCGTTTATAACTTCAACATCCCTAAACAAATTCAAGACGAACATTAACACCTTCGTTCGTAATTGTCCTCCTTCCCTTTAACCATCCTCCTTTCCAAATTTTCCTTTCCCACCCTAGCCAAACGTACCAATTGGTATAAAAGGTCCCCACCTAGTATTTTGGCTTTGCATAAAAAAAAAAAAAAAATATATAGATTAAGATATCTGCCTTTTTTGTTAAGATAATATATTTGTGGAATTCGCTTCCTACTGCTGTAGAATGTGCTCAAACGCACAAATCATTTAGTAGACTATGCTTCGAGTACTTTCAGAGTTTGTTGACATGTGAACAAGTATTTTATTTAAGTTGTAGTTTTACTATAATTTGTAAATTTAGTTTGCTATGCTTTTATTTTTGAAATTTTGTTAGTTTTAGTATTCTTATCATAATCTATACACTTATTTTAGATTATACAAATTGCCTCAGAAACTAATCGTCTCATTGTATATCAAATACGGTAAAATAAATAAATAAATAAATATTTCTCTATAATTATGAATGCACAGTACTATTAACTATATGTGACTGAACTATTTATTTGTATTGCGATACAAGTATTTATTTTTTCAAGATTTATGTAATAATTTTGAATTAAATAATTTGTTAAGCCATGGTATATCAGCTACACCTAACATACATTGTCTTGGAAGTTGTTGAATATTGTTTTGATACTTAAATTTTTTCTGTTCTCTCTAAGTTTCTACCATATATCTAGATTGTTTGGAGTATAATTTTATACCACAGCACTTTCTGTTTCAGTGTTATATGACACATTCAACCGATGAACCTGTATACTCCTGAATTATTTTTTGATTGATTTTGAAAAAATAACTATATAAATAGTTTGTTTAGGATGCAAATAGACTATTTTGACCATTTTTACAATTATTCCGCATAAGCCAGCCATGCGGGATACGGAAAAGAAAACCGTCATCAAATGACAATATTAGGTCCGCTAGGGGACTGGTTTTTTATATGGGATTTTTTCCATCAAAATTTAACAATAAAAATAGGTTTTCAAGAAATTTATTTATTAAAAAATGAAAATAGAAAAATAAAGATAAAAATAATTTTTGAAGTTGAAATTTGAAATCAATGTTTTACATGGTAAGGTATCTGTACAATGGCAATCTATAAAAAGGCCAAAATTAAACTTTACACATTCAGTTCTTAAAAGCACAACATCTTCTATTATATTTTCAAACAAAATGTTCATTTCCATCATACCGAAGAGTATTCTTAACTGCAGAGTCATCATTATATCGTGTATATACAAAATTAGGGTTTCTGATCCTTTACTTTTTGTCCGGTATTTTTGTAATAGTAAATTGCAATATGACGACGAACATGAATTTGACTTAACTGATTTTGCTGTTTTCTATATGTAACTGCCAAGCATTTTGATCAAATGCATCTACAAACCATGTAACCAACTCCAACACAACTCCACAATTTTTTTGCATTTGAATGCAATGCTATAAAGAGACACGGTACCGATCGCACATATACTTGTAGTATTCGATAATACCACACTGTCAAAAAATATTTTGTGTATTACAATGCTTTCGAATAACGTAATGCATTTGACTTTGGATGAACACCGAAATAGGATAGAAGCAGCACAAGCAACATAATAATTGTCCACCTACTTTACTAAATGCCTCTTATATTTTCCTCTTTTATTTGTATTGAATCAAAAAAACCTCTTGGCTTTTTTTTATTATATTTTGTTGTGTTCAACTCTACAACTTGCAGGTATTCGATTTTCACGAATTTTACCTTTTGAATTGTAGCTACGAGATTTTAAATAAATCAAGAGAGGAAAACTTGTGAATAAATTGTCGAAACAGAAGGAAATGGCAAACTTTTATATAACTGCCAAAAAATCATATAGAAACATCAAATGGATAAAAGAATAAAGCACAGGTTCCTAACAGTTCTAGTGTGTTCATATAATAATGGCTTAAAAATCATGCAAATAAAATATCGAAACAATTTTTTTTTTTTTTAAATATTTACACAATAATTCATTAGCTTTCATTTGTATCTATATATTTGATTTTTTATAATAAAAAATAATAAAGTTATAACACTACTTACTTTTTCATGTATGCTTTGACAGCTTATAAAACCAAAACTACAAAAGTAACGGTATTTAAATTTTAGACAATTACAGTAGCATCTATTGAAAGCTAAACACGTGTATTAAAGTCTTTATAAACAAATTAGTTTACTTGCAGTTGCAAGGTGTGGTACCTGTGATCGATCACGCCAGGATGATTTGGGTTAATACATAATTTTTCAGTGAAGAACTCTCTAACTGGGCTGGCAGCACGTTACTTGTTACAAATGCTTTTTTTTGTAACAAAACACCAACGTCTCAAAAATTTTTTGGAAGCATGTACTTTGAAACACTACTTTGGGATTGAAACAAAAAAAAAAAATTTACGAAACATTTTAAATTTATTTATTTATTTTAACAGTTGATCCTACAGATAAATCTGTAGGCCAACTTTATAGGTCCTTTTCCCTTTCGAAATGTGGGCCTTTTTATTAAATTGTATTAATTATTTGGTATATATTTTTGTATATTACATATTTATATTATTTTTTTTTTATTAGTTATATTATATCTTTATTAATTATTAAATTATATTTGAAACGATGTGGTTGTATTGAAAATTACTTTTTTCAGTAATTTTCACCATTTGAAAAATTTTTCGGTTCTCACGGGGTTTGAACCCGTGCTCTTTCGGTCGTTACATTACTACACTCGAGTGTTTTACCACTCGGCTACCGGCCACTGAACATTTTAAATGTTACGTAAACATTCAAATGGCGAAACAATTTTATGTGCTACCGTTTTTCAAAAATAGCGTGACAACATGTTTGTAACAAGTTACGTGACGTGACGTGAGAATTGGCTAACACATTCCCATTAAATAGTTTTTTTTACAATGATATGCTTTATGTGCGAAAAAATATATTAAGGGTAACTGTACATTAATGTCACCTTCATAATAGCATTCATTACTTTCATTTAATTTGGTCGATAACCATTAAATTGCCTTCCAAATTAATTTCAACGAATAATTAAACATTTTGATTAGATTTCTGCTCAGTTGAATGACGAAACTAAAAATAACATTGAATATATTTTCATTGTTATTGAAAGGAATTGTCCGAGTTATTAACTCTTGAATAATCGATATTTTGAATTGTAAACGATATTTCGCACAAAGTGATAGTGATTGGAGTGAATGAGTAGGGATACATAAGGATAATAATAACCTTCTATGTGATCATTGAAATTGGAAGTACAAAAATTATGAAAATATTATCTGCATTCAATTGGTTTGTTGGTATTGAATGGGTTAATTTATATCATATCATTTATGGAAATATCTCATATCTCACAATAATTAAATTTTTCAAAAGAAATGTTTTTGAAATTCTTTTTCCAAAAGCTTTCAAATTTTTTTATAATTGATTGAATTGATTTGTGTTCCAATACAAAAACGTTAAAAAACGAAAAATTCAAACAACTTACCATTAAATTTTTTGGCTACCACTATTATGACAAGCCTACGTTCTTTTTCCCACGATCTGAAAAAAAAAACAAAAATAAAATAAAAATAGAAAATAAAAACATAACAAGAAAAGAGTTGAATTAAATTCAAGGTCTTACCTCAACGATTCAAATAATATTATATCTATCTCATTTTTCTTGTTTTCTTTATAGATTTTCTGGAATTGTATGGATTTTATAAATTTCGAATAGAACTTTTTCCCATATTAAATATATTTCAAATTAGAAAAGCAAAAAAATGTTTGTAATTTTATTTAGCAGATTTTATTTACAAGTCAATTTAATTTAAGAAAAAAAAAATGTTATACAAGTTAAGCACCATGTTAGATGCCATTATGTATAAAACATAAAACTAAAAAAATAAAATAAAGTAAAAATGAAAAATATAAATTTACAGATTTTTTATACTTTACAGATATAACAAAAAAAAAAAATTAAAAAAAAAAAAAAATATGGTAATTTTGACTATTGTATGTGTAAATACGGCGCGTGTCTCATTTTAATGTTAATTAGGAAGTGGAATAATATACCGACTAACAAATTAAATAAAAAAACATAAAAACAAAGACTACAAAATGAGAACAAAATGCCGCGATAAAACGGAATTTGAAATTTGACTAAACAAAAAAACATAAAAGAGAAAAAAAAACAAGTCTATCAGCATAAAGGTGCATAATATATCGCAAAACGCGGCTTTTAATATTGTTTTTTTTTGTTCGGTTATAAATTAGACCAGAGACCGCCTAGTTTTAATTTTGCAGATTTTATAATTTGTTTTTTTTTTTATGTTTTGTTGGCTGGATAATCTTTAGAAGATAGAAATTTTCTTCAGTTACTCTTAGGTGAAATGGTTCAATATGAACTATATTTCAATTGAAAGAGTAGTTCTATATAGAAATCTAATGAGTAAACTATTAAATGATGTTCTAAATGATGTTTGGTTCCACTTCATATTATGATACACTTTGATTTTTGTAGCTTCGTTGAAGAAAATAGTTGTTTACGAATATTTTTTTTACAATGTTGCACATCTTATTTTATAATATATTTGTAATGCATATGTAATGTGTATTGTGTACAATATTTTGAGTTTATTAAGTTGATGAGTAGAATAGAGGGCCTAAAATTGTGGGCTTAAAAAAAGTACTACATTTTTGTTAATGTTAATTATAATATTCCAATTGAAAAATTATAAAGATTAATTATGGTCATATTCCAATAATATCTTATAATACTCCAGTCCTATTGGTACTATTTTATTATGTTATATATGTATAATCTAATATTCCAATTAACGTGTGGATAATACAATAATATGATTTCAATATTATATGATGGATTATAGTTATATTAAAATATTAATTGGTGTAATTATTGGAACATAACTGTCAAATTTATTGCTTAGCCCTATCACATCGCACGTCTATTAGAAGCGAAAGCTTACTCTATTTTGGTACACTATATCATCATCCAGTTGGATTAATATAGCATAAAAATAGTTAGAAAATAAAATAAAAGACTGTTAGTACAGTAATTATGTGAATTGAATTGAAGATTTTTCTTCACTAATTTAAATTTTGTAAGATTGTTTTTTTTTATCATTTCTTCATATTTTTTAATTGAATTTACTTGATCACGAATTTCTATATTTTCTATAGCTAAGCAGTGATCAACTAGCTTAATTTAAGATCAATATTGTAAAAAAATTGTCCTCAAAGTCCTACAAAGTATTATAAAATTTTCTTCACATCCGATTTTTTTCATTAGACATTTTTTTCCTAATCTACTTCTGTAATATACAGTCTGCATCAGAGTTCATAAATTTATATAATTGTTTTGTAGAGTTCTTTACAGTGCTGTTTTGTACAATTTTATTATATCAAGTATGTTTTGAAATTTTTTCATAATCCTTCCGTTGCATGTCTGGAGTAGTTCTGGAAAATGAAACTAATTAATTTTCTCGTTAAAGATCTAGTTAGAGCCTTAACCGAATTGTGTTTTATTTTTAGAATATTACTCCTATAGCTAAATTTTACCTATTTTTTGTAACAATTAAAATTGTGTTTTACGAAATGAGTTGGAATACATTAGAAAAAATTCTATGAAATAATGTGGAAGAAGATTAGTTAGTCACTAGAAAGAAATATTAAAATATATTTATAAATCTTGACATACATTTTGAACATTCTAAATTGTTATTCAAAATTTTATATTGAAGAAGTTTAAATTTTTTCAACATGAATTATTGTATTTTAGTAAATATAACTGAATTATTGAAAACAAGCGTTCTTTTGACACTCAGAAAATTATGTGTTAAGTTTTAGACTATTTTAGAATATAGTAATAAAATATCAACATTACCTTCAATTTTGATTGAGATAATGCTATTTGAACAATGTCCCCTATTTTGATGAGTGCATCACTTTTCATTTAGTATCAACGCACTGTATCATTACCGTATCACTTTGTACAAAATTTGGTCTAGGAAGTGAATGATGTGATATTTTTTTAAACTAGCAGTATTACATACGTTAAAGTTTTTAAAATTATGTTGAAGCTTTCAAATTTTTTGAAATAAATAAAAATTTGTGTTTTAAATTCTTCTTCAGTACTTTTTTGGTACTGTTCTTTATCAGATATTATAGAAAAAGAAAATAATGTAAAAGTTTGAATGAAAAGAACAGAAATAATCAATTTAAATTGTAAGGTTACTGTAATAAATTTCTATAAAAAAAAAAATAAAATAAAAAAAATATTAATAAAAATGTATAAATAATTAAAATTCATTTAATCAAATTTTATATTAATTTTTAATAATTTCGATGTGATTGAGTTATTGGCTTTGATTATAGCTAACATAAGAAATCGCTTCTCAGAACACAATCTACTAAATCCTAAGATTCTGGTTAGTACTGAAAAATCTGTGTAACAAATTGTAGAACTGTAATTTTGCAGATTTATTTCAGTTTTAATCAAACTGTCCATTATACTTCAACACCCGTACGTATTCTAACAGAATTAAATATTATTAACCGTAATTTTCAAGTATAATAATTTTAAAATTTTTGTTAATTTAATTTTAAGATTGCTCTTTTTGAGTTTAATATGTTTTAATTAAATTCAACTGAAAGATTTTAAATCCCAAAAGGTGTGAAAAATGAATTTTGAATTGAAATAAACGAAAAAAAAGCCAAAACAAAAATATAATACTAAAATTAATCTTCTATTTATAAAAATGTTATTAGTAAATAAGTATTATAAATAAAAATAAATAATAGTAGTAGATGTTTTTATTAAGTTTGTGTTTTTTTTTTTTTTTTAAATTGAATTTAATTTTGTTTAAAATACCGAAAAAGATTAATGATTATGTCTTTTATGATGACGGAAATGATGAGATTTACGGAATTGAAATTTTTAGCATTATATTTTTGCAATATTTTTGGCGGAAGAAATTAGTTTAAAATATTAGTTTTCTCATTGTTGTTGTTGTTTAATTTGCTTAATTTTTATAAGAAATCAGATAGGCGCAGACTTTTAAATTATTGTATAACAAGTCTGTCTATTTAATATGTTTTGTTTGTTGTTATTATTATTTTCTTTTTTATTAGAAGAATCCTATAAGTTTATTTTCCATAATATACTTTAATTAGAATTGAATTAAATTTAAAAATGCGTATACATTATAATAATATTTTAATATATTATTATTAGAGACTAATTTTCTAATAAGAGAGTAGACTAGCATACTCACTTACTTAAAATAAACTTAAATATGCATTAGCTATTCATTTTTTTTATGCGTAATTCAAACATATTACAATATAATTTTATATTTTATATTTTAATATTACAATATAAATTTGATAAAACAATTTAATAAAAAAACAACAAAATTAAAATTTAGAAAATGCAATTAAAGTAAAAATAAATATTATTAAAACTACATTATAGTATGTTATATTATATTTGTGTAGATGTAAATACAATTTTTTTTTTAAACTGAATATAAATATATGGAAAATATATAATAAATATATAAGGAAAAATCAATAAAATATTTATACTAATTATAACAGTAATAAATATTTTATTAACTACTTCATATTTCTCATAGTTATTTTGGTTAAATAATAAGTTAAAGAAATTTTCCAACCGGAAACGAATACTTATATTTAAATGGGTGTCGCTCAGCTGCTTAGTAACATGTGAATTAATTTCCCCATTTAGAATTTGTATTGAAAATAGAATACCAGAAGCAATATAACATTATAATAAATAGATTCAGCATTCAGCATGCACCAAAATTTAAAATTTAATATTTAAAATCTTACATAAATGCAGAGAAGTTGATTGTAGAGTAAAAATAAATAAGATTTTCTATTAATCTAATTTTGAAATCCGTATCAATTTAGTAATATTTCAAATCTATTTCGATTTTCTGTAAAAAATTTAAATAATTTAAAAATGCTTAAACATCTTAAACAGATTTTTAGGCCTAATGTGATATTATATATCTGATGAACTATACGAGTCCTTGTAAAATAGCCTAGCTTATTTTTGTCACGTCAAGTAAATTTTTTTTTTCGCTGTGCCTAGTCTAATTAATCAAATTCAAACTAAAAGTGCGTTTTTAATGTTGAAAAAATGGTTTCAATGAACTTTTACAATAATTACTATATTTTAATTCTCTGGTTATTGAAAGCTTCATTTCACAAATTTCTATTATAAAGACTAAATAAATGAATTGTATCCGTATAACTAAACTTAAATTTTGAAGATATAGCTTCAAATTTTGTTTATTTTTAATTTCACATACTTTATGATACAAATATCAGATGTACTCGTGTGTATCGTAATACATTTTTTATTTCAAACTTCAATTGTAAATTTTGAAAATTACTAATAGTTGTGCTATTAAAAATTTATTTTCTTCTTTTTAGTAATACGCTGGATGGCGTATGAGGTGCTCTACCATATTTATACCGTTTTTTAGTTTAGATCTATTGAAAATATTGTTTTATTTTTATCTAATTTATTATATTCATTTTAGTCACATTTAGTTTAGTTAGAAATAATATTACTGTATTATTAAAATTTATTAAATTTACTATGTAAATTGCCTACATATGGGTTTGTATTAGTAGCTTTTAAAATATGAATTTTGATCCAATTAAGAGCTTTGACGAGCAACAGATATTCCACATGTTGAGAGAAAATATTGTCAACAAGATGTGTTTTGAAACACACAATTTAGTATGATAAATAATATTTTTTATTATAAATTTTAAATAATATCAAAATTGATAACACATTATTGTAAAAGGTTATTTTAATCCTTTGTGTTCTAAGTATTTGTATGAATCAGGATGAGTATTATTTATGCACAAAAAATGTATTTAAAACAAAATCTAGTTCAAATATACTAAAGCCATGACATAATTTCATATGCAAAGATAATAATTTAAATAGTAAATAAATTAAATTTTGTTAATCTAAGATAAAACCTAATAATTTTGAATTTAATTCGTGCTGAGAAATAATTGTGTATTTAATTGGTTATAAGAAATTATTTTGTATTTCAGGGCTTAGATTGTACAGCTGTACACAAAACAAAACAATCTTCAGACCCATTCAAACTACATAGATTATTAAATTTTCTAATACATTATCCAAACTAATGCAAATATACGAGGTTGACGGGATAGTAAGTCACTAAAAAGTTTGTTATCGACAGCCAAGTTTAAAATTTCAAATACCTACAACTGTAAAAAGAAATTTAAATTAGTTAGAATTAATAAATTAATTATATTTTAATAATTAAATTAATTGAAAAGACAATTAACTTCATTTAAATATAAAAAAAAATTGAATTATATGAAATTACAAATACGGTCTAATGATGAAACATGGTCTAACAGTGAAGAGCCTCCAGATATGTAACCTATATGAAATTCTTAACAAGCCTTGAAACTGTGCTGAACAGTGGTACAAATCACAAAGCACAAGAACAAAATTATATAATATTACTTATAGTTATCCATGTTTGTTATTGTCAATGTGACCAAATTAAAATTCGATATGAAAAACTTAAATTTAAAAAGCAAAAGGAAAATAATTCGATTGAATATCAATGTGTTATAATTAAAAGTGAAAACACTTTCAGTTAGAGTTCGAAATTCTTACATATTAATATTCTT
The DNA here is from genome assembly GCA_963942445.1 of Argyra leucocephala. Classification (NCBI taxonomy): domain Eukaryota; kingdom Metazoa; phylum Arthropoda; class Insecta; order Diptera; family Dolichopodidae; genus Argyra; species Argyra leucocephala. Next base: position 144,723,118 of record OZ012677.1, read on the forward strand.
AATTTAATTTTTTAATTATATTAATTTTAATTAAAGCTCACTAAACTGTAAAAACGTGTTTCAATTGTGTCACTGTCAAAATTACTAACCAGATATTATTATAAATTTCCTAACTGAGTAAAATTCTATTCATGAGATAATAATAAAAGAAAAATAAAAGGATGAATAAAATAAAATAGTTAAATAAATGTCCGCATGTCTGGGTTTACCGGTATCGGTGATAAAAAAATCACGTGGATAAGTTAAAAAATATTTTTATACAATATAATCTAAAAAAAGTTATCTAATTTGGTAGGTAAATCCATTAATGATTTGCTACCAGCTAAATTTTAATTTTTTTATTGTTTTCTTTTTTAATTCATTAATTCATGTGCTAATTTAATAAAATAAAATTTTAACAAAGAAATTTCTAGTTTTATGGATGACACGGTCGACTATTTTTTACCATCAAAAAATCAAGTTTTTATTACGTCTACCATTCTAGAATTTTTCGGCTTTGAAAAGTTCTAAAATTTTTTAAAATATTTTTGAGGGGGGGGGGGGGAGTAACCATATATTTTATATCCAAAAAAGGTAAAAATTGTACATATTCTAATTATCTATTCATCTTTGGAATTGTTCCATTCTTTTTTTTTTATTTTGTTTGTTGTTTTTTATCTTCTGTTTTTTTTTTTTTTTTTTTTTATTTTACAATACTAAATCTGAAAGAGATAATCTTTTAAACAAGTTTTAAATAAATTCACAAATTATAATATATATTATATTTAATTTTATTTTTGGTGAATTTATAATGAACCAATTATAGGAAATTACCTTTATTAGGATTTATTTTCTTTAGTGTGGTCCAATTTAATTCAAATTAAAATAGTTAATTTTATCAGACTTAGACCATATTTTCGATATAGGGTTTTATTGTGCATGTTCATTTCAAGAAAATTCAATTTAAGTCACCTTATTGATAGGGTTTGTGGTACAATCACGAACAAAAGAATTTCTAGAAATAAATTGCGAATGATGAAAAATCCCGAAAACAAAATTTCAAATGATTTGAAATCTGCATTGTTTCCAGAAATATTACTAAAGCTATTGGACAAACTTTGGAAAAGGGGGCCCGTCCGAATGAAATGAAATTTTACATAACGGTGCCTGTCAATGTTTAAAATATTTTAGAGAAGACCATTTGTAGCGATGAGGTAGTTTAAAGGTCAAATTGAGCCTTTGAAAATTTTTCGAAAATTTTTTAGTGTTTTATTTAAAATCTTATATATTTTCTCTACAGCGGCTACGCATCAAATAATTATTAATGTAAGCATTATGGAAAAAAGAGAGACCTCATTTTTAATCCAACAGCGTCTACCTACAAACTAATTGAGGTAAGTATTCAAAATATAATATGATAAATGTATTACATATTTTTATATAAGCTACGAAATAAAGTATGAAATGGCTTTTATTATTAAACTTGTTTTTTTTCGAATTAAAATTAAAAATTTTGCTTTTGCAATGGTATAAAAATAGATATAGGATGTCTTTGAAAATTTTCATAATAGGGGGGAATTTCTTTAAACTATGGAAATAAAATTGTATTCTAAAATTTTCATTTTGAACTATAATTTCTCTGAAACGTTAACACTGATCCAGACTTGATAAATTTCGTATTAAAGGCTAAAGAAATCCCTACAATATTTTTGTAAATAAGCTAATCTATATTGTTGTGGAGAAAATATATAATAATTCATTGCCTGCATTGTTAGGTACCGTTATCATTTATTGTAAGTAAGTTATCCAAACTATTAGTTTGTATATAAACGTTATTTGCGAAAAAACCATGTGTCCGTTTTTTCCAGAAATTCTACAACAAAAACTATTAATTTCTCGAAATGCAGTTTAACCAGCATTTATATTCGGGAATTATGATTTTCCTAATTTTTTTCGATATTTTCTGTTCGAAATAAAGTGTTACTCTATGAATAGTATTGTGAATGTGAATTGCCATACTCTTTGAAAATAGCCCGTATATTTGTATGTGAATCAAGTCAGTACCCACATATTATGTTTATTTTTTATATTTATACTAGTGGATCCCCTGTGAAATCGCACAGTAATAGTATTTTGAAGAATAAATATTTAAATTAAAAATAAATACTTTATTTGATATTTTTATTTATTTTTGCTTATCAATTATTCACATGTATTTTACCAATTGTAGTCGTCTTCAACGTATTATATATTTACTGCAATAACTATAAAGTCTAATGCTAAAGAATAAGTTTTTCTAAAAAACTTGATATTGTTGTTGCTCTTTGAATAAAATCACTTGATTCAAGAACTCTTTTTACTTTATAATGAAATGGTGTATGAAAGTATACGCAACAGGTTGCATAGTAGTTGGATAACCTGTTTTTCAACTGAAATGATCCAGATTCGATTCCCGATGAAGGAAAAAGATGCGTTATTGGCTTTTTGGATTGATTCAGAAGTACACTTTGTCATTGGTATAAAATAAATGATAAAAAATAATTGAGAGCATAATTAGTATCACCTTAAATAAAAAATAGAACTATGTTATATAAAAAAGGATGGTACCTGAGAATTTATATACCGGAAAATATGAAAAAAAAAAACAAATAAGTAGTCATTGACAAAAATTTCTCGTTTCACTTTGTGGAATTAAATAACAGTATCATATTAAAATGTTAAATTACAGTGCCATATTAAAAAGATCTAATAATATCTACTCGAAGAATATTTACACTCTCTACTTTATAAATTATAGTACTATATTAATTATTATAAAAATTTAAAAATATAAAAAAATAGTACGAAAGATACGGATTATCTGACTGGCAAGAATATTAAAAAAAATGTTACAAAAGAAATTCAACGCTCTCTAAAATGTTAACAAATTTTGTCAAATACTAACTAGTTAGGACAATATTACAATATTACAAAACAATTCTGGATCCTATATATGTGTACTAGTTTAAAACCGAATTAGGGCTCATAATTATTTTAATACCAATTAAATTATTTGTAATTCCCGTTCTGAATAATTTAATTAATAAAAATGAAGAAAATGCTTAACAAGTCTATTATCATCTATTACACATCAATATTTTAATCATTTTATTGTCAATATTTACTGGACAATTCAAATTGATAAACTATTACAAATCTATTTTGAACGGTCAATTTCGTATCAATTTCAAATTTTTTCACGTAATTTTTCAAATTCTTCATATTTTGTTTGTAAAAAAATTATTTTTAAATGTCAATTAAATTTTTTTTTATCATTATAATATGCTTCAAAAAATTGCCTGAACATTTCCATATATTTAAAAAAAGGAAGCCATTTCTCAGCTGAATTTGACACTAGATTGATGAGAAAGTTAATGAGAATAGAACTAACTATCATCAATTAATTTTTCATTTTTCTCTCATCAATTAATTATCAATTTTAATTGACCAGACTGATATATAGTTACCTAAGATTTTAAAAACCGTTATTTTTTGAAACATCGTATTTCAAACATTTGTATTTCATCATTTGAAAACTGATTTATTAAAAATTTAGCTCTATGCACATAGCATAATAGTTTCTGTCAGAGTTGACTCTTTAATATAGAAGAGTTAATTAGATTTTACAACTTTCTGTTTTTGGAGATAATTTTTGATAAACACAATTGTTTCAATAAGTAATAATGACAATAGTGTTCTATCATAAATAGGTATTATGATTTTGCGGTCCAATTTATAATTAATTAGTTAAATATTTCATTTGATACTTGAAAGGGTTTAGCCGTGAAATTAAAATAAAAAAATTAAAAATATTAAAAAAATTGAAAATTACCTTAATTTGAGTTTTATGGAGGCCATTGTACTTTAGTCTGTAATGTACAAACATTATTTACCCATTAAGTAATAAAATTTAATTCAAATAATAAACATTTTCAATTCAACTTCCACTAGAAGACAGTGTTGTTGTTAACTTGGAAACAATAATTTTATATTTTAAATTTACGATGAATCTTTACGATAGGTCTAGTAATACTAAAAAGTTTTTAAAATACTATGTAGTTTTTTTTTATTTAATTGTTCGTACATTCTATATTGATATGTCTTAGTATTTCATTTACTATTAAGAAAACGAACCATTGAAATTTCAGTTTCAATTTTATTCTGTATAGTATTAATTATGTAACTAAAAATAACACAACAAAAGAATAAAAATGAAAATAACATAAATTGTATTTTATATTTCCGAAATAATTTTTATATGGGAAATAAAAGTAACCGAAAAACAAAAATTAAACGATAGTTAAAGAAAAGAATTAAAATTAAAGAATTGGCAATTTGGATGACAATCTTAATAAAATGTGGGCGCAATAAAACTAACGATTTCTAATTAGAATGTTTATGGTATAAGATAATAATAAAATGTAGAAAAAAAATTTTTTTTAATTCAACAACTTATTCTATGATATTTAAATAATTAAAATAATTAAGTATGTATTTCCGTATTTATATAACTTTAATATTTTTATTTAACACGTTTGTAGTAATGATCCTACAGTAATAATTATAAAACAATATAATTCATATAATATACAATGTGCAAAAAGTTTTAAAATTTTGTATTTAAGAACTGGGTATTTAGAATTTAGGTTAGGGATCATTTTTTGATATTTTGATTTTTATGTTGTTGTTTTATTATTTTAATTTAATATATCTATTTTATGGAATTTCGGTGTAAAATTTACGTATCTTAGATAGATAGAAAACTTGTTTTTATTATGGAAGAAAGATGTCCTTCAAGAATAACTATTAATGAATCAACTGCCTTTTTTAATTCATTAGGTCTTTTGGTAGTGTATATAGGTGTACCCCCCTGATATCCTGAAATTCATTTAACCCGTCAGTTCTAATCAATCTATATGTTAGATCAACTCTATTATTTACAACTGCGTTCATACGACAAGCAAATTATGACCGTAATAGTTTTCATGGCCCAGGTAATCGGCATATAGTTTTTTGCATTATTGACATTAAGCAATTTTTTTCTTATAATATATGCCTTCTACCCAAAGACTTTGCTGTACTAGCATAGGGAAAGATTTGATTATTGATTAAGGTGAAGAGGATTGTGAAGATGATCTTATTCTATATGTGAAATGTAACTACCTGGATTTTATTTTTTAATTTAATAATCAGATTTTTATTTCTAGTGATTTTTAAATTAAATAATTTAATTGTTGTCAAGTTTCCGTCCACTTATGATTATTTTAATATTAAAATATCAATATTTTGAAAGTAGCATACTTGATTCATCAGTGCTTATGACTAATTAATTTTTTTCTTTCTTTTTTCATCTGTTTTTGTCCTAATGCCTAGCAAATATATATTTTACCTGTAACGTTACAAATTATTTACTTACTTAGGTGAATTAACAAACCATGTAAGTGGTTGATAATTGAAAGAGTTATATACTTTTTTCTGGAACATTTTCATTCAACCGCTCTAGGCGTCCGAGCCATTGTAATCTCTTGACTTTAATTTTCGTGACTACGTTCATGTCATTCCCCACCACCACACATCCACACCAAGCTGTATCATACAGTTCGGCATTATATCTTCTCCTCCACACTCCATCGTTGTTTTCAGAACTATATATTCAGAAAATTAGCGGTAAGTATCAATTACCTTTATCATGATTCGGTCTATTATCTACCTCTTCCCTCGAAATTGCTATGCACTTCGTATTGTTGAATTTGTTAATCAAATTGTTAGATGTATTGGTCTAATTTACTAATTTTTTGTACCTTTTTTATTGAAGATAAGCTGTTTTTTTTTCTGACTCTTATATAATATCATTTATGTTGATATTTTTATTTCATTCAATTGATTTTGTAACTTAAACTATACAGTTTTCAATAGAAGGGGGTCTGCCTCCTATATAGCCGCAGCCGCAAATGGGCTTATTGCCATTAATTCACTAACACAAAACTCTGAGGAAAACAAAAAATATTTTTTTTACGTGGAAGTATCATGGTTTCAAAATGTCAAGCATGATTCAAAATTGTCTTGGCAAATCACGATGTAATTTAAATTATCAGACTTTAACGAATTTGTGATCAAGAAGATATATAAAAATAATTTTATTGTTAGCACTGTTTATTATTACGCTTCTTACCATGTTCACAAAATGAGTGAAAATCAACTGGACTGCATTAACTTGTAATCCGAGATTAAAACGTCCAACAGAAAGATCACCGGAAACATGTTATATAGATGGTGGATGTCCAGGTATGCCAAATTAAACCAGAATTAGGAACTGAAACAAACCGAAATGATTTTACACTTTTAGAAAAATTTACGACACAAACTACTATACAAATTTATTGTTTACCAAAATATGAAATGAACTGCCATCATTATTATGATTTGAAATTTACGAGTTATTTCCATTTAAGATACAGTGGTGACAACTCATATAACAAAACAATACAACTACACATAATTACAAAAGATAAATTTCAATTAAAATCTGTTTTATGCTCGTTAAGTGTTTTAAATATTATGAGATAAAAACTGCTTCAAAACTTATCATAAACAGTGATTGTGAATAATGTGATTAATGATTTGCTATACAAATAATAATTTAAGATCTCTCAACAGGTTACTGATCTTTTATTTCAATACCAAAAAGAGAGAGAGAGAGAAATAAAAAATACTAAAAACTATAATAATGTTGTTTTAATTATTTAATTTTTATGAACCGGTAACAAAATGTCAGGAAACAGCAGAAAGCTTAAAAATACTTTTTGTTTTCATGTTTTGTTTATTTTATGTTTATTTTTTTTAACCCAAAAGTGGTTCATAAACCCTACTTGATAATGACATTGACTTTGAAAATATAAATTATTTCTAAATGGTTATACAGCATAATTTAATATTGTTCAACCACATCGGTTATGTACATACTATTTTCAAGAGTCCTACACAAATCAAATAAAAAAAAAAAATCATAAAAATGAAATTTAAATTTTTAAATTTTTTAAAACATTTCATTTCATTTCAGCATAAAACATAAATATTTACTACATATGGAGTCGCCTACGTATAGTCGATGACATTTATGTAGAATCAGTTTTTATTTATTTTTTTTTATTTTTGTGAATCTGTTTTATTATACAAAAATTTGTAAATTGTGTTTGTGCAGGTGAGATTTAAGTGTTGGTTATGATCAACTGTTGGTTGGTGAGCATTAAGACATTTTGACATAACACTTAACTCACCTAAAAATGTCTAGATTCAAACAAGGCAAATAGATATGCTGTAAAGCATTCTGATCATCTTTATCATCACAAAACTTAACTAGATTTTTGATTACCATTTTTTATTTTGATGTCAATTTTAATTAAGGTCTTTACTTGCACATCTGGCGTTTTATGAATTTTTGTTATGTTTTTAAACAATTATTTAAATTCCATTGATAATAGCCTATAACCGAGAGTAATTTCTTAATTATGTCATAAACAACTGTAATGATAACTACTACACTACCAATCTACCAATTTATACATTTCGGAAAGTATAGGCTATGAGAAAGAGTATTATACTCTTAATATCAATATAAACCTATTTTGCTTAGATCCACATATAATTTTTCAAATTAAATTTTTTGAAATTCAATTACTGACCTAATATAAACTTAATTACCGTTATACAACCAATATTATTTATTGAATAAATAGGATTGAATACATAGGAAATTCAGTCTACGATTTTAATATTCTTTCGATACTTCTTTGATAAAAATACATAACTACCGTAATAATTTCAATCGAATGCTATAACGATATCGATAACGACCGTACCTGGAAATTTATTATATTTCACCAAGTCTTCTGTCTTTACTTTTACCTTTCATATTGTTATGATTACAAACCCATCATAACAATTTCATTGCTATAAGACTCTTGACAAATATAAACATTCTTATAGCAGTTGATAATAGCCTGTTGTTAATTTGAGTGCTCGGCAATTGTTATAAAACGTTATAAATACGTTATGGCACTAAAATGGAGAATCCCATAAGGCACCTGACTATTGCTATAATATTTTTATAGGAGTATACATTATGTATTAGTGTATATGTTTTTATTTTAAAACTAGTTTTGTAATCCGCAATAAATGACGGAAGCAAAATAAATTCTAGCATTTCTTCCTTCGTTAGAATTTTCATTTCAAGTTTAAGAAAATATGTATTTGCTTTTATTGTAAAATGAAATTAATTAAGACATAATAAAAGTAAAAAGTTCTATGGCGCCATCTAAATTTAACACTTGAATTACATTACAATCATTATGAAATGATGGGCAAATGACACAGATGACAGAGGACAGATGACAGATGACATATGACAGGTGACAGATGACAGATGACAGATGACAGATGACAGATGACAGATGACAGATGACAGATGACAGATGACAGATGACAGATGACAGATGACAGATGACAGATGACAGATGACAGATGACAGATGACAGATGACAGATGACAGATGACAGATGACAGATGACAGATGACAGATGACAGATGACAGATGACAGATGACAGATGACAGATGACAGATGACAGATGACAGATGACAGATGACAGATGACAGATGACAGATGACAGATGACAGATGACAGATGACAGATGACAGATGACAGATGACAGATGACAGATGACAGATGACAGATGACAGATGACAGATGACAGATGACAGATGACAGATGACAGATGACAGATGACAGATGACAGATGACAGATGACAGATGACAGATGGCAGATGGCGGATGGTGGATGGCGGATGGCAGATGGCAGAAGGCAGAAGGCAGGAGGCAGATGGCATATATAAGCTATAAAAAACAGATACTGTGTTTATGGCAATTACATGATGTTACAATTTGTATATGTGTTGGAGAAATCCGTCGAACTTACAAACATCCAGATAAATGCAGAAAATTATATATATAATTAAACTCATCTGAAATAATTTGTGTTTATTTTTTATTTTAAAATAATAATTTTATGGAGTTTATATTTAATTCAGGAGAAAGGGAGATATACATTAATTACATATTTTTATATTTGTGTCTATTAAAAGAACATGCTCTTGTCCATCATAAGTAATTTTGAGAAAAAGCCAAAAAAGTTTTTATTTATTTTTTGATTTTCATATGGATAAGATATGGTTTTGCTTTTAATAGTATTATTATTTTAATTTTTAAATAGGGATAAGATATTGTTTTGCATTTATTTTTCCGTTCATAACGTACAGTTTTTAATTATGAATCTAATGTTATCAATATGTCAAATAAAATTTTTTTGGTGGAACGGTATAGTTTGCTTTTAATAGGCACATTTGTATGTAAATGATTTATAATATAAAAAATGCCGTACTAATAAATTATATTTTTATTTGGTAAAGAAAAACTGTATTAATATTTATAATAATTAGTCACCAAAATGAAAAATTTGGCTGAGGAAAGAAATTTTATTGACATTTATTATAATAATACTTCAAAAAATACATTGCCCTTTAAGAATAACCAATTTTTAAATAAATAAAAGAAAATATATTTTTAAATACATAACATCAAAATTGATATTTAAATAATCATTATTTTAAGTAAAAATGATACTTTTGCGAAAAGAATACAAAATTAAGCTTTTCAGTTTTTGTTTATTTAAAAAAAAATATTTTTCATGTTTGTAGAAATTAATAGCCGCCGGAAAATATTTGTTCTAAATATTTATTCAAAAGCTACAATAAGCTTATTAGCCGCATTATAGGAATACAGTAAAATAATATTAATCCTACTCTAGCAATTCTATTCTTATAAAAACACTTTAACTCTTATCTATTATAGAATTACGTCCTTTTAGGCTTATAACAACTACAGCAATGTTGAAAATTCAATTATAACAATTCCAGCAAATACAATAAGAACATTCTTATAGCAATATTAATCACATTATTCCCATAAAATTAAATATTCCCATATTCACACTTTTAGTGCTTATCGGGAGTCATATATGAGTCTTATAGCACTAATTTTGTTTTTATAACAATAATATGTTAAGTGGGAAATCAGTATAGCGTGACAGTATGATGTTGAATAGATAGAGACAATTTTTATACTAACAGTTCCACATTAATTTTGATTTAAAAATCCAATATTGAAAATAAATCAGTGACTCTAATTGAATGTCGCTGACTGTATGTATGTAATTTTTAGTTTAAAATTAAATAGAAAATAAACATTGAAATTATTCATTGAATATATTATTAAAATTTTGTGTTATTATTTTTATTTAATTAAAATCTATCATGACGGACCACCTGCTGTTTAATATACATTTTGTGAAAATTAAAGCGAGCATTTTTCGATTCTATTTTTGGAATCATGCCGATCAATTTTTTAATTTTTATCAAATCAATAAATAAAATTTTAATTTTATTTGTTTTAAAACTAATTCATAAATATATTAAATATTATTTTTGGTGTATAATATATGTATTAAATTAACCTACAACTAAAATTAAAAATGTTCTTTTCATTTTCTAACGAAATCCCGCACAGATTTATTGATATTTCTTAATTTTGAATATAGAAAAAATAAAAAAAAAAATAATAAATCGGAAATGTTAATTAGATTTTGGTTTTGTTTTGCAGAAAATATGGAAATTTTTAAATGACAGTCAGCACTATGGTGGCATATAAAATATTCCAATAGTAACAAAAACAAAAAAAAATAAAAAAAATATAAAACCAAAATCTTTTACAATAATATTAATAATAATAATAAAATTATAAAAACACGGTATGTGTGCGTGTTGTGAAGTTTGAATACTTTTTAAATAAATAAAAAAAATAAACAGAACAACAAAATAAAAAATAATCAAAACAAATTAATTTATGTAAAATATGAAAATAAAATAAAGTATTCATCGATTGATTAATGAGATCAGGTGTTCTTTCGTATTTTAGCCGCTTATCTTAAAACTTATTAATGTAAAAATTAATTTAATTTTTTTTTAACGTTTTTATTGTGGCACCAAAGTACTTTATTTATAAAATCCTTATTAAATTATTAATTCGTTAAGTTCCTTTTAACTAGTATTAAACAAATATTTATTATGGGGAAAATTTACGAATGCATTCAGGTCACAAAATTTAAGTTAAACAGAATTTAGTCAGAACTTTGGGAACTATTTATGGGATTGTTGTAATATTGATAGAAAATAATATCTAAAAACTATTTGAGTGTGTTAAGAGTTTTTTAATTGGCAAGCATTAAGATATTTTGATATAACAGTATAACTTTGACTCACTTGGAAATGTCGGGATTAATACGAAACAAAGAGATCTGCCGTAAAGCATTATGTCCACCTTTATCTCCACAAATCTTACCTTAATTTTGGATTAGTTTGTTTTAATGTAAATTTTACTTTACGTTTTTACTTGCACGTGTTGTTTTATGAAATCTTGTTTCATTTTTAAATAATTATGTTGAATTCTATTGAATGTAGTCTACAACCGAGATAAATCTCTTAAAGTATATTTTATTGTTGAAATAAATAAATAAATCAGTAACAATGTCGAAACTGCTTTACTAATAATTAGGGTATGTTTAGAGGACTAAAAAGAATACAAATTTTGCTCTATTCTAGTTGATTGTTGGTTGACTGGTTGTTGGTAAACTAAAAGTTGTCAAAATGCTTCAGAAAAATGAGCTACGGGTGTACATGAGTTGCGACAATTGAGGGAGTGACGATAACTTACAATGGTTTATATAACTTCCTAGAAATTTAATTTAGAATAATTTAGAAGTTTTGAAACTGCTTAAAATAAAAGCTTTTGAAATTATCTAAAAAAACAAATGCAAAAAGAAGAACATTACAACCAAAATTAGTGGGTTAATATTTGCTTAAAGTTAAAATATTGAATAGAAAAGATGTTGGTTGGCTAAAACAAGTAGATCTAAGGACAAAAATAAAACAAAAATTTTTATAATATCCTAGTTGTTATTGGATTTAAAAAAATAGGCCCCGAATGTTTGTCTATTTGTCAATATGCAAATATCCTGATGTATAAATCAATATATTAATAAGTATGAATAATTGTCAAAATAATTATAGTTTCTTTTAACAAAAACGTTTGTACTTAAATACCGTAAATTACTATCTTAAAAAAATAATCAACTACAGAGAATGGTTAGCCTAGTAAAGACTAGTTATGATACAAAAATTGTAGATTTCTTTTTTTTTTTGTGAGTAAAATAACAACACTTTGTCATTCATGAAATCATACTACATCCAGAAAAATGATTTAAATGACATCATTTTTTTGGTTTACATAAAAATGATGTCTTTTTTTACAAAATAAGCTGGGAGCGCAATGTATAGTCATTAGTATTCATTCATATCAAATTTAAACGAGTAGTGGTTTCAGCAAAATGACAAGAAAAGGGTTTATTGGGAAATAAGTTGTTGAATCAATTTGCCGGCTTCATTTAACCTAGCTATATAATTTGCTCTTTAATAATATAATACCCAATTTTCGAGATAAAGTGGTCATTTGAATGAAATTATTTTCCATATTATGGATCCAATTTGTATGTGCATTAGTATGATATTTCGATTGCTATATTATATCAAAACCCTACCAAAAGAAAACGAAATATGCCACCAATAATTTTTAATAAGCTAATGTAATAACGGTTTTGTATACTTTAAAAATTAAATTGATAAAAAGTTATTTAGTTAGTCTTAAGAAAGGTAGAATATTTTAATTGTAAACTTTCTGTAAATGTGTAGCATCAATTTCAATGTAATTCCTCCAATCATAACTGAAATAATAATATCAATATACTAATAAATTATAGCTAATTTATAATATATATTTATTATTTAGTTTTATTTAAGTCTTTTATTCAATCCTTTTCAGTTCTAAAACTACAAAAAATATAGCGTTGATATTAAAAAAGTGCAAGAAAAATTAATTTAAAGGACGAAATAGTTGTAATCGTTCTGTTATAAAAAAAAATGTGCAAGAGGGGAACGATTAATCAAAATCTTAAATAATTATATAACTCCTACATAGTGGTATATATAGTGATATATAAATTAGGGTTTTAATAATAACTATTGATCTAAGTCTGCCTTACTAAAAAAAAAGTGTATCCTAAATTTTAACTATGTATCCTAATACATATAAATCACATAAATTTAGCAACCGGTCTCCTTTTGTTTATTATAGACTCGGCAAAATCATATCGATGACTTAACTTCAAAGATGAATCAAATCAATACCCTCAATATATTTCGTGTCATGCGTTATGGTATATAAAGTGGTTTAATTGGAGCATGTTTTTTTCACAAGACCAATTATTGCATTATCCTTTTGATTTATCACTAATATCTATTGTTTTATTTTAAACAAAAATTACCACTAAAATTCACAAAGCCTGCCCAAATTTAACTCTGTTTAATTAACATTAAACCTCTGTTTCACAGTAAAACTATGTTTAACAAAAAAAAATTCAATGTAACAGTACAATGTTAAAGACTTGTAATTAAAAAAAAATAATAAAATATTCACACCGTTATCTCCCATTAAATTTTGCGTAATTCAATGCAATATTTTGAAGTAATTGAATTGTCATTTTTTTTTGCATAGGCCGCAATTTGCGAACTATAAATTTTTTTTAAATTATAACACGATTTCGATTAAAACTGCACAAACATTAAAATGTAACAGTAATAAAATTCTAGAGCAACCTAATTCGGATGTTGAACTGGAAGAAATGCTGTTGAATATTAAAAAAGGAGAAAATTTTGAATTAATATTCGAAATTAAAACTTTGAGATTTCGGTAGAAAGAGTGATATTTGAATTTGAAATTTGATCGAGAATAACTAGAAATTTAGATTTTTTTCATAATTTAATTTAAAACACATTCTAATAAATAATAAATTAATAAATAAATATGGTAAATACAATCATACCCGCTTAGAAGATTATAAAAAAGGGAAATGAAGAACAAGAAAAAAAAAACTAGGCAGTTTGTTTAATTTTAGTCACTACATAGATACTAGATTAAAAAAACAGTAAAAAAAAAGAAAAAAGTAAATGAGTTGCCACGCGAATTTCTATCGCGATTATTTTTATTACTTTTTTTATGTTTTGTGTTTTGGTTTGGCTTGTTTTATTAATTTTGTCATAAATTGTTGATCAGAATATGCAAATTTTTGCTACAGGTTTAGTAATTTTTTTTTTTTTTTCTAACAATTTTAAAAGAATTGAAACCGCATAGTGTTTTTAAGTCTTTAATTCGTCGTTCTTTAAGATTTTTTTTTTACCATACTCCAGAGTTTATTAGGAATACTTAATTTTTGAAAATAATCCTTAAATGTCGGTGAACTTATACAAACCGCCGAAACGAGTGTCATTTCTTTTTCATTTTATTTAATTTTTTTTTTTGTTTTTTTTTTTTAGTTCTTGTGTGTCAATTAATTTGTGGAGTGTGGATTATGAATTGATTATAAATTTCCGAGATTTTATTGAATATCGATAGGATGGCATATATTTTTATTTACGATATGTATGGCATATATTAAATGTATATATATATATATATATTTATATATATGCAAATTAATAATTAAAATTATTAACACAGAAAAAAAAATAATAATAACTTGAAGATAAAATAAAAAAAAAATTAAAGCGGAATGAATAATTGATATACCAGAATATTGTAGACTTTAAAGAGCCAAAGCGGCAAAAATTTTAAATTAAAATAAATTTTTAGTTGTTTGATATCTTTGGTTGTTTTTTAAATTATTTTTGTTTTTTTTCTCTTTGACCAATGACAAAAATTTTTTATCCGGGTATATTTTGAATTTTATTGGACAACTGGTAGACAAAATGTCGCCTTTTACTAGATTGTGTTGCAAATATAATATGTATATATATTCATACATAGCTGTATATATATGTACATATTTATATAAATAAATGTTTTGGACATGTACATATATAATTTAATATTTTTTTTAATAAATCTTTTATCTTAAGAATAAATTTTGATTGTTGCATATACAATACAATATGTACATACATTATTATGTATGTAAGTTACGTTTTAGCACTTTGAACTCTACAATTTGTAAATTATTTGTTTATTATGTATTTTGATTTAAAAAACAAATTAAACTTGTTTAGATAATATCTATAACAATACTAGAATTAAACAAATTAGCATGGAAGAGAAACATTTTATATTAAAAAAAGTAAAAAAATAAAATTGAATAAACAAACAACATTTTGAACAAGAAATTACAAATAAGTTTTATTGAATCATTGATTAATTTAATTGATTTAATATTAATTATTTTTATTGAACAAAAAAAAAAAAAAAAAATTTGCAAAAAGAAACAAGAAGAAGATTTAATTGGATCAATGGTATTTAGATTAATGAAGTATAAGGAAAATATTAAGTATGTGAAATAACCAGAAATAAATTAGCACTAAAAATTTATTTCTGCTTTTTCGTTTATTGCTAATTTTGCCAATTGAATTTTTAACCAACAAACCGCTTTTTAAATGTATTTTTGTTGGAAATATAATTTTTATAATAATTAAGCGAAAATAATTTCGTGGAAGATCAAATAAGGAGGTAAACCCTTCCAAAACATGAGACTAAGTTTTTTCTGTATCGTAAAAGAATTTTTGTTGAATCTTATTTGATGTTTAGAGTGCTGCATTACTACTGATTTAATGGTGTAACGATGTACGAAATATGTACGAAATTTTTTTACCAGCTTTTAAGCAAGCAAGTCATTCGGCTAAAAATTTCTGTGCACGCGAATATTCGAAAAATTCCAAAATGAGTTTGCCTCGCGTATTTTTTTGATATGACCGCTGATAATCAACCGTTGGGTCGCCTTGTAATGGAACTTCGATCTGATGTTGTATCAAAGACAACTGAAATTGTCCGTGCCCTATGTACCAGTGAAAAAGCTTAGGGTTATAAATCGTCAACACTTCATCGTGTTTTTCCAAGTTTTACCGGTCATGGTACCGGTGGTAAATTAATGTATGGTAACAAATTTCAAGATGAAAACTTTACATTAAAACATACCGATGCTGGCTGGTTACTTATCAAAAGCTAATGCTGGTCCAAATACCAATGGATCACAATTCTTTGTTACAACTGTAAAAACATCATGACTTGATAATCGTTATGTTGTATTTGGTAAATATGTTGAGGGTATGGATGTTATCAAGAAAATAGAATCATTTGGAAGTCAATCTGGTACAACTTAAAAAAAAAATTGTTGTAGCTGATTATGGACTACTATAAATTACTAAAATTATATAATCAATAATTTAAATCCATATAAAAGAAAACTTTAATATAATTTAAAAACACAACAACAAACAAATAAAAAAAAACATCAAAACAATTGTAATAAATTTCGAAAATTAAAAATATAATCTTGTACGTTTCTCTTACAAATTGTCGTAATTTTAGATATATTTTGTTCCCACATGCACATACACAGTGCGGTTATTGTCATATATGCGGTTATTGTCTAAGTCAAATCAATAAAAAAATAGAATATAGTACCTAGGTAGCAAAAGTAATGATGATAAACCATTTATAATAAAATTATAAATAGTAGAATTTTTTATCAAACGTTCTAGAATCTCGAGGAGCGGGCCAATACTATAGTAGAATAAATAAATGATTTGAGTAATTTATTTTTTATTGACGTAGGTAGCTAATCT
Source organism: Argyra leucocephala (assembly GCA_963942445.1). Classification (NCBI taxonomy): domain Eukaryota; kingdom Metazoa; phylum Arthropoda; class Insecta; order Diptera; family Dolichopodidae; genus Argyra; species Argyra leucocephala. The sequence continues at coordinate 144,739,970 of OZ012677.1, forward strand.
ATTTAAATAATAGCAGTCTTTTAAAGTGTCAAATGATAAATATTTTTGTATTTAATTAGCTATTACAAAACTATGATTGATAAAATGACGTAAATTATTTTCGTAATTTAATATAAAATAGAAATATTTAACTTCATTATGTTAAGACAAAAAAAAAAAAATTGCATAAACTTTTATAAATTTGAAACATCATAAGCGCCATCTAAAGTTAAATAATAATCATTTTGATATCGTCAGTTATGTGCATCTGTTAGTTGAGATGTTAATGAAATGCAGATCATCGCTGACAAGGTGTTTTATTTACAATACAAAAGCAGTCGCATATAGAATAAGTTTTGTATCTTTATATTGCGATTGACTAGATACCCCAGTACCTCTCGGTGTATAAAAGTTAAAAATCAATGGTAATTTAAAGGTTTAACAATCGTAGGAGGCTGTAACTTGATATCTTGACATCATGACATATTGAAATTTGTTTGGTATTTTTATATTTTATATATATATATATATATATGTATACCTATATTTAACAATAAAAAATATTCATTGTCAAAAGGATCCTAATTATGCAACAGCTTTTATTGGTATTGGGTAGGTAAATGTATTTTATATTGGAAATATTACTTTTTATAATAAAAAATGTATTCTAAAAAAATACATTTTTGTAAAGAGTCAATAACTTACACTATAGATAAGGTTTTTAGGATTTTGTATAATTTTTTGAAGCAATCATTTATTACACATAATAAATATTTTTAACGTTATAAATGACCCAAAATTATCGGTTATTAAATTTTCGTTAAATTTCTGCATAACACCGTTTTCTTCAATTATACAGCATTTCAAATGGTGCACTTGGTATGTGTCTGTATGTTGGCCGGAGTTCTATAATCAATGTTATTTAATGCTGTTTTGGCAAACGTTAAAATGGGGGTAGGTATATATAGGATGAAAGTTGGTAAATTCAGAGGTTCACCAACGTTTTTTTAGTTATGAAGACTTTCTGTTCGAAGCGCTATATACCGACAACGACCGACAACCGCAGGTCGAATCGCTATACCGACAACGACGATAGGACGAAATTTTGCTGGCAAAAGAAAAATATTGTTGAGAACAATATTTTAAATCACGTCGTGGGCACGGTGTCGTCACCTGACACTGTAGTGGAAATCGACCTTTAATACGTAGTCATCGAATAATATGGTAACAACGAAAGCGTACCTAGTATAAAATAGCTAAGAAAAAAATAAAGAAATTCTTTTATAAATTACTAATAAATTATTCAAAGTCCATGACCTCTCTAAGATAGAGATCTAAAGATTGATGTAAAATATGATTATTATCTGTATAGAAACTGCTGCTTTGAAACCAATTTGTGTATAATTTTATTAACTGCTGTTCAAATAAATAACACTTGTAAATTACTACTCGCTATAATGTTGTTCTGTGATGCTATGTTTTTCTCTAAAGCCAAATCGATGTGAATTGATAAATGTGAATGAGTTTAAATGTGTCTTATATTGTGACTTTATAGTTTTTAGAGTTCTCTTTGCAAGCATTATAATTATTGAAATACTGAAATCTAATATTAATATTTTAAGTCTGTAACTTGATATCATTTGTAAGTTTATAAAAAACAGTTTTTAAAGATAAAATTGCTATACTTTAAGTATAAATTCATTAAACTGATGACAGTAAAACGCAGCAAATGTATTTAAAACAATATGATAAAATACTTAACAATGAATCTTCTTGAAATTGAGCAATAAACATGCTTCTCTATAGGAGGTATATGAACATTGTAAAACAAAAACTGTAAAAATATCTAAGGAGTGGTACTGTTCTCTGAGCGCCGAATACAACAGATATTCCCCGATGCTTTCAAATAATGATGACAACCATAAGCACAATCTGAATTCATTATATTTGAAGACTTTCTGACATCCAGATTCCATTGCTGATAAGTTGTTATTGCTTTTAATTGGTAAAAATTCAATCCATTAATTGGTAAAAATCCGTCACAGATATACATATATATGATACCAAAAAAATACAAATGACTGATTATTAAATTTATTGAATAGAAAATAAATGATTGCTAAATGTTAAAAAAAAAAATAGAATTTGCGAATATAAAACTTATGTAAATAAAATAGTATTCATAGAATTGTAAGCGAAGATTCAATAAATTGTAGAAGTTTAGAAATATAAAATTCAAATATTAAAGTTGTTGAAATCAATTCATGATAACAAACATATTTTGTTTTTTATTACATACTTCATTTATATTTAATAATATACTATTATTTAACTCTAAATTATTAGCTTCAGAAAGCTTTAAAATTATAAGATTTAATAGAATCAGAATTACATCAAAGGATGATTACATCATATTTTTCCAAGAACTAATAATCTTTCAATTTGTTTATTTCATTGCCATGAAATAAAAATATATTTTTGGTTTTTACTAGCCTGATGAAATCATTGTAGTGTTCATCACAATCAAAGTACATCACAATTTCTTTCTATTCTAAGACTTATATTTTTTTTTATTGTTTTTTATGGTTTTTTGTGGAATATTTTATGTAATCAATTAATAAGATTTTCTTTACTAGAAAAACTACTTTAAAGATTTATTTTGGATTATATTATTACAAAACAAAAACAAAAAGCACAAAAAAAAATAACAAATTAAAAATAAATGAACCACTCTTTAAGCACACCTTAAACCTTACTAAGCATCTCTGAAACTATTTGACTGACCGATCGTTTAAGTTGTTAATTAAAAAAAAAAAAGATTTACAATTAAATCTAGAAATATTTTGTAAAGTTGCCAAAATTCCATAGTTTTTGTTAGTTAGTTATTTAAAGAGATTATGTAGAGGATACTATCATTCTGATAATTTTACGCTTAATTTGTTGAAATGGAATATAGGTAATACTTCATATTTCGTTTTAAACAGAATAATTTCAATTTGTTTATGATTTTATTTACAACCTTCATTTTATGAAAGAAACGTAGTTTATTCACTGATAACCTTGTAATTTGTTTAGGGTATGTCTTCAGCAGATATCCAGGGTATACCAGGGTATGTCTTCACCTGAGGTATATATTCCTCTTTGTAAGTCGATAAGACTTTAAGTTTTTAATCAGTATCAAATGATCAATCAATTTACGTTAAAAAACCATTTTGTTTTTATCTTTTGTTTTATAAGTAAGTTCGAAGCATATAAAAAAATTGAGGAGTCCACAAAACATGCAGCCTGAAATAGGCAACCTGAAAAAGTATTCAGTTATTATATTTTTATTTTTACAGTTAAGTTGTTATTTTAACACTATAACCATTAAAAATTGAAATTCTCTAATTTAATTATTCGATTTGATTTTTAATACTAATTTTTTGTTTAATGTTTTTTGAATAAGCCAAAAATTAATATTATTACAACAGTGAAAATAGTCGAATATTTTCCTTTCCAGACTTTTTCAGTGTTTTGTACTCGACTGTATGATGATAAGCATATCAGTAAAATGAAAAGGAAGATATTCGACTATTTTCAATGTTTTACCAAAATTTTACTCTAACGCTGGTAAACAAGTTTTTATAAAAACTTAATATTATTGCTCCTAACTTATTTTGTTCCTTTTTTTAAAATCTCTTCAAGAGTTTATCTAATTTAGAGTCATGTCAACCACCACTAGTTAAACAAAAGTTAAAAGACATCACTGAAATTATTTACAACAAATTAAATATTAAAAAAAAACACCAGGTTTTAGTCAAATAACAGGAAGCATGATCACAGTAATAACTGTATTCCTACTAATGCATATATTATTCAATTTGATATTTCGTGAAGGACTCGAAAGACTGATAATGAATAAACAAATGGAAGCTGTCACCTATCATAATTATTCCGAAAATGGGTAACAAAAATATCAAAGTGTCATTAGTTTGTTCCCAAAGCAAACAATTGACATCACAACACCAATTCGGCTTTAGAGCAAAATATAGGATCTTGGAACAATGGAAACCAAATGGTAACTTATATATACGTAAAATATTTGAAAAAAAAACAATACTGTAGCCAAAGTTTTTAACATGATTTAATGTGAAAACTGAATCTTCGAGATAAAAAATTTATTTCATTTACATCATTTCTATCTTCAAATGTTCATGAATTAGACCCAGCTGATATGTTGCAAGAGAATGTGTTAAGTTCAATATTTTATTTGCTGTATACATCCCATACATCCATGATTGAAGTGGACGAATCGAAATTGGTTCAATTAACATTTATACTATCAAAAGAAATGTGCCCAATATTAAAAAGCAATAATAACAATATCCCTCAGAATAATTAAGTTAAATATCTAGGAAGGACATAGAAAAAACATATTGAAAGAAAATTAACTAATATAAAAGTGGAATTAGGCAATAGTACACTTAAATCTGTATTACTGCCCCTGGATGGATTCCACCTATTTTGAAATTAGAAAAAGGCTCTGGGTGGATTGCTTTCACGACAGTAATGGTGTTATAATATATTTTACGTCAGTAATAGTAATAAAGCAATATTGGTATAATAAGCACAAAAAACTTAAGCAAATGGATAAGAGTCTCATGATATTACGTTTACTACATAATCTTTATAAAATTTAATTTCAATTGTATAATCCACAGATATTTTTCATAATTTTTCAATATCTAAAATTGTTATAATTTAATTAAATGTGATAAGTGATACAATATTTTTTTGAAAGAGACTAAGCAAGACTGACAGCTTTAATAGACGATGTTATAACTGGTTATGAAAAATTTATTAGTCAGAATCAGAAACAAAACATCTAGGTGACGTTAATACTGAAACTGAAGGATATGATGACGAAATTAACTTTATTGGAAAAGATGTACTTTATGGCGCAAACTTAAATTTAGAAAAAAAACACGTACTGAAAATATATTCAACCCTATTCCAAAATTACTCGCAAGTTCTAAATATGTAACAAATATTTGCAACAATATTAAATGAAAGCAATATGCCATACGTAAATTGGGAAATTTTTATCGCACAGAAACTCCTTCTATATTTTATAAAAAACGTTCAAAACTTTTAAAGTATTTCGTTTTTAGCCCTTGCCACAAAGCACACAACCAGCCACAAACAGACCCATGAAATAAATATAATATCAATTAGGAATAAGGAAAGAAGCTACATATCAGTGAAAGAAGCTGCACAATGTGCTTCCTCATCAGAAAAAAAGCAAAAACCCAAGTGTGTGCCACTAAAAAAGACAGAAAAATCAAAACTGAGTGTTACAACTGCGACATATATATTTTTAAAGATTATTCAATTTCACTTTGCTAATGCTGGTGATTATGAGATGACGTAAAGATATTTTGACATATAAAACATAATTAGTAAAAAAAATTCTAAAGTAAAAAAAAAGAATAACTAATTTTGTTTTTTATGGATTCAGTATTTGAAAACATAAGTTCAGACAGTTCCTACTGGAAAAATGGACTTTCTATGGAGATTTTATGAAATCACTATTATTATTTTTTTCAAAAATTTATATTGTTTTTATTTTTGTAATATAATATCAAAAATTTAATAATTTAATAAATATTTATATTTACCTTATAACCATTATAATGCACGTAATAAAATTAACATCTCATGCTTTGGACTTTTTTAGTTCTCCTTCTGTATGAATTCAAAGCTCTGGATGTATTAGACCCATCGTCAGTCACGATGCAAAATAATAGCGGCAGTAATGCAGAGTTTAATAACCATTTAAAAGTGTCATTAAATTGGTATGAACTTAAATTGTCATTAAACTTGGATTTATGATATTGAAATATGGAAACCGCTTTTCCGTTGCATTTCGAAAAACTTCAAAAAGTCATATGTTCATATATCCTAAGGAGGATTACAGGATTTCCTCGGTAGATAAAAACATTCAAACAGAGCTTTGATAATTCATTCATATTATCAAATACAGCCGAAACTATCTACGAAAATTATAAAATCATCAAAATATATTTGCAAAAAGACTAACAACAAACAAAAGGTTTATATAAGATGGTCAAAAGAGAAACGAAAGATTTATTCAATCTGTAATGCTACTGATTCTATATCTTTTTTGTTTACTTACATACCTATCTATGTTATAAGTACATATAACTGTTTAAATGAACTTATTAAAAGATTAATGAGCAACTTATAAAAGCTGGAAAAGTAGCAGGTATATTTAAACCTTATAAGTAATATAATTTCAAATAAACTAAAAAGATCCTTGTACTTCACTATGTTTCATGCCACAGTGACTTATCCTCAAGAGTTATGGGGAAATATGTAAAATAAATATATCAAATTATCTAATTGAAACTGCCACAAACACAACAATAAAATTCTATTTGGATACAACAACAGAATAGCAACTCGAAAGATTCATTTGAATAATAAGATACTTTTATTAAATTACAAACGTCAAGTTTTGTTTACATAGAATTTCAATTCATGCCAAATCAGTAAAAAATTGCAATACTTTAAATTGATAAACTTTGTACGAGCTTTATAGCCTCTCTGAGTAAAAAAATAAATAAATAAATAAAAAAAAATAATAAAAACCAAAATATGTCCTAAATGGAAAAAATCAAATGCAATAGTAAAAATATTACAATACCTATCTTCAAGTTAAGGTTTAATTGATTACTGAGAATTTACCAAAATCAGAAAGATTATTATAAAAACTAAATGAAGAAAAATTAATTAATTAAAAAAAATTAATGGGTCAAAATTTGAATAACTTTCAAAATGGCACATTACTTAAATAATTGAAGGACGAATTCTAAACATAATAAATTTGCATTATTATTTAGTTATTTAATTTATTTTTTTTTTTTTTTGAATTTCTTAATTAATCAAGTATAGATGTTAAATATTAATTACGTGGCTTAAGTGGAGGACAGAAGTAGACTTCTTACTCTTCATAATTTTGCTTAATAATTTTATTTAACAATTTATTTAATTGTCTTATAATAAACTTATATAACTTATTTTAAATTAATTAAAAATAACATAATCTTCGATATACTACAAAAATATTTCAAGTTCATAAATACAACATAAAAGGCTTCTTTGGGTATTTCTTCTTAACCATATTTACAGTATTTTGGACTTAGATCATGATGAATATCATCAGCAAGACTCAGTATTATAAATTTGTTGACTAAAGAAAGCAAAACTGTTCTGTACTAACAGTACTACATATGGCAAAGATTGAAGTTGAGATGTTTTTGCAATATTCCGATGTTACATGAACAATATATGTGTGCCTACATATCGCTCGCTTTTGACAAAAAAATTTTCAGCAAGCACATCAAGAGTAAAAATCTTCTTTCTGTCCCCGAATGATATTATAATTAATTGACCTATACTTCCTTAATTAAGAAATTCAAAACAATAATAAAAAAAATTTATTAATAAAATTAAACCAAGAACAATATAAAATTTTAATTAGGGGTATAGAAGCTTTTTAATATCTATAGTGCTATTAAAAACTTAAAAGTTCATTCAGAATTCGCAAAGCAATATAATTTAATAGTAAAAAAAAAAAAATTTAAGACCTGAATCTATACTTAGGATCCGTTGTATTTATTCTTATTTATAAAACCAAAAAAAAAAAAGTTTATGCGGGCGTTGATCTTCTATATATAATCTTCTATACTTTGAATTAACAGATGAATAATGAGACAACATTCGATTTAACGAAACTACATAAAAATAATTAATTATCATTATTATATAAAAAAAAAGAAAATAAACAAACCAGAAAACAAAATATATATATACATATACATATTATATTACTTATATTATTTTTGATCTACCCCAACAAAATTTATTGTTATAAAAAATAAAAAAAAAAATAAAAACAAGAAAACTAAATAAAAACTTTTCTTTCAATAGAATTGAAAAAATAAAAATGTTTTTGTAGTATTTTTTGTTTTTTTGTGTTTGTTTTTGTTTGTTAAATGACATGTAAAGAAATAAACCTACAACATCATCATCATTATTTACTTCTAAAATGTAATATAACCTTACATACACTCACCGCAAAATCTATTCAGTATAATTGAAATAGTATTATTAATCAAGGTCATAGACACTATAATTACCACCTTCTATCAGAACCCCATCCCTACCCAATTCAAAAATATTATTATAGAAATTTTTTTAATTGTCAAAAAATAAATAAATATTGTGTATTTATGCTTCTGATTTGATTTTAGTTGCTTTTAGACATACCTATTCAATTAAGTACCTGTTATAATGAATTATATTCATGTACATACATACATATGCACATTATAATAATATATATTTTCATTTATATATGGATGTTAAATTTTTGTGACGCCTTTTGAAGCAAAAAAATGTCAAAAAAATATTCCTCCGATCAAAAGTTTTTTTCTTGTAGTTTTTTTTTTTTTTATTCTTTTGATTGTAATTAAATATCTTGACTTCGATGATTGACTAACAATTTCATTATTATGTAATTGTTCTGTTATAATGTTATTTTATTAATTTACATCAATTTGGACTTGTCGACATATTTTTTTCTTTTCTCTAATGAACATCAACAACTAAATATAATTGAGAATTAGTAAAAAAAAAAAAATTATTATAACTATTTTGAATAGAATGCAAAGCCAAACAAAAACAAAAAACCGGATCCATTTTAGGAACATCAATTTGTAGATTTAAGGTGTAACAACACCTATATTGTGTTATTAGTAAAATATGTATCTATCAAAATTTTTTTCGTTCGCTTAATTTGTATCGTATTTCAGGAACTTGGATAATACAATTAATAAATATAGCAAAACAAACAAAAAATATAATAACGTTTTTTGTATTTTTTTTTTTTGTGCTTCTTGAAAATGTCTAGACTAATTATTTAATGGTTTTGCGGAAATCTAATTAAAATTTTGAACAAATAAATTATCCACCATATTAGTATTTAAAAAATTCTGTATATTTATGTATCTTTAGTTATTTTTGCAAGATCATAATATTATCTTAAAAAGTGAATGAGCAAAACAAAAAAAAAAAATTATCGTTTACCTATTGAAAGGAAAATCTAATTTTTACACTGAAAAAAAAAAATTAGATATTATTCTTAATGTCACATACCAATAATTAAGACATTGAACTATTTTTTATTTATTTATTTCTCTACTCAAAGAGTTTATAAAGTTCAGTCAAAGTCAAAATGTGCTCGTTCAGTTAAAATTCAATAATTTTTTTAAATATTTTATTTTATTTTCCTCGTACAAAATCTAATCACGGGAAGTGTATGGTCCGATTTCGCTCAGGATGTGTGCCTATAACATACCAAATACAAAAAAAAATACAAGGTGATCGAATGTGGTTCATTCTCGTATTGTGTATATGGCAGATTAATTGCGATTTTGTGGGATTTGAATCTTTACTATACCTCGGTTGGTACAATGACAAACAAACGGCACGTCGAAAACTATTATTAAATTCTCAATTATTATTAAATTCTTGCAATTCAACTTAAAGAAAGAAAGCGAGAGAATACGTTTTGTCATCAGAGTTGTGCACAAAATTCGAGTGACTTGAACTTCGCTGAAGTTCTTTCTTAAACCAAAATTCACATTTTGATTTGGGCGCAGTATAGCATTTTTTCAATTTTTGAAATATTCTAACAATAACCGATCAGATTGTTTTTTGTTTGCTGTTGTTGGTAATTCTACAGTATAGAGGAGGTATAAATCAGGACCTAGCGCGCTGGCCTGTGGTACACCTGACATAATTTGATTGGTTTGTGTATATGCACCTTGATGCTTCACCAGAAAGTGCCTTTCGATGAGGTATAACCGCAGTTATAAATAATAGTTCTATGGAAGAAATTGTTTGAGTTTGTACAGCAGTCCTTCATGACATACCTTATCAAATGCTTGACTTATATCCAAAAAAACAGCTGAATAATATTTATGTTGTTCTAGGCTTAACTTGATTACATGCTCTGGAACTATTTTGATTTTTTCTAAAATCGGCTTTAGTTATTATAGTATTTCAAAGAGTATATATAGTATTTCAAAGAGTTTATACAGGCACGGTAGTAGGCTGATCGAAGGATGTAGCATGTAATGTCTTCACTCGGCTTGCCTGGTTATGGTATCAGGCAATTTACCACTGAACTGGCAAGCAACCAGATCTTAGGACAGCATTCATAATGTACATTAATATTTTGCAAATCTTCTTCCGGCAGTTATTTCAATATACTACTACTAATTAGATCATTACCTGATCTAAAATTACAAAATACCTGATTACAAAATTTTTTTAAATAAATCTAAACTGCCCGTTTCAGTAAGTCCACTTGAAGTGGAGTGCTGAGGAAGTTATAAATTTCTGTATCTACGTGTTTGTTCCTTCCGAAGGAAATGGTTTAAATACTTCTTTAAGGTGTGATGCGAATACTTCTGCTTTTTCCTGTTTACTATTTGCTCCAGAATGTTGATTATTTGGTCGTATTGGTGGATTAAACTGTTGTTGCTGTTGCAGTTTTTTGGTAGCTTTCCACAATAAATAATAGTCGGTGGCCTCGGTTGGTGTTAGGCTTCAAAGATATTCTTGGATAGCTTCATTTCTAGCTTTATTGATTAATTTTTTTAATTGTTTTGTGGCCCTGTTAAGTTTTCTTTTATCACTCGCGAGCCTAGTCGATTGTCATATTTGTCTTTGTAGTCTTTTTTCGATTACTTTGTTTTAGATAAAAGCTGGACATTATATAAGTTTTTCCATATTTTTTGGTTGAGTATTATCCCAAGCCGCTTTCTATATAGATTTGTTGAAATTTTCAACTGCCTCATTCATTTCGTAATTTTTTTTCAGAGAGATATGCTGATCGAGATTATTTGCCAGCTGTAGTTTAAATAACGGCCAGTTTGTTTTGTTATTGTATAAAGTTGGTTTCCCACATTGATGAGTATTTTTGTTCCTACTGTTACAATAAAAGGCGAATGGTCTGATGACAATAATAAATTATAATATATTTTGGCAAACCAATAATAAAGATTTACATCTGCATAGCTGGGAACTTAGAATTTTGCACAAAGCTTGAATTATATCACAATATTTTTTGTCAAAGAGCCCTGTTTCGCTCTGAAGCTTTTATTTGAACTGAAATCCATCGATTTGTCACGTTTTTGTTATGTCAAACGAGCATAAGAAAAATAAACAAATATTTTATTTAAGAAAAAATCATTTAAAAATATTTGAAAAATAAATAAAAGTACATAAAAATTCAAAATTTGTGTTCCATATTGTATTACAAAAAAAATTGCAATCAAGTATGCTTGATATTGTTAAATATTGGTTTCATATTACCAAAAATTCAGATTGTAAAAATATGTCGGAACTGTTATTTGGTGTTTGGTTAAATTTTCAATTTTTCTGACAGTTTTCGCTAAATTCTTAACTCTTTTTGCTAAATGTTGATAAAAAATTTGATATTTTTGAAATATTTCTTGAAATTGTTTTTCTGTTTAGTTTAACATCAAAACTACACTTTCTTTTTATCTTATATTTTCAAAATGTTTATTCTCTTCTATTTGATTATTATTTGATCAGCAATAATCGTTAATATAATTATTTAATACAAAATTTTTTTTAAATAAATCTAAACTGCTCGTTTTTATGACTGTAAACCAAAATTCAACGTACAAGCATCAAAAGCTTCAAACTCAAATATTTTGAACATTTTTTACTAGCATTAAGAGTAGGTAAGTTCCAGTAAATAAAATTTTAAAGAAGGTTTAAAGACGGTTTAAGAACCGTTATTTTTCAATATAAAAGTCATTTAAAGACCAAACTTCATATGGATGAGTTGATTAAATCTACTTGAATACCTCCTATATATTAAAATTTTCTCGGTGTTTTTATCTAAAATAACTAAATGGCTATTAATCATTCTTAATTAAGTGGTTTTGTTTTTAAATACAGAATTGATTTAGTTGCACAAGTCAGTTATAGGATACTATATCTAGGAATGCTTTTGCACATGCGTTTGATTAACTTAGATTTTTAATTGAACATTTTCTAATATGTTATACCGAATTAAGATAATTGCACTTTATATTAATGATAGAAATTAAAAAAAAAATATTATTATCTGTACGCAAGCAAGCTTGTGATATACTCGTATCTTCGTGGTATCCATATTCAGACACGAACTTAATCATGAACATCTTTATTATAAAATCCAACAGTATTCGTCATTCAATTTGAATTCTTCTTTAATTTTTATTGTCACATTTCGATGATGAATTGTGTTATAAACGAAAAATAACTTTATCTGACCATTCCAAAATACGTTTCTGAAATACTCGTATATGCTCAAATTTGTAAATTGACAGATTTTTAAACTCTCATTTCCTCAAATTTATATTTATTGTTACCTATAGTTTAGCAACATTATAAATGATTGATTTGACTGAGTGATCAGAGTTAAATGTCGAAAATCTAGTAAATATTGAACAAACATTTTTTTGTTTGAAAATGTTGGAAACCTTCAATGACAGATGTTTGATAAAACTTTTTAGATAAATTTTTCCACTCTGCTATCACTGTTATGAATTTATAAAATTTTATTGATGATTTTTAACAAAACGGGGAGGTGAAATTTTTAGCAGCATTCAATTTACTGTTTTAGATTTGAGATTTGAAAACCTGTATAAGTTAAGATTAGTGCTAATTAAATTTGCATTTTCCTTTGAACTATAAATTTTCGTTAAAAATTAAAGTATAACTCACGGTAGCCGTACAATACTTTAAGAAATAAGCCCTGGAATTTAATTATGTATTCTGATTTAATTATTTTGAAATCAATTCTAAAACACCTAAACATAGGAAATTATAAAAATGAAAATAAAAAAATGTGTGTTTAATTTTTCATTATTATCTTTTTAATTATAACTGTCTCATTGGTTTGGTGCATTTTTAACATGTTAAATCTAATTTTTATTATCTAATTTGGTTTAATATCTTCGTCTGTAAACAACACGTCTGACAGCTTTGTATCTGTAACCATCATCAGCTAAAGCATGAGCTGCTTCTGGTTCAGCAACATGTGCTGGAGCACTTTCATGTACTGGTGGTAAATATTCTTGGTTGACTTCTTCTTGTGGAGGTAAATAATCATTGTTTAATTCTGAGACATCACGACGATGACGGAATCTGTAACGTTTGACTGATTTGTAACGGTATCCATCATCAGCTAAGGTATGAGCTGGTTCTGGTTCAGCAACAGCAATTGGTGCTGGGGCAGCTTCTTGTACAACTTCGACAGCTTCTTCATGGGTTGGTGGTAAATATTCGTTGTTTAATTCTGAGACATCACGACGATGACGGAATCTGTAACGTTTGACTGATTTGTAACGGTAACCATCATCAGCTAAGGTATGAGCTGGTTCTGGTTCAGCAACAGCAATTGGAGCTGGGGCGGCTTCTTGTACAACTTCGACAGCTTCTTCATGGGTTGGTGGTAAATATTCGTTGCTTAATTCTGAGACATCACGACGATGACGGAATCTGTAGCGTTTGACTGATTTGTAACGGTATCCATCATCAGCTAAGGTATGAGCTGGTTCTGGTTCAGCAACAGCAATTGGTGCTGGGGCAGCTTCTTGTACAACTTCGACAGCTTCTTCATGGGTTGGTGGTAAATATTCGTTGTTTAATTCTGAGACATCACGACGATGACGGAATCTGTAACGTTTGACTGATTTGTAACGGTATCCATCATCAGCTAAGGTATGAGCTGGTTCTGGTTCAGCAAGAGCAATTGGAGCTGGGGCGGCTTCTTGTACAACTTCGACAGCTTCTTCATGGGTTGGTGGTAAATATTCGTTGTTTAATTCTGAGACATCACGACGATGACGGAATCTGTAACGTTTGACTGATTTGTAACGGTATCCATCATCAGCTAAGGTATGAGCTGGTTCTGGTTCAGCAACAGCAATTGGTGCTGGGGCAGCTTCTTGTACAACTTCGACAGCTTCTTCATGGGTTGGTGGTAAATATTCGTTGTTTAATTCTGAGACATCACGACGATGACGGAATCTGTAACGTTTGACTGATTTGTAACGGTATCCATCATCAGCTAAGGTATGAGCTGGTTCTGGTTCAGCAACAGCAATTGGAGCTGGGGCAGCTTCTTGTACAACTTCGACAGCTTCTTCATGGGTTGGTGGTAAATATTCGTTGTTTAATTCTGAGACATCACGACGATGACGGAATCTGTAACGTTTTACTGATTTGTAACGGTATCCATCATCAGCTAAGGCATGAGCTGGTTCTGGTTCAACAACAGCGGGTGCTGGGTGAGCAACTTCTTGTACTGGTGGTAAATATTCTTGATTTACTTCTTCACCGGTTGGAGGTAAATATTCATTGCTTAATTCTGAAACATCACGACGATGACGGAATCTCAAACGTTTAACTGCTTTGTAACGGTATCCATCATCGGCTAGTACAGCAGCTGGCTCAGGCTCTTCTACAGCTGGTGGAATATATTCTTGGCTTACTTCTGCTGGTGGTAAATATTCTCCACTTGGTTCATCACAATTGGCTAAACCAAAGGCCAAAACACAAAGACTAACTGTGAGTAGTAACCGCTAAAATTAAAATTGAAAAAAAAGAACTGTAATCTCAAACATTCCAATATTCAAAAAAATTTTGAATTAAATTACCATATTAGTTTAATTTAATAACTCTTATTAGATTGAAGATTTAACAGTGAATGATTGAATTACGATTTATTTTGCGTATTTATACTAAACAGATCACAATCAAAATTATTCTAATTGATCGAATTTTTAATAAGTTTTTCATTTACAAGTTTTTCAAAAAAATTTGATTCTTTTTTTTTCTTCTTTTTTTTCATTTTTGTTACTTAGCATAATATATGAAAATGTATCTTAGTAACTAATACAACTTTAATATATGTATTTTATAATGAGGAACTAAACGCATATTTTAATACATAATTAATTTTTTCTTTGTTTTCGGAAATACAGTTGTATTGTCCGGTATAGCAGATAAAATATAATAATTGTTCACCTTGATTTTAGTACATGTGCATGCATATTGATAAGGGTAAAGGGATATGTTGCTATGGAGAACAAGTTCACGTGTTTAAGTTATAAAATAACACCCTAATGGTGTGCTAATATAAAAATATTTCATGCACAATTTTCAGTGCTCTTTCAACAGGGATTTGTCAAGCTTAAAATAATAATACGAAGGGTTATTGAATTTATTTGTTATGCGCACTTGTTATAGTTCCTTGTTGATATAGTGCTGAGTTCGGAAGAATCCTCGTATAATAAGAATTAAAGTGAGTATAATAATCGGGTAGAAAGTGTTTTGATGTTATATTTAAGATTACATCAGAAACAGAAATTGTAATGGCGACCTGAAAGCCTAACCATCTTATTGAATGTTCTTGGGCATCATGGGTTTTATCAGATTTTGTAAATTTTTAAATGGACTTCTTGAATAGTAAGATGTTGGATAAGAATTTAGGAAATTCAGAAATAATTTTTTGTAACAGCAAGACCATTTAATATTAAAGCCTCACAATTGTGGCACATCATTCACTTTGCCAAAAACGTTCGTGTTTAAAAAAAACAAGGCTTACTTCTTAATTTGTTAAGTTCACAATGTATTTCCTTTTTTTATTTCAAACTACCTCAGAATTGCAATTTGAGTTAGTAATGTGCTTTGTATTTCTAATGCTAGTACAACTTTTCAAACCTGGGCATGGCGGTTTTAGTATAAAAGCAGGTTAGGATATTCAATCTTAATCTTATTTTTTTTCTTTTAGTCTTTATAATACTTTTTTTATTTGTTTAAAGATTTAAAAACCAAATCAGTAGGCATATTTTATAGGTTTCCACTTAAACAGCAGGTTATCCAATATACCTTCCAAGATTAGCTTCAACAACTTTTTGTTGTAAAACAAACAATATCCTAAATATCTCAGGGTAAGATTTGATATATTTCCACTTTCAAAAAACCCTGAAGTAAGAACTAAAGTTAATGGAGTACAAAATCTAAGTTACACTACAACCAGCTAAAACTTTAGTAAAAACAGCCGAGTATGCTGCTCTAGTGTGGCTGAACTCGTGGACAAAATTAAACTCATTTATGCGTATCATAACCGGTGCTAATAAATAGTCTATCAATTCAACATGACATTGAGTTTTTCAATCAAGGTTGCAGTTAAGATTTAAGAAGCCTAGGTTTGAATCAGCAAGTAGCTATCTATCGTGACATATACGAGTTAGGTCAAGAAGAATTACAACTAGACACTTGTGCTATCTTGCTTTTCTATTCAAATCGTGTCTGTTGTCAAAGAAGTGTTGAGGATTGTGGTGCCCGATAAATTTAAGTTTGATTGTAAATCATAAGAATTAGAACCAGACACTTGTGCTGTCTTGCCTTTCTATTCAAATGGTGTCTGTTGTCAAAGAAATATTTAGGATTGTGGGGCCCGATAAATTTTAGTTTGATTGTAAATCTTTATTCATATTTTTATATTATAAGTTTTTCATATAGCATTAAGCTTTAGGTTTAGTAAAAATATATTTACATACTTACTTAGGTAGCCAACAGACCATGCGCCTGACTCATTAATGTCCTCCATTTGCTTTCTCTTCTAAGTTCTAGTATTATATGTTCTACATTTGTAGCATAAAAATCCAACTATAACATGGTACTGTACCGCCGTCCAAAATTTTCTGTCTTAACTACCATGATATGCAAATATTTTCAACATTTGAATTTCATTTAACTCAAAATATTATAATCTTTAGTCAGGCTGCCTTAAAAGCTATAGAAAGTAGCCTTATCAAATCTAGATTAGTAGAAGAATGTTGGGAAGTCATAAATCTCAAAAACCTCCGAAATAAAGTACAACTGATCTGGATAGCGGGTCAAAGTGACTTGACTGGAAATAATGAGCAGTCTGACGGACTAGCTAGATCATCGGCGGCAACATTTATGGACGGGAACCGTCAGTTGGTATAACTATTGGTAATATTAAGCTATCGATAGAAAACACTCTGAAGAGGGAAACAAATATTCTATGAAAGCGTATTGAAGTGCTCAATAACGCTCAATAACTTAGACATCAGATACATTTAGAGTTTTTGGGATTAAATTATAATAAAATGTAAAAGTTGAAATTAAATGACACTTTTATGAGTCAGTAGAAGAATTAAAACATATTACATAATAAACATAAAAACAGAAACGTGGACAATAAAACCGGTAGACAAAAGAAAGATAAGAAGCTTCGAGCTATAGGTATAAACATAATACGAAGTTTGAATATCAAACGATCACATTTCGAGTCGGTCGGAAATAATGGTAAGCTGATGGTTGAAGATATAAATAACGAAAGAAGAGCAACGGGCCGATTTTTTAATTAAGACCAATTGTGCCGTCATCACCAAAATTTTAAATTTAATTCAACGTACTTTCTCGTATTTACTCTTTAACGTACGTAATATTCCTTATAGTTTAACAAAGTATCGGTTCGGTTTGATGCTACTCTAACCATAATTTTGGTTATTGGAACTATTAGTTTCTTGTATTTAACATGAGTCTTAAAGGCTAAAAAAAATTAAAAATTATTGTCTTTTGTGCATTTATGCTGGTGCGATATTTCTTTTCTGAGTTCATTTCTGAAAAACAGTTCATATGAGACATTTATTTGCCTTTTTTTGATGACATTGGCTTATTAAGTTTCATACATTTTTTAATTTTTTTTCCAAAATTGACTTAAAGAAACTTCCGCTATTTTTTTTTTTTTATTGACTCAATCAAACAGTTCTAGTCGAATATACTAAAGGATAGATAGGTTCAATGCCTTAATATGATTTTACTAACTAACTAGATTTATGAATAAGTCCTAGATTATTTTTTTTTTTTTCAAAATTTAAAATAAAATTGCATTACTTTGTTTATATTATTATTTTATTATTCTAAGTATATTTTCATAATCTCCTAAGTTTTTTATTTGGTTTAAAATCTCCGTCTGAAAACAACGCGTCTGACTGCCTTGTATCTATAGCCATCATCAGCTAAAGCATGAGCTGGTTCTGGTTCAACAACTTCTGGAGCAACTTCAGATACTTCTTGTGCTGGAGGCAAGTATTCTTGATTAACTTCTTGTTGTGGAGGTAAATAATCATTGTTTAATTCTGAAACATCACGACGAATACGATATCTGTAACGTTTGACTGTTTTGTAACGGTATCCATCATCAGCTAAGGTATGAGCTGGTTCTGGTTCTGGTGCAGCTACTTCAACTGGTGCTGGAGCGGCTTCAACTGGTGCTGGGGCAGCTTCTTGTACAACTTCAACAGCTTGTTCTTGGTTTGGTGGTAAATATTCATTGTTTAATTCTGAAACATCACGACGAATACGATATCTGTAACGTTTGACTGTTTTGTAACGGTATCCATCATCAGCTAAAGTATGAGCTGGTTCTGGTTCTGGTGCAACTACTTCAACTGGTGCTGGAGCGGCTTCAGCTGGTGCTGGGGCAGCTTCTTGTACAACTTCAACAGCTTGTTCTTGGTTTGGTGGTAAATATTCATTGTTTAATTCTGAAACATCACGACGAATACGATATCTGTAACGTTTGACTGTTTTGTAACGGTATCCATCATCAGCTAAGGTATGAGCTGGTTCTGGTTCTGGTGCAGCTACTTCAACTGGTGCTGGAGCGGCTTCAACTGCTGCTGGGGCAGCTTCTTGTACAACTTCAACAGCTTGTTCTTGGTTTGGTGGTAAATATTCATTGTTTAATTCTGAAACATCACGACGAATACGATATCTGTAACGTTTGACTGTTTTGTAACGGTATCCATCATCAGCTAAAGTATGAGCTGGTTCTGGTTCTGGTGCAACTACTTCAACTGGTGCTGGAGCGGCTTCAACTGGTGCTAGGGCAGCTTCTTGTACAACTTCAACAGCTTGTTCTTGGTTTGGTGGTAAATATTCATTGTTTAATTCTGAAACATCACGACGAATGCGATATCTGTAACGTTTGACTGTTTTGTAACGGTATCCATCATCAGCTAAGGTATGAGCTGGTTCTGGTTCTGGTTCAGAAACAACAACTGGTGCTGGAGCGGCTTCAACTGGTGCTGGGGCAGCTTCTTGTACAACTTCAACAGCTTGCTCTTGGTTTGGTGGTAAATATTCATTGTTTAATTCTGAAACATCACGACGAATACGATATCTGTAACGTTTGACTGTTTTGTAACGGTATCCATCATCAGCTAATGTATGAGCTGGTTCTGGTTCTGGTGCAGCTACTTCAACTGGTGCTGGAGCGGATTCAATTGGTGCTGGGGCAGCTTCTTGTACAACTTCGACGGCTTGTTCTTGATTTGGTGGTAAATATTCATTGTTTAATTCTGAAACATCACGGCGAATACGATATCTGTAACGTTTGACTGTTTTGTAACGGTATCCATCATCAGCTAATGTATGAGCTGGTTCTGGTTCTGGTTCAGAAACAACAACTGGTGCTGGAGCGGATTCAACTGGTGCTGGAGCAGCTTCTTGTACAACTTCGACGGCTTGTTCTTGATGTGGTGGTAAATATTCATTGTTTAATTCTGAAACATCACGACGAATACGATATCTGTAACGTTTGACTGTTTTGTAACGGTATCCATCATCAGCTAAAGTATGAGCTGGTTCTGGTTCTGGTTCAGAAACAACAACTGGTGCTGGAGCGGATTCAACTGGTGCTGGGGCAGCTTCTTGTACAACTTCAACGGCTTGTTCTTGATTTGGTGGTAAATATTCATTGTTTAATTCTGAAACATCACGACGAATACGATATCTGTAACGTTTGACTGTTTTGTAACGGTATCCATCATCAGCTAAAGTATGAGCTGGTTCTGGTTCTGGTTCAGAAACAACAACTGGTGCTGGAGCGGATTCAACTGGTGCTGGAGCAGCTTCTTGTACAACTTCAACGGCTTGTTCTTGGGTTGGTGGTAAATATTCATTGTTTAATTCTGAAACATCACGACGAATACGATATCTGTAACGTTTGACTGTTTTGTAACGGTATCCATCATCAGCTAATGTATGAGCTGGTTCTGGTTCTGGTGCGACAACTTCAACTGGAGCTGGTGCAATTTCTTGTTCAATTGCAACTTCTTCTTCTTGAGCTGGTGGCAAATAATCATTATTTAATTCAGAAACATCACGACGGTGACGAAATTTGAGACGTTTTACGGCTTTGTAACGATATCCATCATCAGCTAATACTGCTGCTGGTTCAGGCTCTTCAATAGCTGGTGGAATATATTCTTGACTAACTTCGGTTGGAGGTAAATATTCACCACTTGGCTCACCACAACTGGCTAATCCGAAGGCCAAAACACAAACACTAACCGTTATAAGTAGTTTCTAAATTGTAAAAATAAAATTTTTATGTATTAATTATATGCACAATATATTATTTTCATTTTAAAATAGATTTAACTTTTATGTTTTTTTTTATTTTTTGTTTTTTGTTTTTTTTTTTTATTATTTTAATTTTTGTAAAAATGTTAAATTCACTTTTTTGGTTTGTATTACCATTTTAGCCTAATTAAATACAATGTCTTAAGATTGGAGATTTCGTTTTGAATGATTAGATTTTGAGATTTTCTGTCTATTTATACTAAGTAAATTGCTATCAAAATTATTCTAATTGAACAAGTTTTTAATAAGATTTTCATTTACAAGTTTTTCTAGATGCGTAATATCTATATTTTTTTTATCTATGTATTCAATTTTCCCCAAAAAATTACTTTTGTTTTAAATTTTTAGTATATCTACATACAAATAAAAGATTAGTTTTTATTATTAAATTTTTGATATTTCCGTAATATTCAATATTCTAAAAATTTTAAAATTTAATATGAGTTAATTAATAAGAACTAAAATTAATACAATTTTTAACATAATTTGGTAATAACAAATTTTAATTAAGAAATATTATGCAAATTTAATGGAGATGTAGGTTGGATTTTAATTTTTAAATTAAATTTTTTAAATATATGAATAAATATAATAATAATAATAATAATATATTTTCTTAAATGGAAACAAAAATATTCGCAAAATTATTTATGAAATTATTCAGTAGATAATAATATAGTCTTAATAAATAATAAAAATGTTTAATTAATTAAGAATGATAATATCAATAAAAATATACTAGACTTTTTGGAATCATTAATTGTCTAAAATTCAATATGAAAAAAATTCATTGATCGATTTATATCTGTTGCATATTGCAGTCATTTTTAAATTTATTAAAATGACTTTTGATTAATCTGCAGAGCAAATGTTGTTTTTGTTTATTATGACGAATATTTTGATAAGGTATCCAGAATAACAATTTAATGCAATGCACAATTTCATTTTAGCAAAAATGCAGTTTAACTGATTTTGTTAAACGTTTTGTATAAAAATATTTTGAAAATGAAATTTAGTTAAGTTGTTATAATTGAAGGACAAAAGTACTTTAAGGGATTTATCTAAGTTTCTTTTTTTCATATTAAACCATTTATCTTGTCGGTTTTCTAAAAAAAATTATTTACACTAAATAATAAAAGATAATTAATCAACTGACAGTAAGCCACATTTAAGGCGTAAAAACAATACACATTTAATTAACGTTTTTAACCAGAAATAAAAAAAAATTAAAATCAATTAGTACTAAACTCCAACTACATTTTGGGAACAATATTTTTAACTTGGGTGTATTTATTCACAAAATGCTAAATTTAGCTATATAATTATTATTTACTATACTAATTGCAAACGCTTTTCATGTTTTGCGTTTTATTAAACACTAAAGCTGGATTAATTACTTTAACAGTTTAGTGCCAAAATAATAAAAAAAAAGAGATAATAATCTTGGTCAATCCACTGCTTCAGCAAATTAGTTGCACATTAAAATAAAGTTAAAAATCTGTAAAATGACAAGTAAACATATTTTTTATAAGATCAAATTTGTTGTAGTGTTAAAAAAAATTAAAAAAAAAATTGAAATAGAAAAAAATACTTTCTTCCTAAAAATTGCAGTTGATTCAACTTTCTTTAAGAGAGCATAAAATTTACCACACCAAATTACAAAAAATTAGAAAATTCAAATTTTCCTACAAAATTAATTTGTGTAAATTATTTCCGACTTAAATTGTTGAAGTAATGAATCTCTCATAAAATTATACAAGAACTGAGAATCAATGACATTCAAACAAAAATTAAAAAGAAATTAAAATAAAGTGTTAATCGAAATGCACTTTTCAATTTTCATTTAAAATGTAGGCATTTTCTTCTATGTTCAATAATTTAGAACAAAAACCATATTTATTATTTTTCTATCCATTTAAATTTGTTTCTATATTGCCAGACTAAGAATAGTATAATATTCATTTAAAATTTGGATGCAAAAATTAATGGTCTTATATTGATAAAAAAATTAAAAAAAAAATCGATCAAAAAGCTTCTAATGTATTTCTTTCAACTTTAATTACATTTTTAATTTCCATTGCATATTCATAACATCTCTTTAATAATAAAACTATAATAATTATATCTAATTTATTGCAATATGGCTCTATGTATTCATAGACTTAGATTTCATAAATTCAAATATTTTGTTTTTTTTTTTATTTTTTATGTGCCATGGTGCGTAACACAGTTTTTAATATCTGCTTGTGTATTATAATTTTACTTTGTACTGATAAATCAATTTAAATTTGAATTGTATATTGCATACAATGTCATGCTAGCTACCAAAAATGCAAAATAATAAGTCAAAGGCATCCGGTCCGAAAGATATGCAAATGTAAATTAAAAGTTTCAGAATAGAGAAGTAAAGAAAAGTTTTCCAGGTTTAAATTAGTAGATGTATATCATAAAGAAAAAACTTCTACCAAACCTCCGTGTAAACGCAGTTAGGGTGTTCAACCCACAGACTTGGAATTATAGGAGATATAAGAGAAATGATGCAGAGAATAAATTATTAAGTCGTTGTTAGGTGTTGCACTTAGATGAATTTATTTATTTATTCCCAATCTACATCAGGGCAAAATCAAATTAATAATAATTAGGTTTAACGAAATAGTAAAAATAGGAAAACAAAAATTTATTACCAAACAGCAGTTTAATTGCAAAAATTTCTTCAAAAATTACCGTACTAAAATTTAAATCAATGACTGATGAGCAATAATAAAATATAATTTACAAATTAACTTAAGGTCCCGAGAAACACTAGTTTGTTCTATGTGCATCAATGTAGAGGAATTTCCGATCTCTGAAATCACGTATCGGAGCATAAATATAATATTAGCCTCAAATAACAGA
This sequence comes from Argyra leucocephala, assembly GCA_963942445.1. Lineage (NCBI taxonomy): Eukaryota > Metazoa > Arthropoda > Insecta > Diptera > Dolichopodidae > Argyra > Argyra leucocephala. The sequence continues at coordinate 144,763,460 of OZ012677.1, forward strand.
CCACTAAATTTTAGCTGATAAAATATCGTATGACAACAAAACAGCTGCAACTTTACCTCTAATTTTAAGCGTAGTTCTTTCTATGGTAGCAGGCAGTTTGCTTTGTAAGTGCTAATATGTAGTTGCAAATAAAAAATCGTATCATATTTTTTTGAACAGATTTAATTCTTCTAATATAAAATCCAATCAATTTGTTCTAGAATCCAGAACTTTTTTCAAGTTTAAAATATTTACAATAACAAATCTGTCAAGACAAAAAATACTCTATCATATCATTTTAAATGATATTCCAGCAATTTCATTGTTTTCCCACAAACTCATCGTTTTAAATAATGGTCCAGATTAAGTTCACTACATATCTACTAGATATAGTTTTCAATGATTGATTTTAATGTAACCAAACACTTGAAATACGTTTATTTTTTTTTATCAACAATCATAAAAACAGCTTGAAATAACATTAAAATAATTAAAAAAAAATTTAAAACTTTATTTTTTTATGTTCAATTCAATGACGTCTATTTACCAAATTAATTAATTTTAATGCATTTATGGTATTCTTCGTATTAACTCTTTTAATCTATACCTACATCAAAACTATACCTATATACTGTGCAAAAAAAAAAAAAAAAAAAAACAAAAAAAAAAATTCATTCAACATTCAATTTTATTAATTGACTGTGAAATTTACTATTTGAAAAAAGCTTTCAAACAAAGTTTGTATAACATTAAGATTATCGCAAGATTTATTTTTTATATTGTCAAAATTTTCTTTTTGCATAATTATTATTATTATGATAATGAATTCAAGCGTCGGAAGTAAAATCTATGCTGTTGAAATGATTTTATTATATAAGCTTTTTATGAATTAGGGTAGCCACTCTATATTCGAACATAATTTTGTCTTAGAAAATAGGTAGATGAAATTAAGAAATAATAAAAAGAAAATAAAAGAGAATGTAAAATTTACTACAGATTTATCACACGCTTTTAGGGAGAGTGAGCATCTGTATTTCAATCGAAAGGTCTCAAACTTGATTCCGAGTGAAGATAAAAATTATTTTTCGGATTTTTCGACCTGGTTCAGTAAAAAAAAAACGATCATATTCTACTTTTCATTCCACTTTAAAATAACTTTATAACTTAAATAACATTATATTTAGTAGCAAAATAAATAGATAAAAAAAACATTGCAGCTATAAATCAGCCATTCATCACTATTAAGAATAATTCGAGTTTTTTCCTTTGGACATATCAGATGTATAGGACTGTCTTATAGTATGTGGAGTAGCGATATGCTATATATATCCAAAAATAAAATCGATATATAGGTAAACGTAAACGACGAAACGTATAAAAAGAAAATTCATCGATACATATCAAAATCAGAATCATATAATATATCGATTAAAATCGGGAAAATAAATATTCTAGATTTTGAGTTAAGGATTGAGATATAGATGTGCGATACCCTAAAAAAGCCAACATTCAAATATAACCCACCAACTTAACTAACTTATTTTAAATTTAATTTTATTATTTTTCATCATAAATATTTTTAAATATTAAATAATGTATTAAACAATTTTTGACCCCTTATTAATCTAACTTTATTTAAATTTATTTTTATTTTAAAAAGACAGCGTGACAAGACAATAACAACACAATAATGAAAAATTTAAAACGGATATGAAACGAATGGCTTAAAATTTGTGCTTCTTGTTTCTTTATTAAATTCCTACTTGCTTGTACTTCAGTTTTCGGTACTACCATCTAAAATTACTAACTAAATAGTTAACTGTGTAGAAATAATAGACGTTTTAATATTTTAGCTCAGAGAAGAGCACGAACTGTCAAAAACAGATTCGTGTTTTTTTTTTTGCTCAGAGCGTTCAGAGCTGAAAATCCGTATTTTTTTATGCGTCCAGAGCTCGTTCAGAGTGTACTCTATGTGCTCGATTTAAATTAACAGAGCACGTAGAGCGCTTGAATATTAAATGTCAAAAAGGGATGTTTTTTTAAAACAAAATAAATGACGTTACTATACGATAGTAAAAAAGTAAACCATATTAAAATTTAAAATAAATATCCACAGTGATTTTTAAAATTTAAGAAATAATGGACGATGTAAGTAAATAATTAATATTTAATCAAAAATAAATGTTTTTTTTTTTAGACTTTTTGTAAATCTTTACTTTTGTAAGTTTAAATTCGATTATTGACAGATGAAAATTTGAAACAACAATAAAATAAAAAGACAGTTTAATCAAATCCTGGTTTTTTTATTAAATCTGAGCGCTCGAAGCTTATCTGTTCATGCTCTGCTCAGAGCGTGCTCATTTGAGTCAGAGTGCGCTCAGATCTATGCTCTGAAATAAAAAAACGAAAACGCCTAACAATTGTTAGCAATGATCTACTTTCCGCTAAGTGCTGAATAAAATTTTGGTGCTGAATAACTATTTAGTGTAAGATTTATAATTTGAAGTTTGATATTGACATTTAAATAAACAAAAATTGAAATTGAAATATTTTTCAACAAAAAAATAATTTAAATATGATAAAGTAACCATTTTATTTAAAAAATAATTACATATAAAACTAAATCTAATAATAATAAAACTAGACAACACCAAGAAAAGAAAATAATTTTTTGATAAATTATTTTTGATAAATAAATTTCCAAAACAAAGACAAACTAATGTCAAAGTAGAAAAAGTCAAACAATAATTTTAAAAAATGTTTTTAGGTTGTTTTGTTCATGAGTATAAAATATCCGTTCCTTTGTTAATCTACTCATGAGTAGTTTACACAGCTTCATGGAACGGTATTAATGTAAATATATTTTTCTATCAAAGTGTCAAATTTTTTCGATGCAATCGATGCAGTCAAATAATATCAATGTACTAAAATGTCCCTAACAAAAATATCGAATTTAAAAATCAATATAACGTAAGTAAAATATCGATTATAGTGGAAACTTGATACATATCGCATATCACTAATGCGGAGTATGACACTATCATTTTTCTAAAACTATATGTAAAAATGTTTCATTAGCGTATTGATGGAGTACTAACTCTATTTAATAGATATCTTTTGGGAGTAGACACATATTTGGAATAACTGGAATCACGAAATTTAGGAGTAACCTCTTAAGCAATTCAGTAAATGTGGAAATAACAATATGGTTCAAAACTTGTTAAGAAAATTCGTTCATTGACCGAATTTATAGAATGTGTAATCGCATTCGACTACAGATATTACCAAAAAAGGACAGTTTTTATGTATGTGATTTGTAATAGCTCAAAATTAACATCAACAACTTGATTCCATATTTTTTTTTTTTGTGTATTTCTTAATAGTTCTTAATAATTCTTAATAATTCTAAATAAAATACAAGATATCAGATATAAGTTTTGATTGGCGCAAGACTTGTGGAAGAAAAAAAATGCAATTATTTTTTTCTTCTGGAAACCTGAATATTAATTTGGGTATAATTTGAAAATCTGGAACTTAGCTCCAACGGCGTGAATCTTTTTAGTCGACCAATTAGAAGTTCTGGAATTAGTAATTCGGATGGTTTTTAAGTATGCTGAAATATGATGTTTATTTGGACGTGACTATTTCTTTTACAGATGGAATGCTTAGATTTTTTTTTTTTATATTCTTGACAGTAACTTAGGTCGAATCATCTTTTCGTGCTTAATTAAGTACGGTACAATTTTACAATACAATATCTACAATACTTATTTTAACAAATTACTGGGTTAATTCATTAAATGTGGAAAACTACTGCTATTGTCAGGAAATAAGCCTTCTATAATAGAATAGATAGAATAGCTCCATTTTATATAATTTGTTACTAGATTATACTCTCAATTATTTTTTTTTTCGTTTATTTTATCCCAATGACAAAGGGTCGAACTGGACCAGTTCGAAAAACCATGCATTACAAAGTATTTTTTTACTTAATCGGGAATCGAACCTGGAACCTTTCGGTTGAAAGCCAAGCGCTCTACCTACTGCGCCACCCAGCGTGATATAGATCTGATCGTATTCTGTCATTTCTTACAAACCAAAGGGCGATTGCAATAGATCGGAAAACTTTCGATTGAAAACGTTCAACTATATATTTTTACATGTGAATTACTTGGAGTAGCTCATAGCCAAAAATTGTATGCCCAAACTGGTTTTAGTATGACTTTGTATTTCAATAATTTCGATAAAAAGTGACAGTATAGAATAACGCCCTATAAGTCAGTGGAGTTGATTGAACTTTATTATATGTTGCTAATTCTTTTCTCAAGTAAGTCAGCCGTCAAAATTTATTCCCAAGTAGTTCACTGCTTCCACCTGTGACAGTCGTGCATCATATAATTTTTTTACCTTTACGATATCCGAAAGTGATATGCACCAATTTAGATATGTTTGCCTTTTCTCCATTTTCTTAGCTAACTTTCAATTTTTGAAATATTATCTTGCTGTTGACTTACTGACGCTTTCAACGTTAAGAATAACTTACGATTTTTTTTTGAAATAATGCACATTTCTAAATAAATATAAATTGAATAATTCTAATTTATTGAAAATCGATTTCCTTCTGTTGCTGAAAATACCGTTTTTTTTCATTTCTTTTAGGTTAAAATTTTTATAGAATTTACTATCAACATGAATAGTTTTTTAATTGAAGTTGTAAAATATTTTCAAATTCATACATTCATTATAAAATAACTCATTATAAATTCAAAAATTAATAAATTTTAAAAAAGCAACAAAAATGTAAAATCAATTAACATCTCTTAATAAATTATCTAGGTAATTTATAATCTAAAATATATCAAAAATTGAAGCTGATTCATAGAACAATTAATAGCTTAGAAATCATTGCTTTTTTTTTTCTTCGAGACTCTACTATAATTTTATTTATTTATTATTATTATTTTTTTTAAATTACTATTTTTCTTGTTTCGGTTCTACTATGTTAAAAGAAGAACAATAATAGAAAAAAAAAAACAAAAAAATGAAGAGTAAAAAAAAACAGAAGAAAAAAAAACAAGAAAAACCAGTAAATTTTAGACACACGTATTAAATAAAAAAAAAATTTCTTTAGGTTTTCTTAAAAAATGTTTTAATTAAACTTTGTATAAAATGTTCATTCAAATAATGATGAAATTAAAAAAAAACCGAAAAAAGCAACAACAATAAAAAAAGAGTTATAAAGAATAATAATATTATTGATGGTTATATTCAATATTTACGTATAAACTTATAAAGAATCTTTCATGATTTTAGATTAATGGCCTTACAAATGAGTTGCAATTTATGAATTTTGAATATTTCATGTTTAAATTAGGTGAAAATGTGAAACAATAATTGAAGCAAATTCATTGAAGAATTATTATAAATAAAATGTGTTGTTGTTGTTGGATTTTTATTAATTTATTGGAAAAAAAAAATGTGTTGTTATAGTAATTATGACTAATAATAATATTTAAATTATAATAATTTACATTACAAAAAAAATAAAAAAAAAGAGAAAATAGAATTTTTTTGCACCAGACTTTCACTAGACTAATAATTCATTTTTCCAGTTGTTAAGTTTTTTCAAAATGTGGTATTGAAAAAGCGAATATATCGCAATTAAACTGGGTAGAAATTTTATCATTTCGGCATTTAAATTGCCAATTTGACAGTACCTTAATAAAATGAACTGAACTCTTGTTCCTATAGCTGAAATTATAATTAAATTACATTGAGTGTAAAGTAACAATGTGTTGGAACTAATTTTTTATACACTATAACTAGCTTTCTTACATATATTTAGTATTAATTGAATATCCTGTACATATTTTCATTTAATTATATAACTAGTATGCGCCCGCAAAGTTTAATAAAAAACCGTATTCAATATTTGGTTATCATTTATTTTCAACCATTTTAATTTACCTTTGCACGTCTGTTTTTTATTGATTTATCTTATAATACTGATGATTGATGATGATTATGATGACATATAATATGCCTTAAATTTGATTGTTTATGAAAATCTGTTTCATTATGAATTATTGTATTCCATCATTTCAATTTATCGTAAAAATATAATTGTTTTTAATTGATTTATCTTAAACAATAAACTTATAGGTAATAATTTATTTAAAAAAATAAAAATTAAATTTAATTAATTCGAAGTGATGCAACAACATTTTGATAAATTAAAATTTTTGTATATTAAATTGCCTTGTATGTACATTGGGTGAAATTTTAAATTGAATGTTCCATAGATATATAAAATATAGATTGGCAGCTAGAATAAAAATGTTCAGTCACTTTTTGTCAGCTGTGTTTGGAACATCTGAGTTAAAATAATTTAGTTTCTACTGCAAATAATTCCCTTGAAAATCGAAACTTCGCCCCAATGTAGTATGAAAAGTTTTAGAGTAAAAAAAAAATAAAATTACAATAGCTTTAATAATTGGATTATTTTTAACTTAAAATTTTCTTTTAAAAACATGTATATGTGTATATTCATACAAAATTCACAATAATACATAATTAACAAATCAAAAAGTAAAGTTAAAAAAGATGTTTTGATACGTATATATGTTCTTGATAAGAATTATATAAACAAAATTAATTAAATTGATAAATGGGTTGATACAGTTTGATGTTAAACTAAATAAAATGACCAAGAGTTGGAAAAAATTATTTTACTTTATCGTATACCTTATATATTATATTTATAAAACTAAATTCATATAGATTCTATTATTTATACATTCTGGTGAAATTTTATGTCGACATATATATTGATGATATTTATATTATTTATAAGTGTTAGCAATAATCAATGTATATCTAGTCATTTGTATTATTTATTTATTTATTTACTATTTAGTTCAAACAGTTTACAAAATATAATACAATTTAATTATTAAAATTCTGAATTAACACAATGTATCAAATAAGATTTATGATTTAAAGTTTAAATTACTTTGAAATTCAATACAACATAGTTTTTATAAAAAACAAAAAAAAACAAAATTAGATAAAATAAATTTCATCAGAAAAAAAAGAGAAGATGAAAAGTTATTAAAAGTATTAAAAGTTAATTATAACACTACAAAATAGTTAATATTAGTAGCGGAAAAACAAGATTAATTAGGAGGAATAAGGGAGCAAGGGAAACAAGGTTTTCTTTAAACTGGTTTTGTTCAAAGAAAAGTCAACACTGTTTTTGTATTGATTAACTGCCCTTAACATTCTATTAATTGGCTCAAATTTACCATAATTAGTTCTATGGAAAGGAAGATTACGAAAGAAAACGTTTTCCAATGCTCTGAAATTGCAATTAATAATATGAAATAAAAAGATTTTCAAATTATAGTATTAGCGTAAATAATATATTTAAAACAGAAAAACTATAAAAAATAAATAGTTAGTAAATATCCCAAAAAATAATTTGCGACCGATGAGACGCATGAGACCGTATGCGACCGAAATTTAAGAGTACAATATTTTTTTAAAGTCGCACAAGTTTTTTTTTAGTCTCATGCGTCCACGTGCGTAATGTTTAAAATTGAATATTAAAACTTCTTAGAGTAAATTACTTAAATCCTTTTCATCATTCTCATTTTTTTTTGTTTTTATTTTTATAATTTTGTTTCCCGCATATTCATTTTACTATTAATGTAAAAGAAAAATTAAAGATCTTAAAAGAAAAATTAAAGATCTTAAAAATGAAAATTTTGAAAAATATATAAAAAATTTATCAGCTAAAAGAGAAAATAACTACTCGTTGTGGAAAGCAACAAAGAGTACAAAAGCCTCGATCTCTCAAATCCCGCCAATCAGAATGAAAAGCAGTGAATGGGCGAGAGATAATAAAAATAAAGCTGAAACATTCGCAGATCATCTTGAAGAAATTTTTTGTCCAGACGAGACTGATTCGGATGATCTCACTGAAGAAAATAATAATTGGCAAGAAAATGTTATATCACCATTTTCAGAGAGTGAAATAGTTGAACAAATTAAAAAACTGAGAGATAAAAAAGCTCCAGGTTTTGATCTAATTACATCGGAAGTTCTTAAAGAACTTCCGAAAAAAGCTATAACAATGCTAACACGCATTATAAGCGCTGCTATAAGAATAAGGTATGTGCCGAATATGTGGAAAATAGAAGAGATTATTATGATACCAAAGCCAGGTAAGCCCATAAATGAGGTCAAATCCTACAGACCAATATCATTACTACCAATAGTATCAAAATTATTTGAAAAACTATTATTGATTCGAATGAGACCGATCATAGAAAATAGTGATCTGATTCCAAATTATCAATTTGGCTTTAGATCTAAGCACTCGACAATCGATCAAATTCATAGAATAACAGACATAATAGAAAAAGCTTTAGAGGAAAAGAAAGTATGCTCTACCATATTTCTAGATGTAGCCCAAGCTTTTGATAAAGTATGGCATCGAGGCTTAATAAATGAACTAAACAATATGTTACCTAAACAATACGTAGATATACTCTCATCATATCTAGAAAACAGACTATTCAGAATAAAACAAGACGAAGAGTATTCTACTATTAGAGGTATTAAAACGGGTGTGCCTCAAGGTAGTATTCTGGGTCCCATACTGTATTTGCTCTACACCAATGATTTACCAGAAATGGAAAATATAACTGTAGCTACATTCGCTGACGATACTGCGTTGATGGCAGTAGGTTCAAATATTGACGAGGCTACAATTAAATTGCAAAGAGCAAGCAACAAGCTATACCTCTGGACAAAGAAATGAAAAATTAAACTCAATGAGTTAAAATCAGTACATGTAAATTTTACAAATAAAAAATTAGAAAATCAACCACCATTGGTAAATCTGAATGGGGTCAATATACCCCAAGAAAACAATGCTAAATACCTAGGAATGACATTAGATGTCAAACTTAGATGGAAAGAGCACGTTAAAAAGAAAAAATTTGAGCTAGAAAATAAGTATAGAAAAATGTACTGGCTCTTAGGTCGTAATTCTAAATTACCTATACATAACAAGATTTTGTTATATAATCAGTTACTCAAACCGATATGGTTGTACGGCATACAAATATGGGGATGTGCCAAACAAACACATGTACTTTGTATACAAAAATTCCAAAATAAAGTCTTGCGCAACATGGTAAATGCCCCCTGGTATGTTCGCAACAGTGATTTGCACAGAGGTCTAAAAATTCCTTGCATAGAAAATGAAATAAAAAGATATGCAACAAAGCATATAGCTCGTCTGGAGGGACATGTTAACGTTGAGGCCACTCAACTGCTAGATAATCAAAATGATGTCAGAAGGCTTAAAAGAACTAAGCCACTAGATTTAATACGATAGAATTTCGTAACCTTTTCTTTAAGAAAATCAAAACAGCAATAAATTAATGGTTAGTCAGTTGGACTAGTATTAATGAGAGGGGTGTGGCTTAGTCAGTAAAAATCTGGCACACAATAGAAGCTACGTGGCTCATTGTGTCTATGAAGATTCCCACCAATCCACGCAAAAAAAAAAAAATTTTACTATTAATGTAATGCATATTAAACATACAAGTGCGAGTGAGATGAATAAACAAACTAACTGAGATATAATATTAAACATGTAAGTGCGAGCGAGAATAGATATGAGTAAAAATAAATATGCATTGAATTGAAATGTACATATCCATGCATAGTCACAACTATTCGTTCAGTGAGTGCAGTTAAAAAATTTTAATAAAATTTAACATTTATCTGTCAAAATTTAACATTTAACATCAACAATAAAATTAAGTTAATAATTTATTAAAAATTGATTTACAGAAGAGAAAAATATTTGAAGACAGATATGTACTATGTAAATGTAATATAAATTGTAATAAAAGTGTTTTTCAACTGAAATAATATTTTGTGTACCTGCGGGTAAATATAATTTTAATATAAATATGGATGGAAATGGCCGCGGGTAAATGGGTCCACGCGCAATGTCCCATGAGTACAATAAAATTATAATCTAAAGTGATAATAATTTTATTTCATAAATTTTATTGTACCTACTCATGAGACAGAGATCATGGACCCATTTACCCGTTCGAAATCGCTTTATTCAAAACTATTTCGATAGAAGTGTTTTTAATATATAAGTCTATATAATATATAAAGCGTATAAATGTGTATATAATAAATATATATTAGAATTAACTTAATTAAGTGTTTTCTAATATAATTTCAGATATATATTTCATCAGTGTTTGCGACTAACTTAAATGTGACGCAAAAGTCCTGGTGAAGGAAATATATTACTTCCGAAATATCGATATTGGCAATAAAACACAAATATAATGTTAGTGAAAAGAAACTCAACGTTAATTGAGATATATATAACTATTTTTATTTTTATTTATATTAACTAAATAAATAATCAAATAGAGTAATAAGCTAATATAAATTGAATTAATTATTTTTTGTTAAACTAAACTAGAAAATAAAAATACAAACTTACGTAAAGAAATAACAAATACTTATTATTTCTATAACTAATTACTGGAACTACTGGAATCTATGGAGCATTCTTAACCCATAAGTAAATATAATTTCTCAAAATTTTTGCGCATCTTAATCCCAAAACAATTAGTTATGCTTAACTCAAACCTGCTCTTGTGATCAGAATACGCCAATGCAAACGCATGCAATGCTATTTTCTGGACTCTTATCCATCGCATTAGTGCATCGCATTGCTAACTCATGAGTCCATATAATCCATCAAAATATTGCGAAATTCGATCACAAGAACACTAGTTGTGCTTGACTCAAACCGACGCATGGAATGCTATTTTCTGGACTCTTGTCCATCGCACTGCTAACTCATGAGTCCATGTAATCCATCAAAATATTGCGAAACTCGATCACAAGAACACTAGTTGTGCTTGACTCAAACCGACGCATGGAATGCTATTTTCTGGACTCTTGTCCATCGCACTGCTAACTCATGAGTCCATGTAATCCATCAAAATATTGCGAAATTCGATCACAAGAGCACTAGTTGTGCTTGACTCAAACCTACTCTTGCATTCAGAATGCGTCAACCCGGACCTGTTTTCTGACACATAACCACAATTTATACGGAAATGCGACGACATATGTTGGACTTTTGTGTGGCGACTGAGCGGACGCGAGCGGTCGCATTTACGGGCACAAATTGAAAATTATTTGTTGGGTATGTGTAGATAAAAATGTTAAAAAACAAAACTAATTTTAAATTCAGTAAGAAAAAATTTAAAAGAATCTATTCTACAAAACCATCAAAATATTAAGAAATGGCTGTTAAATTTATAAAATAAAATCAGCTGAGTTGAAATATTGAAAAACATGTGCTCTATCTTGGCTGAATCTGACATTTAATAATTAATATGATAATGTATATATATATATTATGATATATAAATATATACTGCCAATATATATTTTATATATTTATGGAATGTTCTAATTGAACATTAAAAAAATTTAAAAAAATATTAGAATTCACCATGTCTTCTTTTAAATATCTATCTTTTAAAAGAATAATAAGGAAAATCGGTTTTGTAATGGTTCAGATATTTGTACCGTACTTTTTTCAATTTACGATTAAAAATAATGATTTGAATTTTGTAGATAGATTATTGTTTATTGTTTGTATTATCACTTATGGAGTAATTTGCTTAAATACGGTACAATATACAGGTAATGTCAGTTTGTAGGAGTTGAACAAAATTACAAACTCATGATAGCTGTTATTAGTTTTCTCTCCAAGCTTTATTCTTTTTATTTCTTAATTTCTTTACTTCATGATTAAACCAAGGAGGACTAGAACTAAGGTCTCTATTACGAGCCAAGGGTACATACAATTCCAAACCTTTGGATAAAATTTCGTAGAATTTAGAAACCATAAAACTTAACAATTAATAAAAACCTATAGCCTATTAAATACTATCCCAATTGTTTCCAAAATAAAGGTTTGAAATTTTTAATTTATCTTGATTTATCAAATGAAAATGTTGTATCTATGTATATCATTTACATCACTTATATTTACGCCTAGATGTCCTTTTTTATCTCAGCTATTTTTTCTATATTATATTATAATAGGAATATAATCCCTATTTTCGATATATGTAGTTATTTTTATTTATAATACAAAACCCTCCGGTGGAACGTATCACGTATTTAATGACCGTTTAATATATAGATCGTTTTCGTAACAAGGTTGGCTTATTAACTAATTTTCTAGAAAATCACTTCTCAAGCACTCCTAAGCATTTTCTGTTCAAACAGTTTGGCTTTTTCAATCATTGTAGAATTGATGTTGAACCAGACCACAAGACAAGACGACAACCATAAGTTCATATCAGCCTGATTAAGTTTTTATAATAAATTATTTTGACTTTGCTACACAGAATTTTCGCATAAAAATGTTTTGGTATTGTTAATAAGACACCCGTTTTATTTGATTTTTATGTCATCTTTGTTGAAGCTATAGGTATAAAATTTCTAAAATTACTGGATTTGCTAATTTTTGTATTACATTATGGTTTATATCGACGTCTATAATGTTTTTATTTTCTGTTCATTTTCATTAATTGACCAGGTTGAAAGTTTTCACAATAACAATATACTCAACAACGAAATAAATTTATTGTCATAATGAAACACGATGTAAAATGATAACAAATCAGAGTCACCAGTTGTTGAAAGTATATTCGTTTATAGGTATACTAGTTTAAGAAAATGTACAAAATTTATATAGGTTATATGTTGCAAAATTATTATGATAAAAAATGAACTTTTAACTCACAGATGTCCTAATGACATCTCATAATAAGTTATCAAATCAATAAAAATAAAAATCAGGAGTTGTATAGGTAGTCTAACACTATAAATAGATGATAGATATAGAAGATGAGTTCTAGTAGTGTTAAGATGAACCAAACAATTCCTAAAAATAATTTGTTTATTATAAACTCTTACTATATAAGTAAGTAATATTTAGGGATACAATGATGATATAAATTTATATCTATGTATCAATGTTCAAATGTTGAATATTAATAAATGGAACTTGTTCTTTTTATCAAAAGTAAAATGCTATGGAAATTTTAATAATTTCTAATTAAAGTTATAATTACATAAATTTCTTTTATAGTGAACCTTTTAATTTATAATTAAATATAAATTTTAGGTCGGATTATACCAGGTGTCCTAGAGCATGATGCGTATCAGTTTTTTTAAGAGGGGATTATATATTTAGGATTAAAATTATCAAATATTATCAGCAGGCTTAGATATTAAAAGTTATTTGATTACCAATAACCGATACAACTTTCAGCTTTAGCCACGTTTCAGACCTTGTTGTACCAACATACTGGATAGATCAACAAATGGATTAATAATTTGTAAATCTAGTGTAAAATAAAAAATTGAAATACTGAAAAGTACAGAATCATTGAAATGAAATATTAAGAGTTTCAATATTTATATTTAAATAGGTAGTTGGAAGTTACTATTTCGAATTGCTTACTAGAGTTAACCTGTGTGATTAAGGAATTCAATTTATTTTTTTATTTATACATTGTTGCAACTGCGATAGTGGGAGTCAATTCCTAGCATGTCTCTGTAAGTGCTACGTAATATTTATTTGAAGTCGTTATTAATGGGGAAAATTTTACTTAAATTTCGCAAAATAAAGTTCGCTGTACAAATTTTCATTTCTTTTTCATCAAATAATTTTGTTTATTTTGCTTTTCAATCAAATTCAATTTTCAACTTCAATCAAATAATTAATACATCAATAAGAAGATAACATAAAATATAGCAGGACCTGTCTCTAGTACAGTACAAAGAAGAAGAATAAAAGATGAATTGCATACTGGTCCTGTTTATATAATGTACTGACATTATACCTTAAATAATATTAATTAAAAAATGGTCCTTTTTATTTTAGAAATTCGTGAAATTTTATCCAAGCACAGCATGTTGCTTAACTCTCTAACGATTTAATTTGAAAAAACAAAAAATTCATTGGAAATTGTAATGTTTTTTTTATATAAAAAATTATGAAAAATGTGCAATGAATTCGGTAGAGGCAGATAATAGACGACTTATATGGCAAAAAATTAAAATCAATATTTAAGAAAAATAATTAGTATAATAGTTAAATTTGTCTATTTCTTTATGACTTTTCAAGTCTGAAAATCGCAAAGTCTGAAATTTTAAAATCTATAATTGTTCGCTAAATAATATAAATGAACAATTTCACGACCACTTAGCCAATACGAACTATATGTCATAAACGGAACAGAAACAGACAATATTTGGTATAAAAAAATTGAAATATAAGGCAATATCTGAAACAAAATAGGAATCAGTATGACTTTTCTATTCTAACATGAATTATTTCAACTCTTGAAATTTTGATGTTAAATTTTGTAATTTTAAAGCGGCGATGGGTAAATCTAATCAGATATAAAGATTACTTCTTTGATATGAGACGTTGTACTGTTATTATATTGAAAAAATATCACTAATTTTTATTCCTGATATTTTGCTTTACTATTTGTGGTTGAAAACTCTGCTGGTATTTTAATTAAAATCGGCTTTTCTTTCACTAATAATTTTATTTATTTACAAAATATCGACATTTTATAGCAAATAAACTAATAAGCAATTTTAAATAAATTATAATTCAAACTTTCACTAAACATCTATAAATCATCATAATATCAATAACAAACATTAAATTCTAAAATTCGAACAAGATACGATTCGAACATAATTTAGTGTTATTTTAGATGACTTACTAAATAATCTAATATTGCTTATTTACATTGCCAATATGAATTCAGGTTTGGTACAATACACTGTAATTTAATTATTCATGATGCTGAAACAAATTCTTCTTTTATGCTGGTGTTAATATTAAGTAATTAAATATTTTAAATTTATTTGCAAATTTTTTGTAAACAAACAAAAAAATATTTCATTGACTTATTGAAAAACTGGTAACATAATGTAGTGAAATGAATTAGTTAGTATCTAAATCTATGAATATTTGATTAAATTTCGTATTCACAATACAATAATTTTAAATTTAAATAATTTTGTTTTTTCTTAATGACTATGTAGGTATTTATACAGTTTTATAAAATATCTATCAGAATAATTTTTGATTAAAAGATATCAGAAAATTTTATTAGAAGCTAAAAAATAATTGACTTTGTTGAGAAATATATAATTTGATGGTTAAATAATTCCCGGCATTATTGTAAGAATGTTTAAAACATATTTTTGCACTTGAACTTGGTATTTTAATGATTTCTTTGAAATACTTACAAAAACTGGTTATTAATTGAATAAATTAATGAACTATTTATAGACTAAATGCGTGAAATTCATGTATATAATATATTTACATACTTTGGGCAAATGAATAGATTTATAAAGCAGTGGTTTAATAATTATGTCCTAATTTTCTTTCAAATTGCTTACAATATTTAAAATTTATAAAGGTTGATTAAATTTCTTATTGTGATTGTAATGTTAGATGACGAATGGTCATATCTAAAAAAGATTTTAATATTCTGATTAGCTAAAAATATAATTTAGTTAAAACTTATAATTTTTCATCTTCTAAACAAAATGTGAAATAAATAAAAAAAAAAAGTACCGTAAAGTTCTGAATATAATACCCAGGTACTCTAATTGGAAAATGCCAGTATTCTGAAAACATAACAAATCCAATTGGTATACCCAGGTACTCTAATTGGATTTTTACACCCGGGGACACTATTCGGAAAACAACATATTCATATGATCGTTACCTATTCAAGCATATGATAGATTCTGCACAGGTAGGTATGGATATAATATGTATGGTGTCAAATGACAATGTTTACTTTAAAAACTGATTTTTTTTTATTTTCGGCCTACTTTTTTATTTAACAAGTGTTGACAAGTGTTTAATAATAAATCTATTTTATTATATGAAATTTCTGAAAACTGATTTTTTTTTATTTTCGGCCTACTTTTTTATTTAACAAGTGTTGACAAGTGTTTAATAATAAATCTATTTTATTATATGAAATTTCACAGCATCTTTATTTGGTTTAGTAATAGATATGATGAAAATTATTTTAGTATTAGATAAGAGCCAATATCGAAATAGTTTGAAATTAATTTTCGAAAAATATAAAATCTAAGTACTGCACCCGGGGTTCTGTAAATGGACAAATGTTTCGATTAGTTTATCCGGGTTACTTTATTGGTAGGGGTACTATATTCAGAACTTTACGGTATGTATAGTTTTGTAATCTGAAATAGGATGTTATTTATTTATTTATTTCAGTTCTCAAACAGAGCATTTCTGCTCATATAGAGTGTATATACATTCGAAATTGACAATACATTTTAGTGGAATAATAGTTAAGACGCCAATATCGCCAATCTCAAAATAGGTAATTGGAATAAAAGTCAAAATGTATATAATTTGAAATTATGGAATAATAATGAAGCTGAAAAGCATAACAATATTATCACAAGTCACATGCAATTTAACAAACATTTGTTTAAGATTGGTATATCGAATAGATCGAAGAAGAGTAATATATTTTATTTATTTGCGATGCCATAGGTCGCAAAAGATATAAATATTTCCAGGAATACAAATCGCATAGATCTGAAATTGACATCAAAGCAATAATAGCGTTCATCATGGACACTGATCTGCAATTCTAAAATAGCAAACGGGGAAGTACAATAGGTGTTAAGTGGTCGCGTTTATATAGAGCTCCCATGAAAAATAAAAAATAACATTATTTATAACAGTCAAAGATTATTAGGTAGAGCACCTAATAAATGGAATGGGTCAGTAGGTAGAGCACCTGCCTCTCAAGCGAAAGCTTGCAGATTCGATTCCCGACGATGCAAAAAAATGCTTTATTGGTTTTTCGACCTGGTCTAGTACTCTTTGTCATTGGGATAAAATAAACGACAAAACAATAATTGAAGGTATAATCTTGTGACAAATTATATAAAAAGGAGTTATTCTATCTATTCTATTTTAGAAGGTTGACAATAGCAGTAGTTTTCCACATTTGATGGGTTAACCTAGTAATTTGTTATAATAAATATTGTAGATATTGTAGTGTAAAATTGCAGTACTGTACGTAATTAAGCACGAAAAGGCGATTCTATCTAAGCTACTGTCAAGAGTGTAAAAAAAAACAAAAAACTATAAATTAAAAATGGCTTTTCCAAAAGATAATGCTGAAATGGTCCTAGATAAACAGAACGAATTTTGGAGTCGCAAGCTTAAAAGAAATTAAATTGACACCTCCACAACGAATTGTCATCAATTCTACCCGCTTATTCACAGTAGATATTTTACGTATCTACCTACAGAATATGAAACAAAAATTGCTGCCTTTGTAGGCGATACTGGCTAAATGAAAACTGCAAATAAATTAGGAAGCAAACTTCAGGAGGCAATGAATGGAATTTAGCTATGCTTGAAAAAAAATGGTTCATAAAAATAAATAAAATTACGTCATGGCCAAATTTGTATACAGGAGAAATCCGCAATACAAATTTATAGATGAAATCAGAAATTTATTTGCTAATACAACTAATTCGGGCATTATTCTGGATCCTAAATTAAAATGGAAGGAACATGCGCAAACAAAATGAGCCCAAACAGAAGTTAAATATAGAGAGCTGTATTGGTTGTTGAATAAGAAATCAAAAGAATCAACTGAAAACAAAAAATTAATACATAACAATAAAGCCAACATAAACGTATGGCATCCAACTATGGGGTAGCACCAGAAAGAGTACCGTAAAAAAAAAAAATTTATAAATTTTAAGATAAAATACTGCAAGTTATCGTGAAATTATCATAGTTTATATAAGACATTTACCTGTAGAGAGGTCTGAGGATGCTAAAATTTGACGAAGAGAGTATGCGATACGCTACAATGCATTACTGTAAACTACAGCAGCATGGAGTATCTAAATTGCAGGAGAAAAAAAATCTAATATTATGTATTAAGAGTCAAATATTATGTTCTGGTCCAAGAAATAAGATATGTTAAAACAAAATGAGTTGTGACCGCGGGCTACCTCTTGATTTAACTTTAAAAAAAAATAATGGTATAGAAAAATAGCCGGATAAAAGGGAATTTGGTTTTAAATGCATTTTTTGAAAAATGTGGATGGCAGCTACAGAAATCACTGATCGCTACGACGCTGATGGACCATTTGTGGGTATATGTAATGATTAACTACAGTACAAAACGAATCCGAAAAAAAATGTGAATGTAATAATTTTTGTTTTAATACAAACTTTAATAATAATAACTGAGTGTATACAAAAAATGAATAGTTGTAGTAAGATATTTAATTGTAGATAGAAGTGGTGGCTCATGCCTCATACTTAGACCATAGAGGTTTATTGTGGTACTATAGAATCAACATCCATATTTAAATCCTGTTCTATAAGCAAATTCGGGCTGTCACTTAAGCATAGTTGATCCTCAATATTGTGACTGGTATGAAGAATTTCAGGTGTACAGAATAAACATCGTAGTTTAATTATATTTTGCATTTCTATAGATTCCAATAAAATCATTTGATGAGAGTTTAAATCTTCTGGCATGCTCATCATTAACGATTAAGTATAAATTGTGAAAACAAAATAAGTTGTCATAGAAAAATGTAGAAATGAAAAATTAAAATTTGAGGAGCTTATTATTAGCATAAGAAAAAATAAAGGAACAATCGAGTAGGAGGCAATAGCCAAGTGGTCTAATTCTTAATTCTGCTGTACGTTGAAGCACTTAATAAGTATAGTACAATGATATCATGTGTAAGAGTTACTTTTTCATAAAATTTTGTTGGTAAAAATTGGGTCACAATCATTGGGATTAGAGCTATAACTGTTTTAACGGTTGAAATTTCACCAATTCGTCTACTAAAATTTATAATTCTAATATATATTAAAATCTTTGTATTCAAACACTATACTCGATTACTTTGCGCTATTTATTATTTGTCAACCGCTAGGTCTTGGCATCAAATAAAACTAAAATAAAATACAAGTATGAAAATAATAAAAAAAAATCCAATTCAAAACGAAAAATTAGCAAACGAATACATTAAAAAATATCATAGTAATTAAAATTTAGTAATCCTGTTGGCAAGGGTGAATGTCGTTGTGGTTTTCTTTTTTAAATTTTGAAGAAAAAAAAATTGATTTGCATTTTGGATTGTGTTGTTTTATAAAATATTGTTATGTATCCTGTTAAAGATTTAAAAATTGTTTTTTTTTTTATATTGTATATCTTTTTTTTTTTTAACTTTATTTGAGTGAATTAATTGCTGGAAAATTTTACTAAAATTAAAATTTCCTGTTTAAAGTAATGTCATGATGTTAACATTATGTTCAGTAGAAATCAAAAATCTTGTCATTCCTATTAAACAATGCCAACTCACTTCTTCCTATTAAATAAGGCCAACACGAAACAAGAGAAGCCACAGAAGCCCATCTCTTATACAATGATGGCACAAGATTCGTTCATAGTCCGGAGGCCTGACAAATATAGAATCATATCCCTTCCGGTATGTTTCCACATTCAAACGACACCATTTTAGTGTTATATGTACGAAGTTTTTTTTTTGGATCACTTGTTCCATGCAGCTCTATAAAAATATGTCTTTGGAAAAGTATGTTTCATTACTTTTTGAAAGATAGTTGGGAATTGATTTGGGTACCATTAAAATTAAATCGACTTATACCATAATGATACTATATAATATTTTATAATATATTTCCACATTTAGTATAGTCAGTTAGTTTTAAGGGGGGTTGCAGTATCAGCTATCCGTCGCCACGACATCATTAGACCATGCGTGTGTCACTATATTTAGAACATAAAAACTACAAATTGAACCATTACTTATTTTCCGACGAGACCGTAACTGTGACAAATCTGTTTACATCATGAAAAAGAACCTTTGAGATCCTATCCTATCCTATCAGATCGTCAAACATATTCCCTTACCAAACAACTGAAACTAGTTTTGCCAGAAGTGGGATATACCTAATGTCCTTTAGAGTGTTAAGAGCCTCGCAGATTCGAAAGCTATCGTTATTGATAACAGTGACCTATCAATATACCTATTATCGTCCTAATTTTTTCCCATTTGTGATGAGGGGATAGATGAGATATTACGAGTACATCCCAAAAATTAAAAATCAGGCATTTAAATGTAAATTTTAAATGCTACAGAGGAAGTTGAATTCAATCTCAGCTCAGTGAATAAATGCATTCATATACCAATAATAGAGGTTTATTTCAATATTGACACTGTTACCAGAAATTAGATGAACTCTGACTAGCATAATATTAGCTGTTGTTGAAACTTTTAGAGTTATGTATGGACGGTAGTTAACAAAGAGAAAACTAGGAATTTCATTCAGCTTATTCGTAACTGAGATTCATTATTATTAACTGAGATTGCTATTAGCTCTCTCTCTAAGGTATTTTTACATTTAAATTACTTGATTTTTGGTGTATAAAAAAAAAAACATAGTTTATATTTCTTTTTTTTTGCGAAATATTTTTCCTTAACTTTTATAGTTATTATTAGAATGATTAAAACTCTTGTTAATTATTTAACACAGATTTTATTATTAAATGTATTGTTTTTGTTATTTTATAACTATGTCTAAGAATTTATATATACAACTACAGATTTTAAGATTTTATTCAATGGTCCATCTGAGACTGAGTTTTCATCTAACAACGGTTCATTTCCGTGCGTACACAGTAACCGAAAATAGCAACCGGCTGAAATATATCTTTGAAATACACCATCTATTAGATCTATTACCTAACTATATCTAATCTTAAAATTAGTATAAATCAAGATAAATTGAAAAAAGCCATATTGTGATGCTTATAATAATTCAACAACATTTAAATCAAATGTGATCATTGTCATTATATGGTATTCTATGAAATTGTTGATGTAGGGAGGTAAATAGTAATGACTGTCAATAGTACGACGATACACATAGACCATTAAGATGCATTGTGATAAATTGTTGATCTAACAAAGGAGGAAAAAATTATTTAATTTTTTCCAATAATTTTCCATATGTTGGACATTCACCACATCCAAGTTATAATATTATTATACAATTCTATATTATAAAGTGATTATAACTACCAGATTAAGATAAAATGCTTAATTATGAAATTCGAGTTCAAAAAATTCCTTGACATTGAAAATAATTAAGATATAGCAGAAGTGATGATAGTTTTTATTTTTCTTTTTGAATTTGTGCTATTTCCGAAATAAAAATCATAGATATTACGATAATATTGATTAGGTATGCGTTTATATTAGAAGATTTTAAAACCTACTTGACTTTCCTGTTTTTGTTACCAAAAAACTGAACCACTTAATATTAGCAATATTGATTTTTTTTTTTCTAGTTTTTCGAATTTTTTGAAAATTAATTTTGTAGCTGAGTTTATTTTCATTAAAATTAATTCATTTGAAAATGGAAATAATTTATTATATCGGTTGAAGTTTAGTGTTCTTTTAAATATTTACCTTGGCTTATTTAGGATTTTTGCAAAAATTAATGAAAAAATATGCAGTAAAAAATCAAGAATATTAAGAAGTCATTGATTTAATTAATATTATTAAATCTGTATATTAAATCTTATTTTTTTTATTAACATAAAATTCTGTCCTTCCTATTTTATAGTTTTACAATAATAATGAAATTGTGGGAGAATTTAAAATTAAAGAATTTTATTGTTTTAAATATATTAAATTTGTGGTACCATGCCTATAAGGCAGAACTAATTTATAGTGGTATTGGTGTAGTATTATGTAGTTTGTCATGGGACTCGTACAGTATTTTTTTCTAAGTATTCCAACTACAGTATTTTCTACCCCCTAAAATGCTACAGTAGATATTTCTTTTAAAGACGATTTTCTTCACTAAGTGGTAGGTATGTTTTGTTTTCATGAATGCTGAGTTTTTCATATCCATTCTATTCAACGTAACTATATCTTTTTACACTGCTCAATTTACCTATGACTCAAAGGAAATCTTATTATATGATTGCTTGTATGCCCCGACTTTGTATGCAAACTACCCAAGGTGTTACAATACCTATAATTTTGACAATAAACAAAAAACAGGAAACATGTAGACATCTTGAGCGGCTTGCAAAATGTAAAAATTACCATAGCAGAATTTTTTCTATGTTTTATAAACTGAAAACAAATCGTATTAGACTGATTTAGTCACAACTGTGTACAGTGACCAAAAACATTTCTAAATTTTGGAACTACGTTATGATTAGTAAAAATAAAAATTAAATCGATAAATTTAAGCCAGGTAGCTGCATATTTAAAAAAAAATTTTGTGGAAGTGACTAATTAAATAGCTCAAGGTATATTAAGGTTCATTAAATGACAGATATTGTCATAGGCAACCAAATTTGGGCGGGATTCTCTCTAAAATATTAGGTTTCATGTAAATAAAATGTCTGAAAATTAGAATCATTAAAAGTTAACATAAAAAAAAATTAAGCCAGATACCAAGTGTTGCAGAAAATGAGACAAAATACTAAAACTTTAAATTTAAAATAAATTGTCAGATAATCAAACGCAAACTAAGTAAGTAAAAGAACCTTTTAATATAAATTTGTTAAGAACATTTCTTGTTTCAAATATATTTGAAGTAGTTTTTTGGTTAAGGTGATAATTTTGTCATTTCTAGAAATAGAACAAATGTGTGTGTGCGTGTTTTTTTTTTTGTTTTTTAATTAGTTATCTTTATTTATGTATTTTACAAAACAAAGGCTTAAGAATATAATTCTAATGCAAGTAAGCTTCGTCATCATTTGTTATTTTGTCCTACGGACACTATATCAATTGGTTATCGAGGGTGAATAATAGCACCTTAAATAGCGGTATTTCAGACAAAATTTAGCAAGGAAAAAAATATAATTTGGTTGCCAATAGAATAAGAATTTAAAATAAATTAAAACTGCATGGGCACTTCTACTAAAAACTGAGACAAACGATTTAATAAATTAATTGAATAAGATATTGAGCCACTAATGATTAATCACATCTAACTGTAATTTCTCGAATTTAATTATGTGTTTATGATAAAGAATAAAAAAGAAAAATTACTTGCTGAATCTATGATATTTAATCTTTGGAAAAAATCTTCTTTCCTAGAACTAGTTTAAACAAAATACAATGAAATTATCAAGATGACAAAAAATAAACAAATTGAACTTGAAATGAAACACAATTGTTAAAAATTATGTACAAAGAAAGCACGTGATGGTTGTCAGTTCTTGTTTTTGTCTAAGAACAAACCAGTCTGAGCATCATATCAAAAAGTAGTGTTACATATGTAAGCAGTTAGCAACAACTCCAACACCCGCCGTTAACAACATAACTAGAATAAAATTTTATCTTTGATCTTAAAAGAAAAAAATGACAAAAAAAAAGAAAAAAAAAAAACAGAAAAAGAAACTAAAAGCTGAAATAAAATAAATCAAATAACCTTAGAATCGTAAAGTTCAAGTCCAAAGCTTTTTCTAATTTTTTGCTTTGATGCTCTTTTTTATGGTTTTTTCTCTTTCTTTTTTGCAAATAAAAAAAAAAGAAAAAAATGTTTCGGTTGTATTTTGCATTAATGTTTTTTTTTTTTGTTAACAAAATTTGGTTAAATCTTAAGATGGTTTTAATTTCATTTGTTTAGAATTTGAGAGTTATCTGCTTGGTATAAATAGGCAGAACAATTCGAGATTTAATCATTCACAGTAGATTCTTCATTCTACTAATATCTCTTAAACGGGCAAAAAATGGTAATTTGGAATTCTATTAAAGAATTTTATTCATTATTCTAAAAAACTTTCTTTATTATTAATTATGAACATTATTTATAATAATATATTTTTAATTTATTTATGTGCAGAGACTACTTATCACAGTCAGTGTTTGTGTTTTGGCCTTCGGCTTGGCCAGCTGTGCTGAACCAAGTGGAGAATATTTACCTCCAGTTGAAATTAGCCAGGAATATATTCCACCAGTTGTAGAGGAAGCTGCACCAGCAGCAATCCTTGCCGACGATGGATATCGTTACAAAGCAGTTAAACGTCTTAAATATCGTCACCGTCGTGACATCTCAAATGAATATTTACCACCAACTGAAGATGATTCTGATGTTTTAACTTACAATGAAGCTTTAGGACCAGTCCCAGCTGATGTTGCACCATCTCATTCCTTAGCCGATGATGGTTACCGTTACAAAGCTGTTAAACGTCGCCGATTCCGTCATCGTCGTGATGTCTCAGAATTGAGCAATGAATATTTACCACCTGTACAAGAACAATCATTCCAAGAAGCTGCTCCAGCTCCAGTTAATTTTGCTGAACCAGAACCAGCTCATACCTTAGCTGATGATGGTTATCGTTACAAAGCCGTAAAACGTTTAAAATACCGTCACCGTCGTGATGTCTCAGAATTAAACAACGAATATTTACCACCAGTACAAGAACAACAATCATTCCAAGAAGCTGCTCCAGCTCCAATTCAATTTGCCGAACCAGAACCAGCTCACACTTTAGCTGATGATGGATACCGTTACAAAGCTGTTAAACGTTACAGACTCCGTCATCGTCGTGATGTCTCAGAATTGAACAATGAATATTTACCACCAGTACAAGAACAACAATCATTCCAAGAAGCTGCCCCAGCTCCAGTTAATTTTGTTGAACCAGAACCAGCTCATACTTTAGCTGATGATGGTTATCGTTACAAAGCCGTAAAACGTTTAAGATACCGTCACCGTCGTGATGTCTCAGAATTAAACAACGAATATTTACCACCAGTACAAGAACAACAATCATTCCAAGAAGCTGCTCCAGCTCCAGTTCAATTTGCTGAACCAGAACCAGCTCATACTTTAGCTGATGATGGTTATCGTTATAAGGCTGTTAAACGTTATAGACTCCGTCATCGTCGTGATGTCTCAGAATTGAACAACGAATACTTACCACCAGTACAAGAACAAGCTGTTCAAGTTGTTCAAGAAGTTGCCCCAGTTCAATTCGCTCAACCAGAACCACAACCAGCTCATACTTTAGCTGATGATGGTTACCGTTACAAAGCTGTTAAACGTTTAAGATATCGTCACCGTCGTGATGTCTCAGAATTAAACAACGAATATTTACCACCAGTACAAGAACAACAATCATTCCAAGAAGCTGCCCCAGCTCCAGTTCAATTTGCTGAACCAGAACCAGCTCATACTTTAGCTGATGATGGTTACCGTTACAAAGCCGTAAAACGTTTAAGATTCCGTCATCGTCGTGATGTTGGAGAAATCAGCAATGAATACTTACCACCAGTACAAGAACAATCTTTCCAAGAAGCTGCCCCAGCTCCAGTACAATTTGTTGAACCAGAAGCAGCTCATACTTTAGCTGATGATGGTTACCGTTACAAAGCCGTAAAACGTTTAAGATACCGTCATCGTCGTGATGTTGGAGAATTAAGCAACGAATACTTACCACCAGTACAAGAACAATCTTTCCAAGAAGCTGCCCCAGCTCCAGTACAATTTGTTGAACCAGAAGCAGCTCATACTTTAGCTGATGATGGTTACCGTTACAAAGCTGTTAAACGTTATAGACTTCGTCATCGTCGTGATGTCTCAGAATTGAGCAATGAATATTTACCACCAGTACAAGAAGTGAGCCAAGAATATTTACCACCAGTTCAACAACAAATTGCTGAACCAGCACCAGCTCATACTTTTGGTGATGATGGTTACAAATACAAATCTATCAAACGTAAAGTAATCAGACGAAAATATTAAACCAAATTATATTAGTTTATGAATATAATTAAATTCCTATTAAATAATAATAAAAGAAAAAAAAATAATTAAAAAATAATTTATGTTTTTTCATTTTAAATTTTCATGTTTGCGCAAAAAATATAGATAACCAAATTTTAGCTGGTCTTTTTGAAAATCTTTCAAAAATATCCTATTTTTGTACCACTTTTACAATTTTCAGTGTTTAGAATTAATTTTTTAATAGAGAAAAAATTGCAAATTCTAATTAAAGAAAATTTACGGTCATTTCAACCTTGAGGGATGTGGGACTAATATTTCATATATATTTACTTTAAATAACTGGTAGACATTATGTCACTTATTTTTAATACCTTGTATGGACAAAATGTCGTTATTGATTATTATATAACTTAAAATTAGCATAGCCGGTAAATAATATCTATCGGCAAATTATCTTTCTCTAATCTTATTAAAAAAAAAAAATTTCTTCTGGAAATCGAAATTAATTTTTTTTTCCGGAATCAAATAAATTTTTTTTTTTTTGCTTGATTTTTATTAATAGAACCGCAAATTTTTTTTAGCTTTGTTTTTCGTTTTTTTTTTTTGATAAAATAACTTTTTCTAGGCTTATAAATATTAATCATTTTTGATCCAATAGAAATTTAATGAGCTAGTTTTTAATTTTGAACTCTGAACATAATAATAAACGAAAATAATAATTTGGGGAACAAAAAAAGAAAAAAAAAATAACAAAACAAAAACATTTTTTAAATCCTAATAAAATTACGATTCGTTCATTAGTTATCAAAATGTGAATATATTATTAATAAAAATTCTTGTTTCTATAATGTATTTTCAAATCAAGTATAAAAAAAATACCGGATTTTCAAAGGTGCGTTGATTCTAGTTATATAATCCCAACAAAAAGAAGATTTATTTTTGTTTTTTCATCTCATTAGATTGGATTAAATTTGATGTTATTTTAACTAAATAAGAACAATTTCAATGGTAGTGTTTTAAAAATATCAATTCATTCTATTTTTTAATATTTTGATATTTTTCTGTTCTTTACATCATCTCTAAAATGTTTTGAATTATATAATTTTTATATTGTAGAATATAAATAAATTAATTTAATTTAAAAATAGAGTTTAGAATAATTATGAAAAAACAAGAAATCGAGCAAATTTAATAAAAAATAAGCAATAGAATTAATTCGATGGATTTTTAATCATGTATGATAGACTTGTCTGATATGTTTCTGATTTTCCATTAATATTTGAATCAGTGTTTTTCCCTTATGTGTAGTATTTCATTGTCTACATTTTGAAGTATAGACTTAAGCGTAAACAAGTAATTTATTGTACGCAATGATATGATGTAAACGTTGCCGATTTAGATATTTGTTCACAAATAGATAACACATGATTCAGTCCTAATTGCTAAACCAATTAAACTAAAATAATAATGTAATATTTTTTATTAATTAAAAATTTAATATTAATTATAATATAGTTGATATAATTTTAAAATAATTTTCAAATTCAAACTAGATATTTTAAAACAATTTAAATTATAAGCAAAAAAATACCAGGCAAAATTAAAATTTTAAATTTTAAATGATGAGCTTGGATTTAAACTTGGATTTAAAATAGTTCAAGTAGTATAATGTACATATATTTTTGAAATGTATGTAATCGATTGTTGATAAATGTGCAATTAGGATTAAACACCCATTATGATACTGGATCGCGTATACATGATCGTTTTTTATTTTAATTTAAGTTCTTGACAGTAACTGGGCTAGAATTACACTTTCGTTAAACTAGAATAGAATAGGGTAGTTAGTTTAATTGTAGTTTGTAATATTTAGGTTAAGATTAGTGTAAGTTAATTATAAAATGTAAAAATAAAAAAATTGGTTTTTAGCCGCAATTTTTTTCCAATACTGTAAATCAATTATTAAAGTAAAATTACATAGAATAATTTACGTTTAAACTAAAAAAATAATTAAAATAGATAATATAATATATAATATTAACAAATCATTATTAAATTGAAATGGGAGAACTGGCATTTAAACTAGTCATATACATTGTAATAATTATAAGATGAATAAAAGCAAAAATAAAGAGGACATTAAAAAAAAAAAAAAAAATGTACACTTTCGTGCTAAATTCAGTATGGTACGACAATATTACTACATATTTTACTACAGTGTTTTTTTCAGTATTTATTTCTCAAGTCATCGTCTAAGTATTATTTTGTGCCATACGCCATTTTACATTCCGAATATTTGCCCATTTGGTCCTATCATATTCCATTCTCGAGATAAATAGTGTCGACTTTATTCCATATTCACCAATTTTACCAGTTTGTTTCGAAGTTTTATTACATACGTTAATTTGGAATCACATTTAAGCCATATTCACACAGATGAGCAAAAAAATTATTTTAGTACAATGTATAAATTGTCATAGAATTTGTATGGTCGTGGCATAAACCGTGGTCGATTTACCAGAGACCTTTCGGTTGAAAGGCAGATACTCAGTAGGTTCTACTACGTCACCAAGTAATATGTTCTCTGTAAGGCATATAAAGTTTTTTTTTTGTTATATATATTGTATTTATTAGGCTATTATTTATATTATATATGTTTATTTGAATCATGTACCACAAACATAGCACAACTGCACATAGCAAGCAAGTTTTTGATTATCTATAAAACGATCTTAATTAAATTTGAATTAAAAAAATATATCATCATTTTATTGATATTGCGTTAAATAAATACTCTTTAGCGATTTGTGTACTTATACCATATATAATATGATGATAACACTAAACTGAGTACTACTCACATGGCGAAAATGAATGAATTTTTATTTCATCAACTAGATATAAATAGGAATATAAGAAAAAGATAATTTTAAAATAAAATTTTCTTTTTTAATTATTTGTTCAGTAAATTCGGTTCACTTCAAGAGAGCAGCATATTTAGATAAAGTTCCTGGTAGGAAAACACTGTAAAAAATTTGGCTTGATAAAGCATATAAAAATGTATTACATCAGCTAAGGCTATTATAAGTTTAGAATCAGTTTTACTAATTAATGGGTGGAAAAACTGTTCCATCAATGCTAAAACGATTGTTTCAATGTTGCATAATGTTACCGGAGAGCAACATTTTTTACATGCTTAGGACTTAACTGGTAGATTCTGAAACATATAAAAAATTGTCTGCTATTGTTGTGTAGTCTGGATATTGCAAAGGATCTGTATTCTACTGTTGCTTATCCTATTGCATTCGATAATAGCATAAACGACGAGAACATTTTCCCAGCACTTCATGTGGCATAGTAATTGTAAAAATCGGCAAGCTATTTGCAAAAGATGTTTTAAATAAAAAATTAACGAATCAAATGACATCTATTTTACAAGGATTTAAGCAAAACGATTTGGAAAATTTTGTTGTTGATTAAAGTAGGATTAAGCTCCGATGTGATGCTAGAATAGTCGAATCAATAAATAAAAATATTTGTATATTATGTGATATGTATATATAAAGCTTTTTGTACCAATATGTGAATTGATTGATACTTGTCAATCGTTGGAGTGTTTCACGAAACAGGGGACCTGGATGACTTGGATTGAATTTATTTTACAAATTTTATAACAAATATACAAAATAATAAAATTTTGCTTTTTGTTTTGGTTTTTTATTTAACTTAATGGTAGTTATTATTATTCAATTATACATTGTCTACGCAATAAAGGAATGTCTACAATATAATAATGGAATTGTCTACAAAGTATTGTTGAAGTGTTGAAAAAAACGTAGTTTACATAATGGATGTAGTTTACGTCACACAACACTGAAAGTTTATTTTTATTTAACCTGTCTGTAATTCATTATTATTAATTTTAGACATTGTCTAGGCAGTATAAAAAATAATGTAAACAATAATAAAATGTTGTTTACATTGCATAGCTCTGGTTTAGATGTTAATTTAATTTTGGACGGATTTAATTGTAGGATGTATCTAACAATAGAAAGTACCCAACAGTTAGAATATATTCAATAGTAGTCAATTATTGAATTGTTCAAAAATGAAAACTTATTTGACTTATTTTTTGTATAAGCAATTTCTTGGATGGCTTGTTACGATTCCACAAGTTTAATAATTTAAAATGAAGCTTTTATATTTTAATTTAGCTACATAATGATATAACTATGGTAATGGATTAACTTTAAACAAAATTTAATATCAACTAAATAATAAATTATCTACTATATTATTGTTGTTGTAATAAAATGTATATAATATTAAAAATAATAGAGAATCCATTATATTGTCTGATAACACTGTGTAGGTACATTTTTAATTTTAAACTTTTATCTAATTTTGCACAATACGAGTACATATTTATTTATTTATTTTTAATTTTATTTAAATAAAACCTATATCTATCTAAATACAATTTGTATTCAATTTTAAATCTGTTTATATTATAATGTTGACCTATTAAATGACCTCCATTGTTAATTACTATAATTTGTACTGTAATCGTTATTGAATTATACCACAAAATTCCTACCGGTATAAATTTTCTCTAAATAAAATTAATTATAATTAGATTTTAATGCTGCTGGAATTTCTGGATTTTAGTTTTACATATAATGTGTTACATTGTTTGGTTATGATTACCACTGTCGACATCAATTTCATTTTAGTTTGCCAACCTAATGGTATGAAATTATTTCTTTTTTGATTTCGAAATTTTTAAATTTTATATTTAAAAGAGTTGCATTTGTGTATGTAATTGTTTTTTTTTCAAAATATTTGGTTGTAGTCAAAATTTTTTATCCAAGTAGCTTCATTCGATTAGAATTCAGTTTTAATGAAATAATATTGTGGTTTTGAATGACATTAACCCTCTCAGACATTAACCCCGCGTTTCCCTGAAATTACGATTTTTTGATATTTGGTTATTAAAAATAAGAAAAAAAATAAATAAAAAATTGCTATATAAAATGTTTTTGTAACAATATTATTAACTGTACTAATAAATAAGCTAAGTGAAAACTCTTGACAAAAGCGTTCGACAAGGTCTACCATTCAGATCAAAGAGATTTTTTACCTAATTATAAAACGCTAGCTATTTAAGTGGTCGTTATTGTTTTGTTAAATAAAAGCCTGAATGTTAAAATATCCAGAGTCCATATCAGAAATATTTTGAGTCCAACTTTATATCTCTTGTATATCAGGAATATTTTAAGAACCAACTGTGTTACAGACATGAAAACTTACACTTAGATATTCTTTCAAATATAAAGAAAAACGACTATTACTGATTTTGTAGAAATAACATTTGAAATAAAGCAATGGACTTAACACAGCTTGGTAGATCAGTACAACCATACAAAGTAAAGATTAGAAAGGTATTTCCAAAACTTCGTCTGCAACTAAAAGAAGATTGTTTCACTCATGGACTCATGGACATTCTTTCTCATATGTGGGATTTTCATGGGTATGAACCATTAGGGAAAACCCAAAATATTGTATATAGTTTAAGTTGTAGTATTGTAGATTTTGTTATCGCAGTACAAAAAATATATTACAATATTTTTTATGAGCAATTTTTGACCCGGACCGGCCCGGACAATATCGGATAACTTTGCTAGTAGATAATATGTATAATATTATTAATAAAGTAAAGTATAAAATAAGTAAATCAAAAATTATAGGTTTAAATACATTAATATAAGCTCTTTATTGAAATTAAAAGTAAGATAAAATGTATAGTGCAGTGGCCCACTCCAATTTTTGCAGTGAAATTAAGGCATAATAAATAAATAATAACAATAATAAATTTAATTTATCTTCTTTATTTACTAAAAAAATTAGTTAGTAGTATTAGACTTGTTATGTCACTATATTTTATCGCCTTAGTATTTATTGACTGGTAATTGTGTGATAGTAAAAGTTGTAGTCCCATAAAATTCAATTTTAATATGTTTTAATATGCAATTAAAAGTTTGTATCAAAAACTATATAAAAGTTTATAATAAATACATAGTACCTATAATTTTAATCAACAGGTAAATATCAGTTAAATTTTTAATTTTTTAATTTTTTGATACCAATTCGATATCCTGGAATATTCCTTTTTTTTATTATCCAATCATTTTATTGGATAGGCTATTTTCATTAATTTTTTATACTCGAAGATATTAATGAAGAATTGTGATTGTTTTGGTATGAAATCAACACACACACTAACACAGTGAACTTCTACGAATTTCACATTTTAATATTTTGAGGTTTCATTTTTTTTTTATTTTTATTTTTTAAGATAAAAAAAAAATGTCGCAAAAACAAAAATTGCCAATCTGTCGATAATTTTAAACGATACTATAAGAACCGCAACCAAATAAATAAATAGAAAAATACAAAAAAAAAACTGAAAACATGAAAAAATTAAGCGAAAAACACCATGTAAGTAAATATTTACAGAAAAATAACAACAACATAATAAAAAAAGAAAATCAGAAATCCAAACAAACAAAAAACCATAAACCTCGTCTGTCGATTAAATTATTGCTGTTTTTATAATAACATTATTATCATCAATATACATACAAAAAAAAAAAAAACAAAAAACAAAATTATATTTATTTCATTTTTATCCCTTTCATCCTGTTTTTTCTTTTATCTTTCTTTCTTTTAGAAAATTCATGTTACACCATTTTTTTCTTTTTTCTTTTTTTTTTTTATTCGTTTATCAAAATAAAATCGTTACAAACGTGCTTAACCATCACTTAGGTATACTGTAGTCAATATTTTGCGTTCACCTAATTTATTTTCCATGTGGTAAATTTGACACGAACATGACATCAATAAATTTATTTTGAAGTCTCAGCATACATCCTTTAAAAAAAACTGAAATAATAATAATAAAAAATAAAATTATATAGCTATACATATAATATATATATATATATATATATTCAAAGCAAATTTACACTTTACATCATATTATGTAAAGTACAGAATATTATTTCTCTCAATATTCAGTGTTGCATTTATACCAACCAAGTCAATTCACGTTTTTGTTCCTTATTTTTCTCTCCCATCGTGTTTTATGAATTTATTATCCTTTTTTTATTTTTGTTTTTTATTTCCTTTTATACAAAAATATCTATTGGGAGAAAACAAAAAAAAAAAAAAAACAGATTGCAAAAACATCGATGAAAAGTTATGTTGAAGTGCAATACAAAAGTGCTAAATAATAATATTAGGATAAAATGAGTAAAAAAACAGAAATAACAAAAACAAAAAAAAAAAAAAACAAAAATAAATTTTAACAGAAAAACTTTGGGATAAGTAAGAAGATTATGTTCAGTTATTTATTAGTTTTCTCAGAATAGGAATAAAATTATTGTTGTTGTTATAATCTACCAGGCTTAAATGTAAAAACCCACTACAATTTTCAATCGAATTTTGGTTGTAATAAGTTTGATTTAGTTCGAAATCACTATTAAGAAATACATTAGAATTTTCATATAATCGGGAATGTTTGATTGTGTTTAGATACTAAATGAAAGGAGAAAAAAATGAATAGCTTGTTTCTACAGAATTTTAGATTCTTATTCACTTTTCATTAGATATCGGAATAACAAATCTAGTTTTGGGAAAAAAAATATTAACATTTAAAATTTGGTTTGCAACTGAGTAAAAAATAGAACAATTTTTCTCAAAATTAAAAAATATTAAATTTGATATTTTTTTCGTTCATCAAAAAATCTTGTTTCTAATTTGGTTTTTATATACAGGGCTGACCACTTTAAGTGTAAAATCCTTAAATAGGTCACTTGCTGAAGTACATATTTTAGAAAAAAAAAATACTTCTATGCAATGGTCTATTTTTAAATTAAAACTGGGGTAGAAAAGGTTAAAGAAAATCGTATTGGAAAATTGTATTCGAGATTCATATATCAGTCTAATCAATATTCACTATAACTCCGAAAATATATAAGCAGGGATAATGCGTTCTTTAAAACTTTTTTTCTTTAAAATTGATGTATCTAAGGGATGGCTTTTACTTTGTGGGTATGATACCTACCGTTTTCAGTTGATAGCTGCCCAAAGTTTTTATATAAAAAACTGACAATTTTATGAAAAACGTTCGAAGCAGTTCGCTAAGACTGTTTCTAATTAATTATTTAGATGAATTTGAACAACTATCGACATTTTCGCCATACACAACTTTATTGTCAGACTTGTCGTTTCTCAGAGGAAGTCATATTTAATATTCGGATACCTGGGGTTTAGTACCTAAGGAAAATAAAACTGAGGGTTGAATATTGTTACAATTTTATTTTGTTCGTCAAAATTAGTCTAAATTACTTAAATTAATGAATTTGCTAGTTAGATATGGTTTTATCTGAACAACGGCAAGTCTGACAATAAAGTTTTGTATGGCGAAAATGTAGATAGTTGTTCAAATTCATTTTGTAGGCATGAAAGTTGTGTAATAATTAACAATGGGGTAATTTTTGGATAATGTTATTGAAATAAATAATTGTTGTGTGAATGAAATAGCAAGCTAATTCAATAGTTTAAAAAATTATATTTAAATATATACAAAATTATGTTGTAGGTAAAGTGTTTTCTAACTAAGAGTACTGGAACTAACGAATACTTGTATTTAATTTTTTCAAATTAAAATAAACATCAAAAGCCTAAGCCGTGGGTGCCTTTTGATAAAATGGAAGCTGAATCTCCTTATTACTTTTTTACACCCTATCTAAGTTAGAGCGATTAATATGTGCTTTTTTTTTGTAAATTTTCTTGATCGCATGTTTAGGAAACAAGTGTAGCAATAGTTTCCGTAAAAGTTGGCTATTAACATAATATTTGTAGAATCATTATCACTATGACATTTCCTTTAAAGGAATAAGTAATAGTTTTAACATAGGAATGTTTGTAGAATATTGCTATAATAATTTCTGTGAGGAAGCCATTATTGTAGAATTTTAGATACTGATTATCGACTTGCGTGGCTTCTATCTCTTGAGGCGACAAACATTTTTGTTGATATCAACAACAGCTATACCCTTTCTGCGATAATATGAATTTGTTCGTGTTTAAATCCATTTATTTTGATTCCATTCGTTACATGCATTTGGACTGTTCAATTCACACCAAGTATTTTATTTTGAAATTTTTTAAGAATTTTGTTGTTGGCTTGTCTTTGCATTAACCTCATAATTGAATATCGTAAGTTCGCAGACGCTTTCTTATATAATATCTTCTTATGTATTCGAATTTTATTCTGTACTAATAAATGTGAATTACGTCCAAGTAAGCAGTAGAATTTTTTATATCTAATTTTTAGAAGTTAATTTTTCTTTCTTATAAATTTATTTCCCGTTAGCTTAGTAACATTAAATAAGACATTATTTACTTATAGAATGTTAAAGCTAAACTGTAATAATTAGAGTGTTACAGTCTTTTTTTTGCTACAATCATGGCTTATATAAGAAATTTCTCAATTTTGAACACACATTATTTGAAAACACATGCATACTGCATACAAAGCACATACAAAAGATAATAAAATCTATAATAAATACACCAGTTTTGAATAGTGACAATAATCTAATGTACAACAATCTGATGTATATGAGGATTATAATTAGAATCAGTACGCCTCGTCTCAATTTAGTAATTCAGTTCTAATTTAGTTTTTATATATAGCCAAAACATTAAGTGGAGAAGTTTTATACCGGTTGGTAGGTTTGGCTAGAGAACGGAAATAAGTTAGGAAAGGAGGAGAGTAAAAGGAAAGAAGGGCAATTACAAATTAAATTGTTTATGTTCACCTTAAGGGCGTTTCCGAACCTCTCGCACTTGCAGTTGATACTCGCACTAACCCTGTCAAATCTGTCACTTGATTTGTTGTCAAAATTTTAGTGTAGTCTCAAGTACACTAGATATCGCAAAATTAAATTTATTAAAAATGAAAATCAAAAAAAATTGAGTGCGATTTGACTAGTATCAAGTTCAAGTGCGAGAGGTTCGGAAATGCCCTAAATTTATGAAGGTTATAAATATAGAGCTGACCATGTTTGGAGAACAGATATGATGGAATTTGATTTTACATTCGGAATGCTCTAATTATAATTGAATTTGAATAATATTCTTCTACCATCTAGGGATTTCTACTGTAGAGGGATAAGCACATGCTCTGCCCTTCGTATTTCATGAAGCAAGCGATCAAGTGGATGAGATAATACAGATTTTATTTCTACTGATGATACCATCATGCCTACGAGATATCTATAAAAGCTCGAACTATACAAGATGAGCTAGATAAGCAGGGACGTTTTTTTTTATATAATTAACAGTCTATGATATAAACACCCTATCTCCTTTTATGCAGAAATTTGTAATACGGTAATACAGAGTGAGGTAATACGGATTTTGTTTCTACTGATGATGTCATCATGTCTACGAGATATCTATTGGAGCTCGAACTATACAACACGAACTAGATAAGCAGTGACTTTTTTTATACAATTCCTATACTAACTTCTTTTATATAGAAATTTGTCATATAAAATTACAACAATAGTTTTGTAGTGCCTATTTAACAGAGCATGGTACTTACTTAAAAATGGATTGCGCATAGAAATTTAGTAATTATCAAATGCAATAGTTTTACATGTTAACTGACTTAATAATTTAATATGACTAATACAAATGTAAATTGTAATAATAATATCTTTCGTTTTTAATTCAACGTTCGAACAGAATAGTCTATTTAATTATTGTGTCCTCTACAGTTTTTTCTTTAAATTTTTATAATAATGTGGAAACTATATATTTCAGAGTAAATTCGTGTTCATAATAGCATAGTTTCATTTTATTTCTAGTGATAACCGAATTATACTTTACACTATTATTTATCGTTTATATTATCTAAATGACAAAGAGTACCGGATCAGGTCGAAAAACTCATAAAACATTTGCTTTCGTTAGGAATCGAACCTTAGACTTTTCGGTTGAAAGACAGGTACTCAGCCTACTGCACCACTTAACGTATTTGAATTTGATAAGACGAATTTGAGTAATTGATAAGATCACCGACTTTTGAATTTTATTCAAAACTTTTAACACCTTACTAGAAGAGTCAAAAACAACCAAAAATCGTATATACATTATAAACGAAAAGAAAAACTAAAAAGTAATAAACAATAAAAATTCATCATTATTCAACATTCGAAATTTTTTCACCGACTATATAAAAGTCAATTCATTAAAAAAAAAAGGATGTAAATACAAAAAAAACAAGGATAGCAGACACATAAGTTATTTTTTATTTTCGATTTTTTTCTTTTGTTTATTTTTTTTTTTATTTTTTGTTTGTAAATTTGCATGTGACAGGAAATGCATTTTGATGGGTAATATAAAATTTATGTATATGAAATTGAAAAAAAACGGGGAATGTTTTTCGGGAACCAGGATATGTAAATATAACATTTTTATTAACTGATACATATTTCAATACTTGAGAAATTACTATTTTTTTTTTCGATTATATTTTATTTTTAAGTATGTATAAAACGTTATATATACATATATATGTATATTATTTTAAATGAGTAGCCTAGAAAATTAACTGGCTTTTATTGAATTTATAGTTTCTTTCTTTACGTCCGACAAATGTGTTCATTTTGGATTATTAATTTTTAAAGAGAGTTAGTTAATACAATGTGATTAAGTTTTGGAATATGGTATAGAAGTAGGTAGGTATGTGGATGGAATAGAAGTAGGTAGGTATGTAATATAAGAAGAACTTACTGAGCCAATTTTTGTTGATAGCTCAATTCAAAATACTTAGTATCTTAAATGACATTTTATTATAGTAAAAGCTTTTAGTGAATAATGTACGAATATGAAAATTCGGTGTATGAAAATTTCCGCCCTACGTATTACGAGTAGAAAATTTAATAAATTCAACTTAATTCAATAATAATACAATTATATTATTGCAACCTTTAATTTTCTTTAAAATTAATAATTATAACAACTGTAATTTTTCCTTGGGCTCAGTATCAAGAAATATTTTGTATTTACATAATATAATTAACATTTACAAATGAAACCAACATATTTATACGGCTCAGCGTGTGGGCTTAATTTTTATTTTTAGTTCTACATTTTAGTTTTGGAATTTGTGGCTACAGTGTCAAATGCTATGCGTTTATTTTTTCATTGTTTATGTATATTGAGTCAAGAGTAAATTAATGGTTAGTCTATATGACTAATTTTGTGTGCTTAAGTCCTACAGGCCTTCAAATTGCTCTACTTTTAGACTTTAATTTAACATAGTGTGATAGGTATAATTAATTTATAAAAATGATGAATTTTAAATAAAATGATTAAAAAAAAATTAATATGACACCAACGACATTTCTTCGCACGAATGTTATTTTGATCCAAACGCCAATTTTAGAGATTTTGACTTAAGAGTAGTTTCTTATAGTTTCGACTATCCTCTACAAGATGCAAAAATCGTTTTCTTTCTATCTTTTTAAGTTTCTGAGATATTGAGTATCACTTTAGGTCCGTATTCACGTTTTTAAGAAAAAATAATTGCCTATTAGATCTATATTCCTTGACCAATGTTCATAGACCCTAATTTTCACATTTAAAAAAAAAAAAAAAAATTCCTTCTATTTTGATTCATGAGCGTGTTTATGCAAGAAAGATCATAATAAAAAAAATTGCAAGTGCTTAATTGATCCACCTGTCCTATGTATTATATTAGACATATATTTCGTAATGGATATATTTTTTTTATTTTCAAATTCATTTCACTTTGGTTCATACATATTATATTTTACTTCATAATACTAAGACGGAATGGACCTGCCCCTTCATATATTAAAATTTTTTTATGCTATATTTAGATCCATATTCATGCCAGACTAATATACACACTTATACTAAATACAAGTTTTTATCCTGAAAAGGACGTAAAAAATAATACAATAAGTACATTAGTTGCAGAACAAAATATTCTACACTATCCATCAACTTCAAGTTATGGTTCTTCTTCACTCTCTTCGCCTCAATATACAAGAAAAAGAAAGAAAATACTAATTTTTGGAAACGCAACATACAAAAACGATTAAGACAATCTGGTGAACAACATACTTCAAAAAATATAATAGTTCCAGCAAGAAGACTACTATCTTCATGTAAACATACATGCTTTTTTTTGTGCACCAAAAATTTCAGCAAAGAAAACCGATTAAAATATTTTCTGATTTATGGAAACTTAATGATGAGGAGAAATTAAAATTTTATTTCAAATTTGTTAAAAATAAAGATGTGAAAAGACGTAGAATCATTAATTCATCCGAAAAACAACATTCTTATTTCTATTACTGTCAATTAGCAGATACAGTTCAAAGAGTATGCAGAGAATTCTTTTTAAACACCTTGAATATAAATCAAAAACGTATTTATTATGCATTTGACAATTTAATAGACAAAACTACTGAAATTCCGTTACCAAATAAAAGAGGAAAACATGTTAAAGTAGCTACTCCACCATAACATCTCCAAGTGATTCGAAATCACATCATCAGTTTCAAAACAGTTGATTCACATTATTGCCGTGAAAATACTACAATACAATATTTAGAAACATATCTAAATATTTCAAAAATTCACAAACAAATGCAATGAAATCAATTAGCAATTATTATGTTGTTATTTATGATCAAAACTTTTATTATTTAAATAAACTTATAAAATAAAAAAAAATTATAAATCTATTTTATTGGCCAATGTATGGATATAGATCAAATTTATATTTTACAACTTCTGCTTACTTGATCCATATTAAAGACATTATGATCCGTATCATACAATTAAAAGTTTTTGTTTTCAAAAGGTACCATACAATATCGCTCAAATTTATTTTAAATTTTGAGTGAATAATGAAAAAGTCTCACTAAAAGAGGTAAAAAAAATTTTAATTGGATTCATAAGCTAATTTTCAAGATTTTTTATCACAAACTTTATTTTTTTAATTTTCTACGTTTTAGCAAAGTGGCGTATGGATCAAAATAGTATTCGTGCGACGATTTGTCTTTACAAAATTCCATTTTATACTTGTTAAACCATATTCGATATTCACATTTCTAACCCCTATGTGATTCAGATTGTGTTTTTTCTTTTTTTAACAGATCTTGAACCGATAAAAAGTAGATACAGCTAATCTTATTATGAGAATTGTTCTTAAAGCAATAAATATTAAATAAAAAATAGAACAATTTGTAAAAGAAAAACAGTTTGTATAATAAAAAATTAAGTTAAAAACGAAATATTTAGAATGATATCTGATGAGTTATAAATTATTCTGGGTGCTCTATCGATTGGTGGTGTTTTCAACTTCCCGAAAGGACCGCAAAATATTTTTTTAAGACCAAAAAACGCCGAAAATGGGCGAACTAGAGATTTTCAAATGGGAAGGGGTACTTTTTAATGTTTTCAGATTCTACGACAAAAAATAAGAGAATTATGTTAAATGATTTTTTTTTTGTTTTCTTAAAATTTATCTTTAAAATTAATAACAATAAAACAAAAATGCTCAATATTTTCCTTTGGTAAAATTAATGATAATCATTTTTAAAAAAAATTAATTTGTTTTTCATGTTATCATATTTTTTATCTCAGTTTTGGGTTCCTACAAGGTTTAAACAAAAAAAAACCAAAAAAAAAATTACTTTACAAAAGTTTCTTATTTCTATATAGTAGAATCGGAATTTGCATTAAAAAATACCCTTTCCCATTTGAAAATCTCGATTTCGGCCAGTTTCGGCGATTTTTGGTCTTAAAAAACTGATTTGTAGTCCTTTTCGGAAGTTTAAAGTATCACCAATCGATAGAGCACCCAATCGATTTAGTTAATAAACTTTTTTTAAATTTTAAAATAACGGCTCCTTCCCCTATTAAAAAACTGATATGCATGCTTTGGGACACCCGGTATATATGCATTATATATTATATAAGGCGTATATCTATGCCGTGGGGGAACATAGACGAAGAACTATTCATCTTTCCAAATGCGAATACAATAGTGATTGCTTGACTGCTTCAAAAAAACCAAAACCCTTCTAAGTTTTAAGAGGAAATAGGTACATAACCAGAATAGACAGAGATAATAGTAGGCCCCTACCTAATAAAGAAATGTTTTTAATAAAATGGGTCAAACCGAAAACAACTTATATAGAATATGTGAAATAGAGGAAGAATTTATTGAACGTCTGCTCTGTGAATTCAAAGGGCTGGTTCCTAGCAGACTTTACAACTTGGGAACAGCGTTCCCCGAACAATGAAAGCTATCCAGCATACCATTGATGAATAGTTTGAGCGTGATCAGAAAATCACGTATTCTTAAGGATTATTAACAAACATGGGTAATAACAATAAGCCCATTTATGAATGCGTTGATTACGAGACAGATTTTCTCCAGACATTATACAATCTAATCTAATTTAACTATATGCATGTCCAGGCTTATCTGATCGATGCACATTCTTGTAGGATAGTCGTTTTCCAGGTGTTGTGCGGTTTATTCGATTCTCTCCTAGTTTGGTTTACCTAGTGTGAATGTAAACAAATTTTAAAATTAACATAAAAAAATAAAAACTAAAAACCTATTGGCAAAAATTGTGAAATAATTAAAATCTAAATCAATGGTTACAAAAAATTATTAATAAAAAAAAAAAAATTTAACAATCTGCAAAATATAATCAATAAAAATTATCTTATATTTGAGAATTAGTAAGTAGTTATGTATGTAGCTATGGACTAACTACGCATCTCCTCAAATTTCATTCACGACGATTGCTTGACTCCAATTCGTGAATTTGTGATCGATTTGTATTCTTCTAACATAGTAATTTTCCAGGTATTACGTCGACTCAGATCTGCTATTAGCCCTACTACCGTATATCTTACGTGGATTTTCCAGTATGTATTCTATCTACTTTCATTTTCATATTTTTATACACTAATAATTGATTTATTTAACGCCAGTTAACGGTATCTATTTTACAATTTGATACAGTACGAGGCTTAAATATTTTTAGTATTCATCGCAAGACGTTGTACGCTATTCATTATTGTATTTACGCTTACTAACCACATTTCGGAGTTGTGTAATAGTACATTCATGACATTGAATTTGAATATTTTTAACTTAAGTTTAGTCGAGACTCGACTTTAATAGAAATTTAAGATCAGTTCTGAAGTTTGTATAATTCTTAGCATCTTCTGGTACTTTGTGTAGCACGTATGACAAATAATATAGCTGTAGTAGTATCTATTTGTATAATCCAAATGTAGATTGGAAATTTATTTTTCCATCTTTTATGACTTTCTTATTCACTTGTCGCCAATGAAAAAATAAACTCTTATTGCAAAAGAAAATTTAGTACGATAAACGTCCATTAACGTTTAATATTTTTATCTATATTTTCTTTTAAAACATTCTCAAATATTAATAGGTACTTCGAATTCTTCTAGCTACTATACTAGAAACACTCCTTATTTTCCATTACAATACAATATACGCAATATTCCACCAATCCTATATAAGTTTTCATCCTGTTCTAAAAATTTAATTTTCTGTTATTGTTTTTTTCGTTAACATCCAAATATACGATAGTTTATTATCCTTCTATGTAATCAATGAATTAAATATTTAATTTATGAATGAGATAAAAAATATTATCGAAATGAAATTATCTGACATATAAGACACAACAGCTACATTTATACACATAT
The DNA here is from genome assembly GCA_963942445.1 of Argyra leucocephala. Lineage (NCBI taxonomy): Eukaryota > Metazoa > Arthropoda > Insecta > Diptera > Dolichopodidae > Argyra > Argyra leucocephala. Next base: position 144,806,292 of record OZ012677.1, read on the forward strand.
ACATCCACACATACATTCATATTTATTATATTAACTTGTGGGAAGAAAATGCTTCATTTCAATTGACAAATATTGATTATTAAATAAAGAGGAAAATTTTTTGATATAAAATATGTGTTTGCGAACATTATTGATGTTTATTATGGTATTATCTGGGAAATTTATTTCTCGATGTAAACAATACAAAAAAAAAAAAAATGGATTAAAAAAACAACCAAAATGTCAGTTACTTATTAGAGAGTTAAAATTAAATTTTTATTTTTGAAAATTTTAATAAATAATTTTTTTTGGTTAAAATAATTATAATTGAGAATTTAACGTCACGTTACTGTGGAGAAATTGACAAGTTGCCGAAATATGAATGTCACTTTTTTAAATAATTGATTTCAGTTTATTACAGTAATAACTGTTTTTCGTAGTTGTTTTATTTTTTTATGGAATTTCAAAAAATTTTCTGATATATCTATTACGAAGCTTTGTTAATGTCTTGCACTTTTCAATTTTTCTAAACTTTTCTTCCATTTAAACCAGCATACCTACTGTGAATTGATCTGTAAGCCAGCATACCTACTGTGCTCTACTGTGAACCAGCATACCTAAGCTATTATGAATATTCAGAAACTATTTGTAACTACAATCTATATTGAATTTTAACCTGAACGTTTTTTTTTAAAATAATAAAATTGCCATTTTCGAAATAGCCTTTGTGATAGCTTCAGGTAATTGTGTAAACTGTATTAACCTGTATGATAGCTACAACTGGCTGCCTAAGTCGGCTTTTTCAAACCAATGCGAGGTGAATTGTAATAACATAGAATCTAGATTCTGGATCTTACTCGTCTAAATGAATTTGAGTCTTTTACAAAGCGATAGAGTGTTATTAGAGTGTTATAGAGAGTGAAATTTAAGCTAATTTAAAGCTTCATATTAATGATGAAATTATGAAATTTAATAATTATTATTAATTTGAATGAAATTTATTTGTTGTCAAAAATTTGATCAGAGCCATAACATTTTTTTATTATTACAGAATTAATTTAAATTGCATACATTTGGGAGTACATATTTATTTTTAATTTTATTCGAAATTCGAATATTATTTTTTAATTTGTTGTGTGGTGAATTAATTCTTTATAAATTTCAGCAACATTTATTAAAAGTTTTTATAAATTGATGCTAATATTAGCATATTGTACAACATTTATAATAATTGTTATAAAAATGATCATAGACTTGTATTTGGAGATAATTTTAGTAGATTTAATTAATCAATCTTTAGAATCAGTAATTTATCCAGATATATATATGGAAAGATTCAATTGAATCGGTTAGTGGAAAAACAGTACATGTACAACAGTATAATTTTGTTTAAACTAAAAAAAACTGTCTCGCCGGCAAAATATGAATGTCTGCTTAAAGTAATGTGTTGAAGACTTGTAGAGTTTGTGTTTCTTTATAGCACTGTTCCAAATATAGAAAAATACTATAATTTTGCACTGTTATTCCTCTCAAATGAAAAAAGCTTAATTAGTAAATAAGACAACTTTAGTTTTGCTTAGTTTTGTTGCAGGAATCCATTAGTAATATTTAAGAAATAAAAAAAATAACAAAACAATATTATAATAAAATAATAAAAAACTTTTATTCTTCCGAATTAGTGACTTTCCACGATATGATGTGGTTGTGGCATTAGTTCTTAAGATCAGTGATTTTTTTTCGTTAACAGGAACTGCTTCTTGACAGGTTTACTTGTGTGGCAATCGTGGATGGACTTTAGGTTTAACTAATTTAAATGTTTGCGATAGGAAACCTCCTATATATTAGTTTGCTTTAACGTAGTCGGGAGTTTTACTACCATAAGAGGATTGGTTCTATTTCGAAACGTTAAAGTTAATATTTGAATTTTCGATCGATTTACATGTCTTTTTGTAGAAATTTTGCCACTAATTTTTAAAATCAATAATACCTGTATAACGAATAGTAGAAAGGGTAAATGGTTTTTTCCTTCGACAAGTAGCTAACATTTTTTGATATTCTTCAGGTAGATAAATGCGATCAACTTGTCTTATAAACTTTTTTACGATACCGAAATCTCTGAAAAATTAGTGGCCCCGAACGGGGAAATAATGGTTAATCTTTTTAAAGCGTTTGGAATCTACAAGAGTCATTAAAAATCTAACCATTGTATTGTTACGATTTTGTCCGGGACAACCGTCGGAAAATAGGTGGGGTTCAGTTTTCTCTAAAGTTATCTGGGTTACTATATAATCCAAAATAAAACTACAAACTTCGTCTGGACCTTTGTGTGTCTGACCCTCATGATAAGTATAAAAATATCCTGTATCACTTTGTAATTCATGGATTTGAAATGCATATTGTAATAATTCAAACAAACTTTTGAAACAAAATTTTATATAAATGAAATAAAATTAGTGTAAACATTAAACCTTTGATTAAACAAAATCTGGTTTATAAACGCTGCCCTAAAACATAGCTATTATTTGACATTTTACTTTTTGAAATTTCTTAATATTAATTTTTTTAAATTTTTCAGTAATTGCTGGCGCCATAAAAAAGTACTTTTTATTTTTTTATAAATAAAAATGCAATTTGCTTGGCTATTTTATTTTTGCTTGTAAATGAAAATAAATCTCAACATTATCGTTGGCTGTGAGCGTATAAAAATATTTGTTTTAAATTTTAAAGTATTTTTGTCGGTAATTTTAATGAACTGTTTGATGACTTTAATAAAATACTTCTAATTTAAAGTTTTAAATTTATATTTTTTGATACCTGGCTGGCTATTATTTCATTATTTTGATTGGTTCTTATATTAAATACTAGCGAAAAGGCTCGTCATATGACGGTGGTAAATAAAAAAAAATGTTTTAAGACACAGCTAAACAAAATTAGTATTATTAAACCTACTCAAATATTATATAAGTGTTTTTGTGTAGTGCAAAACTTTACAACAAATTCAAAAAAAAAAAAACCAAACATTTCCCAAAAACCGCGTACTGAAAATTGTAGCAAAAAATTGATTTTTGATTATTTATCGTGTAAATTTTATAAGTCAAGATAAATAAAAAAATTTTTGAATATTTTTGTTATTTATTTATTCAGAGTGTGCAACTTAATTCCAAAAAGAACAATATTTGTTAAACTATGATATTTTATCCATATAGATTAGTAATTAGATATTGCCATTTCTTTATATTCAATGCTTCTAAATCTTATACTTATAAATTTGGTTGGTATACACGTATTTTTTCAACACATTCAACAAATTTATTTGACTAAAAAACCAAAATTTTTTAAGATAGAGTTACAAAAACTATACAGTTGTTTTCTTTCTCAACTCCTACTTTTTCCAATGTCTAACCTTGTGTCCTATTTATGATAATAAAACAGGCTAATTTAACGGGGAACCGTCAAAGTCTGAGAATAAATGACAATTCTGTGGTAGTTGGAGATAAATATATTCTGGGAATAAATTGTTTTCCTTATAGCTGTACCGATTAGGACTTCTGCGATTATTAAGTTTGATTTTAAATTTTTGACTGCTAACCGGGTTCCATTGCAGAGACCACGTTTGGTATTTAGGTTACTAAGTAATATTATTATGACTTCAACTTTCAAATTAAGTTTATGTGGAAGCATTCCACTTGGACAGCAGCCATTTAAAAATCCCAAGGGTTAATTGTTGAATCTTATTATAGTTTTTCTAAAATGTTTAATTCTTGTTCGTTATAATTGTATTCGTTATCAGAATTTTTAAAGCAAAGTATATATCTACTTTTTTGAATAGGCAGCAAAATTATCTACATTCAAACTATTTCCAAAAATTTCTTGTATAATAATTGCGCACGTATGCTTCTGGATTTTCTTTTTTACATATTTACATATACACATATCCATGAATTGAATACCTATTTCTTAAAATCAAACAGAAAAAAAAAATTTGATTCAAAACAATATTTTTTTGTTATTTCCTTTCGACATTATTCGCCGTTCTCTTGAAAACAATTTTAAAATAAAAAAAAAAACAAAAACAAAAAAAAACATGCAATTTCAAAAGAGAGAGATTAATTTTATGTATACAATTTTTTCCAAATACATGTGGTGCGAGCGATTATTTTTGTGTTATGAATTCTGCTAAATAATTTCTGTTTGTTGTTATTGTAATACTAATAAAATGCCACGCTAACGCAGCAGCAACAGCAGCAGCAGGACATTTCGTTTTATTATATAAGATTATTATTTGGTTTTATGGTTTTAGTGGTTTTTGTATTCAATTTCGGGCATTATTAGCATATTAATATATTAAATACTGAATAGCAGTCTTCACATATTCTATCGTAGTTGCGAGGAAATCCTCCGTAGGACATAAAAGTGTATGCAATTTTAATTTTAAATTCCATTTTCCCAAAAGTGACTCCACTTAAAACAAACGACAAGTACTTAACGAGTTGATGATTTTTATTCCTCAGCAGTCAGAAATAAAAGTGGGCTCTATACAATACGAGATATACAAAACTATACGATATAAATGAAATTAATAATAAAAGTATAATTATTATAAAAGTTTTGCGTCCTTATCTTATTGAAACACAAAGTCAAACTAATTTAAGCCTACAACAGATTTGGAATTTTGAATTGAACCCAACATATAGTTTTCATATCTGTAATGCTACTTCTACAATATTTTCCGGAAATGATTTTTTTTTAAATTTAGTTCAAAAATAAAACTTTATTATAAGTGAATTTTATACATTTTGTGTTGGACCCGGATTATGCTAGTATTGTAAATAAAATAACAAGTTTAAGTTAAATATAGCAAAAAAAAAAAATTGTAGTAAATATTATGAATTCCTAAATGTATTTAAAGAGTTAATTTTATAGAAATTAAAATCAAAACTTGTTGAATTTAAAATGTTGTCATAATTATTATTAGATATATTTTAATATTTTATTTGCATAAAAATGAAATAGCAAATTAAAATTTTCTGGGAAAAAAAATTTAAATTTTATAATTTTCAAAATGAAAAAAACCTACCCTTTCTAAGGATCTTTGTTTATTGAAATATTTTCTTTTAATGTATCCTTTTGCAAGCTGAATGAATTATTGAAGTGTACCTACCAACCTTTAAAAATTTTGAGTAGTTACCTTTTTGTTAAGGAATTTTTCTAAAAGAATTTTTTGTTTTTTTTTGCTCTTTTTTTTTTATATCAAAAGAGATGCAAAAAAAAAAAAAAAACGTGAAACTTCAGATGAAAAAAAAAAAAAACAAAATTATGAAACTTTTTTGACCTCACCCTTTCAACTTTTGTTTGCTAAAAACTAAAGTTTTTTTGTGAAAAATATAAAAACAAAAATATGAGGTACAAAACAATTATAATAGAATTATTAAAAAAAATAAGATAAGTTTTCTATACAATGCCATTAACCTTAAAATATTGAAAGTGATTCGTAACAGTTGTTTAAAAGAAAAAGTTAAAATTGAAATATGTATATATATATATATATTAAGTATTTACACATATATATATATCAAATTATGAATAGGTATATGATGACAATATTAAAAATTTATGTTAACGTCAAAGTAAAAATATTTTAAAATTCTTGATGTGTCCTTCACAGTTAAAATAGTCGTAGAAGTAAAAAAAAATTTACCGTAAGAGGCAAGTTAAATAATAATTTCGCATTATTTTATCTTGTATAATTTTTTTTTTACTTCGACTGAAATGGCAATCTAATTTTCTTTTTTTAAGTCAACCTTAAATTCAAGTTTTAAAAATATATAATTGTATGTACATATTTGTAATATACATGAAGAGTCCATTTCTAAAATGCTCCATATTAGATATTCCTAAATCGGAGATTTAGATGAAAAAGTAATTTCTCTGTTATTAAAAATTTTGATACCTATGATGAACCTATGTTACGATAATTTTTGTTATTAAATAGTTTAATGAAAGATGTTTTTGGACAGTCAGTGAAACGTTTTAGTCCCATACGAAAGCAATAAAACCAATTTTAAGTTTTAATATAACCAGTTTTGGAACTGCAGCTATAATATAGCTAGTTGTAATATTAACATTGAAGTTTTGGAACTGCTAAAAAGTAAAACTTTTGATTCTTTATTCGCAAATGTTGTTTTTACGATTCCCTTTGTCTTTACTTTACTATACTTGAGTGCTTTACCACTATACTAATACCACCATAATGGAATTTATTAAAACATAATTCATTTAATGCAGAAGAAAGAAAAACTATATTAGAATTTATTTTCCATATAAAATTTGCAACAAAAATAAGAATTGTTTTGTTCTGTACAATATCAGAACCCAGCAGAATAGTTTTTCAAATACATACTGTATTGTCTAGCTTATCACAAAAATATTTAATACGTTTTATATGTTCTAATTGGCTTATACATCACATATAATCTTCGAAGATTCAGAAAATGCGCTTCGTCTAAAATTTCCGTTCGTACTGTAAGTCTGTTTTCTTTCCTCCGATCCTCTGACAGTCCAACCAAACTATGCATTTATGTATAAATACAAAAACCTAACATAATATCTATTCAGTTTTATTTTCGAATATTTCTATAGTACTTGATTCAAATCAATTTTTTTTATGAATTCTGGAGCTTACATTCTGTGATTAATTTACAAACGATATGTATTGCAGCTTTGAAAAATCTGTTGTATTTTATTTATGATGTGTTTTAAATATTTTTATAGGTATTTAAAGATCATTTTCATTGAAAACTTCCAGCCATATGGCAAATTTTCATCAGTGTACAGCCCTCCAAAACATACTATAAATAGATAACAGTTTATAAAATTTCTCGCCTCAGCCAACAGGTTAATTATTAAAAACTAATTATAAATTGAAGGTGCATATTGAAGGTGTATACAATCAATTGTTAAGTAAACAAATATTTGAATATAATATAATAAAATTAAATTTTATATACAAAATGGAATTAATGGAATTTGTTGATAAAATTGTTCTACAACTGTCCTTAGGTAAGTAATCAATACCATGATTTGATTATTTAACGGTATCTTCAACAAGTAACAATTTAGGCTATACTTTGTCATTAGATTCGTCATTATCATAATTCATAATAATATTTTGCTTTAATCTGACATTTCAACATCATCTCTATATATTATTGTTTCTATTTTATTACGGATAACAGCTGCAGTAGATATATATAGATAAAATACATAATTTATTTAATCTTATAAACCATATTATATTGTCGATGTTAATTTTCGTAAATTATTGCCTAATCCGTTTTCATTTTTATTTTGTTTATTAGATTCATTTTGGCTGTTGTAGTTGCTCATTGTACTGTAATCATTTTTTATTAATGTTCGTTTTACCTTTCTATAAAACATTATTGAATGATTGAATGGATTTGTTTTCTTCATTATTTTTGTATTTAACAATTTGTTTTGATTATTTTTCAGCTGCCAATTGTAAATAATAATACTTTTAAGAAAAGTGATTACACATTGTATACTTAACATAGCTTTGTTTTGTTAAAGTAATTTTTGGTAATATTATATCTTTATAGTAACTTTTAAGTTCTATTTAGAAATTTTGTTTTGAAGTTTTTAGAAATATTGTTTTTAAGTCCAAATTTGTAACTTATTTATCAAATAAGATTTACACATTTTGTGTGGTATAAAAGACCACATATGGCGACAAAATGTTACTCCATTAGTACTCGAAATTTATACGTAACAGTTCCCACATAATATGTGTTTGGTTTAGAAACATAAACAGAATGTAAGACCGATTTTAACATGTTCCTAATTTTTTGGAAATGTGTCTACATGTGTTTACTCTTGTGACCAAATTGCTACTGTTTATTCGATGGATTAAACCAAGTAATAATGAAAGAAATCAAACGCAATAAAATCACGGGATATGATTTGATTATATATTACGCCAAGTTTACCACGGGACCTTATTCAACTGACAGAAATCTTCAATGCGATCGCAAGGCTAAAATTTTTCCCGAACCAATAGAAGATTTCGCAAATCTTAATGATATTTAAACCAGGCAAAATATTTGAAGACGTCAAATCCCATCGGCCAATCCGTTTTCTCCCAGTGTTATCTAAAGAGTAAAGTGATGTAAAAACTAATCTACGACAACTTCAATCAATAGTTGAACAAAAAAAATTAAGATTATTAAATTAAGATTTTGAAAACAAAAATCTCTGCTCTGCAGTATTTCTCGACATAAGCCAGGCATTCGACAAAGTGTGGCACAAAATTACAAAATTTTTATTTCTTGCGCTTTCTTGCACTTCATAAATATAACAAAAATACTTATTTTTTAAATTTTCATTTATATCTACAATAAAATCAATATCCGCTTTAAAAATACAAAAATTTTCAATGAAATTCAAAAAATAATTCAAAATACTACAAGGCAGCCCAAATTCACTAACATTTGCACTGTTTATTGTAAAGCCAATCTGAAAAGCTATTTAAAAGTTACTGAATAACATATCTATTAATTTAAAGCTGGGGAGCTCGAAAGCAACAATTTAGAAATCATTTGTATATATTAAGGATATAAGGTACAAAACGTGTTTAAGGTTAATTGATGTCTAAGCAGTGTTGGTAAAGTAAATTACGTCTAGTTTTTTACACAGTTGTTTACATGTAAGGAACTTAGTAATTTACTGGTATGTTTTTTTGTTGTAAGTGTGTAAATAATTATGTAAATAACGTAAACAACTCAAAATAGATAATTTAGCTGCAACATTTGTATATTAATAAATAAAAACTTAGGAATATGAAGTGATTGTGTTAAAAAAATAATTAATTCCACAATTTGCTAAGCACCTCCCACCTTACAATTTGTTAAGATCTACCTTACAATCTATATTCTATATACATATAGTTGTCAAAACTTGTATAGCATTTTTGGTATGGTACATAGATATAATAGACTGGCAGCACATGCGCATAGATATAATAAATATAGATTAGTAGCTTAGTATAGCTTTCTCTTTATCTCTAATACATTATCTTATTAATCATTGTCATTTACAGAAAAAAATTAACATAATATGTTTTCCGAAATATGAAATCAGTATGTAATGTACAGAGTTTTTTGAAGTTGACGTTTTTTTAATATTAATTGTATTGTTTTAAATCAGTTCCTCTTTTAAATCAATATTATTAATAAACATTTAAATGTAATGCGTTTCGTTGATACAAATCCAATACAAATCAATATTCTGAATCAAAATTGAAGATTTATAAAACTATTTAATTAGTTAATTAATTAAAATGTTTATTAATTCGATGAATGAAGTTATTAATATGTATGTTAACAAATATCAATAAGCTAACTAATTCTTTAATACAATGAACATATTTAATATAGTTTTAATGAATAGAATGATAAAACATTGATTATGATTCATAAATTAATGAATTATTCTTATTGTTATAATAACATTAAAGGTTATCAGCTCCGCCGCTGAGCCCCATTTTCTTTTTATAATCCATTAGAACTTTTAATATTTTTGTCGAAATTTTACAGTTATTTACAGTTGTTTACCGTTGTTTTCCGTTGTTTACAGTTGTTTACAGTTATTTAGAGTTTTTTACTTGTATTTTACACTTCTTTACGTCAAATATGTAAATAAAGAATCATAAAAAACGTTAATTTACGTGTAAAATTCCAACACTGGTGTTTAAGACATTTCCATTAATACGGCCTACTTAAAATGTGTTAAATGAAAGAACAAAACGCACGTGTATACTTTCCTTTTATTTATTTACATCTGTCTGATAGTTTTATTTATTATGATGTTTAAAAAGATAATAGGAATAATTTTGAACGCAGTAACAATATATTTTAAGGAAGACCTTCTTATGCTATTTTAAGAAGAAATTAGTGTATAGATAGATCATGAAAGTTTATATGGTGGATAAAAAATCATTTTTAGAAAAGTTTTATTAAATTTTTAGATTTGTACAGAATTATATATGGTGGAAAACAGAATTGCATTGCAATCCCAGGAATTTGGACTGCAGTTGGACTGCATATTATAAGTAGTAAATGTCACATCCATTGTACTTCCATGCACGCTTTCTGCTAAATCACTAACCGGAAAAACCCAGATTATATAGACATAAGTAAGCCTACACATCTAAATATAAAATTGACAAAATGTAAAATTGACTAAAAAGGAAATTTATTAATGAATATAATTAAAAAGAAAATATTATTTATTAAATATTTATATTTGCAAATTAATTTTGAATATTTAACAAGATTTTCATAAATTTTAAAATTTTATTCAAAAATCCAACATTTTTTACATGTTGATGAACAATTCAAAACAAAATATTAAACATAGCTATTTCCTCGGCTGAGTTCTAAAAGGCTCCATAAGCCATTTTTACTTTTTTTGACTTAGGTCTCTTAGAATTAGGACATAGGATTCTTAGAATTTGCGACACGCTCTTTCTTTTGGCTCGAACCGTTTTTCGCTCTCTTTTACCGTTTCGGAGATATTTAGTTCCGGATTGACCAATATCCACCTTTGAAATACTTTGTTAATTATAAAATGACCCATACGCAAATTTTTTGGAACTAAGCCGAAAGCCTCTGCAGCTAGCGCTTACAAAATTGGCCATAATTTAAATTATGGTCAATTCAATAATAATAATAATAATAAAAATTTTTTGGATATGGGTAATTTTTATATGAAGTTTGACGTCAAAATTGCCTTATTTCTGAAATACCCCATATCCATAAGTCTGAGTGATAAATGATATCAAAAGTTTGCTGGATTACTTGCCAACAAATGATCAAAACTATCTAGAAGCATTATTAAAAATAAAATAATTGTGATTGAAAACGTACGCTTTTATTATGGGGGGAATAACCATTGATGTCAAAAACGTATGGTTATTCTCGCCATAATAGAACCGTACGTCTTCAATAGTGTTATAAGTTAAGGTATACCTAGGTAAGGTATATAATAAATAATTTTAAGTTCTTTATTTTTTTAGTAATTACTGTTTTTGTTTTAGATTATAATAGAAGATTAGAATGTGATCTCAACGAAATAAACTGACTTTTAATTTTGAAATTTTTTAATACGATAAATATTTTTTAATATGTAGTGGACCATACATTTCTCAGCCCACGATTTGTATTAATATTTTTAGCTTGATATTGAAATTTTGATGCTGAAAAAAGCTGGTGAAATGCGCAAATTTAAACTCACAGTTTAATTTTAAACGTCGAAATTAAATTTTACTACAATAATAAATTATAGGTAAATAATTGCCTAAATATATTGCAGTAATATCTAACAAAAATTTCTTAGGATATATTTATTAAATTTTAGACTGTTACTATCATATTCATCACTGCAGTTTTTGTATTGAACCTTCTTTTAAAACCATATATTGCCGTTCGTAATTGGGTTCATTATTTTTTTTTTTAAAGAATATGTACAGAATTGGGTATTAACTATTATTTAAAGTGTTTTCGACAGTTTTTTTTTTATTCATTATGAAGGTGACTCTAATATGTCAGGGCCGGCATGTAGGCTTTTAGCTCTTTATACCTTATTCCATCTTTCAACATAGTCGACCCTTTTGATAAAGGTCAATAGGTTTGAGGGTTGAGGTTATGTAGTGCGTTCCCAATAGCCTGAGTCTCAGCCTTGAAAGAGCTATGTACTCTCCTGCAACATATGTGGAGTTTCTTTTTCTATCAGACAGTGTCTACTTAGTGCTGATCTACACGTCATGTTCTTATTCATGTGGCTATGATCTGTAAGTATGCCCATCATCTTCCTACATTCTGCTCTATTGTAAGTTAGCAGGAAGTTGGTTATTTTGCTGTATTATTTTTGGTGCATATATTGTAGAGACTCTGTGACTTTCAATACGCTCTTAAGGAATGTTTGTTTCACTCTGCAGGGTGTTTTCTATCGATAGTTTAATATTACCAATAGATATATCAACTACCGGTTTCGGTCTATAAATTGTGACCGTCGCTGATCTGGCTAGTCAGTTTGTTTTAAATAATACATTTTGTTTTATAATTCATGTATATCAAATACGTAATAGATAATTAAATTTAGTTTTATTGATCATAGCTTAGGTTTAAGCTGTCTGATCTTGTTTTTTTTGTATATAATTCAATTTATTTTAAATAAGCTAACGAGATTTTATTACGAAGACGAAAAGGAAAATTATATAAAATTAATAAAAAATTAATATAAAACAAAAAAAAACATATTTGTAAATAAATTTATAATTGCCAAGTTAAATAGTTTAATTTTTTCCTGTTTTTTTTCTTTTTTTTTTAATTATTACATTATAAGTCTTTAATTTTTTTCACACCTGCTAACACAATTACAACAACAATATTGTTTCCATACAACTTTTATCATAAATCATAATCATTACCATAACATTATTATAATTATCACATAGCTTATTATTCCCTATTGATTTTGATTTACTGGGTTTTGATTTAATAGAAATAGAAAACTACAAGAAATTGGTGACACAACTACAGATATTAATGACAACTGGAACAACTGAGCAAATGCTTAACGAAGCAACGAGTGACATAATAGGTGTAGCACAAATAAGACGAAATGAAGCATGGTACGACAATGATTGTAATTGATTGTAAAATAGCGATCCAAAAGAAAAATGAAGCAAGATATAGTAATTAAACAGAAACACAAGAAATAACAGACAAGTATACAATAGCTTAAGAAAATATGCCAAAAATATAATTAATCAAAAGAAAAAGGACGCCCTAAGAAGGAAAGTAGAACAAATATGTACGGACTTTGAAGAAAATAAAATAAGGCGATTCTACAGGAAGATAAAAACAATTAAAAATGGATTCCCACCCAGACTAAGAATTGTTACAACAAAAATAAAGTTATACTGAGTGAAGAGAAAGGTATACTAGAAAGATGGAGAGAATATTTTGACGAATTATTAAATATTGAACAATCAGTGGAATTGGAAACTGTGATACCTATAAATAGCAACATTACGATTTCAGAATGACAAAGGAATACCAACCATACATGAAGTAGAAGATGCAATTCTACAAATGAAAAATAACAAAGCCGCAGGAGAAGATGGCATTGTAACAGAAATGTTTAAAAATGCAGGTGAAATGTTCATCTCCAAGCTACATAGCTTAATATGTACAATATGGGATACAGAAACTCTGCCAAGCAATTGGGAAAAAGGCATTATTGTCCCCATTCACAAAAAGAGAAATAAACTTGACTGCACTAACTATAGAGGTATCACATTATTAAACACCGAAAATATTCTAGGAGAATATCAAAGTGGATTTAGACCAAATAGATCTACGACCGATCATATATTTCTACTGAGGCATAGCATGGAAAAATGCTATGAGTACTACAAAAATCTCAACCTATTAATGATTGACTTCCGTCAGGCTTTTGACTCAATAAAAAGAGATATGGTAGAAGCTGTATTTAATAACATGGGAATCCCGAGAAAATTGACAAATTTAAGTATGCTAACACTCAGACACACCAAATGCAAGGTAGCAGTGCAAAATAAAATAACGGACGAATTTGAAATAAAAACAGGAGTCAGACAAGGTGATGCCCTGTCAACAACAATTTTCAATCTAATGCTTCACCACGCAATAAAAGATTTAGACAGAGGCGGACACATATTCATAAAATCATCTATACTAAGTGCATATGCTGACGATATTGCTATTGTAGCAACATCCTTTGACGAATTAAAAGAAATATTTCTGACTCTAGAAACAGAAGCTGCTACTGCAGGATTAAAAATTAACGAGGCTAAGACCAAATATATGAAGATGGCACGGAAACAAGACGATCCGTCCAAAATATAACAATAAATGATTATCACTTTGAAGGAGTAAATAGTTTTATATATCTAGGTGCCTTAATAAATAATAAAAATGACATGCATTTGACAATTAATGATAGATTTCAAGCAGCACAAAAATGTTTCTACGCACATAAAGGCCTTTTCAGGTCAAAAATTTTAACCAGGACAATTAAATTAAGAATGTACAAGACCATAATACAACCGGTCGTAATATACGGATGGGAAGCATGGACCATGACAATTAGTGACGAAAATAAATTGAAAGTATTCGAAAGAAGAATACTGAGAAAAATATTTGGTCCCAAAATAAATGACGGTGGTGAATACCAAATCAGATCAAACGAGGAGCTAGAAGCACTAATTGAACGACACAATATTGTTAAATTTATTAAGGCACAAAGACTAAGATTGGCAGGTCATGTGGTGAGGATGAATGATCAAAGGATGCCAAAAAGAATATTATACGCAATACCGTACACTACAAGAACAAGAGGTAGATCAAGATCACGATGGCTGGACGAAGTCGAAGGCAACTGGCGAAAAATTGGAGTTAACGAAGGGAGGACAAATGCAACAGATAGAGCAGAACGGAGGAAAGTTGTGGATGAGATTAAGGCTCACCTCGAGCTGTAGAACCAACAGATGATGATGATGATACAAATCAAATGAGATAGTAATTGGAAAGCTAATAACAACATAAAACATACATCTTAAATATAGCAAAAATATTTTTAAATTGAAATTCTAAATTAACATTGCCGAATTAATTTCCTAACAGTCAAGGATTTCAGATTATTCTTCAATTAATTTCCTAAAAAAAAAAAAAAAAATAAAATTGTTTCGTAAATGAGCATTTCTTGACACATCAACAAAAATTAATTCAACAGGACGTTTTTTAACAGGACAAAATTGAAAATGTCCCTTATAAAACACAACCTTATGATTTCGTCAAAAAACCAATCTGGTGGCATTATAGACAACATTCCACTGTCTTTAAACACAGATCTAAAATTCAAAAATTTCTTTCGTTTTTAAATTTAAAATTTGTATTTTTCAATATTTTGGTATATCCTTGTTTTTTTTGTTTTGTTTCTTTTTATTGTATTTCTTTGATTATTTTTAATATATTTTTTTCTATCTCGTCGTCTAATACGGAAAATTTTATACATGAAAAGAATTAAACGACAAAAGGAAAATTTTAAAATGAAAAAAAAAATGTATTTTTGTTTCAAATATATTTCATTCTAAAGAATTAAATGGGCGGGTTAGAAGGGGAAATGAAGATGTCAATTTATGTCAACACTATGAATTGATGGAGGAAATTTAGCGATGTCAAATGGAAAAGAAACGAAAACATTAGTGTTCTTCGAAAAGATGATACCAAAGAAAATACAATTTTTTTTTTTTTTTTTAACAATGTTATAAATTTCAAACAAAAACAAAAAAAGAAAAAATTGTATAACAGTTTTTCAAGTAGAAACCTTTAAAGAAAAAAATATAAAGGATTGTCGAAAGGAGAGGAAGAAAAATTCAAAAACAAAAAAAAAATATATAAAAAACAAATTATAAGTTGAAATCTTTTCAATTTAAAAGTAATTATTTCTGAAAAACAAATTTACAAAAACAATAAAAAAAAATATATAAAAAACAAAAAACACTTCGAAATATTCACCTTACATCCTTTATTTCTCATATCCTTACGGTAAAGTGTTTTTAGTTATGCTGAACATAGTGTTGTATTCGTGTTTTAAGTATCGCAATATTAATTTTTAATAATCAAAAGAGGAAAACCTTATGAAAGCTTTTCCCTAAAGATTTTGTTTTTATTTTTTTTATTTTTTATTTTAACAATTTTTGTTTTATTTTTCGTTATTTGATTTTGGTTTTTCCTTATCTGTGTACGTTATGTTTTGTTTAATGATTCATTTATAATGTTTTTTTTTTCCTGTTTTAGTGTAAGTGTACTTGTGTTAATCTTTTTAATGCCGAAAGCAGTACAACATGAAAATTATAATTTTGATTAATTTTTTTCAAACTAAAATATAGGAAACTAGATGCCATAATTTGGCTAAAAAAATGAAAGTTGTATTCATAAAGATTTACTGTTACAAAACTCACTGCACAGGATGTGGACTCTGACATTTTACCAGAAAACTATAAAATAGTAATTACAACACAATGCTTAAGAAATTTCATTTCAACTGAGGCATTTTACGTAATATATTCTTCTCTTATGTAGTCCAACATTATCTACCTAAACCCAATTTGGAATGTTATAAATTCAACAGTTGATTTCAAAACCAGATATTACATATAAAAAGGACACCAAACAAATTCAGTTCTATCATGTGAGACGTCGAACCAATTTACTTTACTATGAAAAATATTTATAATTGAATAGAACAAGAAGATTAGATTTGAAGGACGACTTTATGAAAAGCAATGGAACGTGGGCTAGAACAAACAATGAAAAAGCAATATCACTTTTCGAGTTCTTCAAACAAATATTCTCAAGTGAAAACAAAAATACCTGCAGTCTACCGATAACTATATCAAAATAATGAAGTTAACATTAAATGTGTCACTACAGAAAAAATAAAATTATGCATCAAAAAGAGAATAAAACATAAAAAAATCTCCCGGTTATGATTTACTGACAGGTAAAATAATGAAGGAGCTGCCTGAAAAAACAATAGAATTTCTAAGAAATATATTCAATGCTATACTGAGGTTGAAAGAATTTCCTAAAGTCTGGAAGGTAGCTCAAATCAGACCAATACTTAAACCTGGAAAATATGCTACATTAGCAACATCGTACCGACCAATTAGTCTCTTGCCTATTCTCTCAAAAATATTCGCTAAAAGCTATTTTTTGATCGAATAGAACCAATATTAGTACAAAAAAATCGAATACCGAATCACCAACTTGTATTCGGGCGACAAAAGTCAACAATACAACAAGTCCATAGAGTGATCAATAAAATAGCTATGGACCTGGATGATAAAAAGTTTTGTGTTGGTATCTTCTTAGATGTTCTACAAAGTCTGGCACGAAGGCCAACTACATAAACTGAGAAACTTTTTGCCAAAGGCATATTACCTAATTATAAAAAGCTATTTAAGTGATCGTTATTTCTTTGTTAAATACAAGTCTGAATGTTCAAATATAAGTTAAAAAGAAGCAGGAGTACCGCAAGGCAGTGTATTGGGTCCAGTTTTATATCTCCTGTATACAGCCGATATTCCAATACCAAGAAAACAGAATACATTATTAGCCACATTTGCAGATGATACTGTTCTACTTGCTTCACATTACTACTCAAAAACAGCTACTAAACAGGTACTTAAAATTATGAATAAAACAAAGACTTGGTTCAAAACTTGGAATATCCAAATTAATGAAGAAAAAACTACTCAAGTTATATATACAACAAGAACTCGATACGGTCCTGAATAAATAGTGATAAATAATAAAGAAATAAAAATCGAAAATCAAGCTAAATACCTAGGGATGCACATTGACAACAAATTGACATGGAAGAACCACATAATCCACAAATGTAATCAAATAAGACTAAAATTCGGACAACTACAATGGATTTTGGGAAATAAATCTAAATTGACAATGAACAACAAGCTGATACTTTACAAAACAATTATAAAACCGATATGGACATATGGTGCAGAAATCTGGGGTACCAAGCAATACCAACATTAATTTAATACAAAGAGCACAATCAAAAATAATTAGAACGATAGCGAGAGCCAAATGGTATGTGAGAAATGATGATCTACTTTGGGATTTAAAAATACTGACAATAAATGAAGAAATTAAAAAGACAAGTTTAAAACAATTCAGCAATGAAATAAGCACTCTATCAGAACAAGAAAGAATAAGAAATAGACGCCTGAAAAAATACAGGCCATATTCAATATAATGTAAATGAATTTAAGAAAAAATTACTATAACAGAATGATTGTATAGTTGTAGTAATGTTTGGTAAGAGATTGATATTAATGCGGCATGTATAAAATTTGTCTAAATCATATTGCATCGACGGTATTTTTATGAAAATTTTCATATCATCAGGGTAAATTTTCAAATCGCTATTACAAATTGTGGAAGCCACATCATTGCTGGCAATAATAAATAACAGGGGTCTTAAATGACTACCCTGTAGAACTCCAGAGCTAGCTATAAAGGGTGGTGAAAATAAAGAGTGAAATAAGTTATTATAGCTTCTATTACTAAGATATGAGTTGACACAATATACAAATTTTGCAGGTAATCCTGGTTTTTGTAGTTTTTGTACAATAATACTATAAGAGGACAAATTTTTTTTTTATATTATAGCCAAAACTTAGGTTGTGAACCTTTTAGTACTTGCGTACCGTTGACCATTTGAAAAAGGAAAGGATAGTTAAAGGAAAGGAAAGAAAAAGAAAAAGGAGGAAGAAAAGTTTTGTGGGAAAGAGCGAACAATGTTGTTAATATTCGTCTCTGTAAATCATAAATAAAAAATCCTTCTCTCATTGGGAATGCTTCGATTGGGACGCGATTCCACAATCGAGATGTTCTTACTATAAAAGAATTTCCATAACCGAACTTAAACCATCTCGGAATTTCCACTGTGAAAGGGTGTGCACTTGATGCCTCTCGACGGAATTGCTTGAGAGGAGGAAGAAGTGACTTTAATTCCTCGGAACAAGTGCCAACACCAAGTAGATATCTATAAAATAGAGAAAGTGCTCCAACAATACGACGATGACCAAGTGGTATAAGGGACGAGGTCACATTTATGTCGCCTATAAAACTAATGGCGCGGTTTTGAACTTTGTCCAAAAAATTTAAAGCAGTTTTTGGTGCACCTGCCCATATATGTGAGTTATACTGCTGCTTGGGTTGTATATATGCTTTATAGATTTTTAAGAAATCTCAAAATGAAAAAGAAGCTTTGCAGCGACTTAAAAAGCCCAAACATTTGGCGGCGCTTTTCGCAATATCGAAAACATGCTCATTCCAGTGCAAATTTTGATTCACTCGTATCCCGAGAATGTTCAAGTCTCTGAGTCGCTGAATAACTTCATTTTGAAGCCGGAGAATTGGTTCGAATGTTGTTAGCTTCTTACTAACAAAACAGCTTTGAGTTTTTGAAGTGTTAAACTCGACTCTGTTTGCTCTACCCCAGTCAACAATTTTGGCTAGGTCGTTATTGAGTGCACTAGCCATCATTGTTCTTTTGGAGTTGACTGCTGAAGCTGTAGCATTATTTGTTTTAAGAAAATCAACGATGCTATTAGAGTGCTGTCATCAGCAAATCTATGGATTGGATTGAAATTATCAATAAAAAAAAGTATATGAGTCGGTATTACATTGAGTCGATACCCAATCGATATTCAGATTAACCAGATAGATAAACAGCTATTATAACAACAATTTATTGGATCTTAAAATATACAAGGTTTTCTTATTAAGTTTGTTTTGTTTAACCACATTATTTATATGTTTTTTGCTTCTGGAGCGGTCTCGATAGCTGAGTGGTAAAACACTCGAGTATAGTAATGTAATGAGAGAGGAGCATGGGTTCAAACTCCGTGAGAACCGAAATTTTCTTCAAATGGTGAAAATTACTGCGAAATGTAATTTTCAATACAACCACATCGGTTTAAATATAATTTAATAATTAACAACGATATAATATAACTAATAAACTAATAATATACAAAAATACATACCAAATAATTAACATAATTTAATAAAAAAAACCTACATTTCGAAAGGGAAAAGGACCTATAAAGTTGAACAGCAGATTTATGTGTGGGATCAACTGTTAAAATAAATAAATCATATTTATTCGTACTCGTTGTGCTTAGAATTGTAATTGATATTATAATAATATATTAATTGATCTCCTAAGAATTGAAACGATATAGCACGGATCGGCGTATGACACGACAGGTCTATAAAGTTTCGGTGGTATAACAATTATAATTAACATTACTACACATTTAATTATATAAGTTTTAAGTGTTAAAAAAATTCATTGACTTAAAAAAAATCCCTAGTTTGAAAATGATTTACCCTTCATGTAAGCCTTCCTTTATGAGCCTAAATTGAATTTTTTTTAGGATAAACATTTTTTTTTTTCAATTTATTTGTATCGTATCCTATAGTATTCTATAGTATTCATTTTGTACAAAACTATCATTTCTAATGCAAACTCACAATCATTCTAAATTTCTACAAGTACGTGGGTATATTTGTCTAGTCTTTTATACTGTATAGAGAATGCTATATATAGAATAAAAGCGAGTCAGAATTTTTAACATAAAAAATAATAAAAAGGATTACTATTTAAAAATTAAATGAATAAAAACACGTTTTAGGTACGAGTATACAACTACAAAAAACATTGGAAAAGTGTACGGAAAAGATTATATTACGATGATATTATAAGAACGATATAGATAGGAGTTTTATAACAGTAATTTTGAAATTAAGATAAATATTTTTGAAAAGCTTTTCATTTACAGTTAAAAAAATAAACAGCTTCATTTTATGTTTTTTTTTTTTATTCTTTTTTGTTTTTATTTTTTTTTTATCAATGTTTATTTGTTATTTTCATGTTGTTTTGGTCTACGATATTTTTAATATTGTTGCAATATAATATATCTACATATATAACGATTTCAATATGTATATTACCACCATTGAACAGAAAGTTAAATTCTTTTCATGTTTTAATTGCATTTAACTTGAATATGAAAGAATATAAATAGGGTGGAGAAGATGTAATTGAAAAAAAGAAAAACAAAAAAAAAATACAAAAATACAAAATATAAATAAAAATAAAAGTTAAATGAGGACATCGTTTTACGTATCCGTATGTTAATGAACTCATAAAAAATAACGACAATTTAATAAATTAAAATTGAAATTTTTAGAATGAAAAATATGAAATAAAAAAAAATATATTAATTTTTTTTCTAACAGTGTTTAAAAAGAAATTCTACTTAAATTTTGAAGTTTAATTTAACCCAAATTTTTATTTTATATTTTTCGATTTTTAATCAAATAAAATTTTAGCATATTTAAAAACGATTAATAAATAAAAATTATATTTTTTTTTTTGCTTTTAATTAGAAAATAATAATTTATAATCTGTTAATTATATTTAATTAGAATAATTAGAGCTTCAATAAGTGAACAAAGCTATAATTTTATTGTAATTATTTTAATCAAATCAATTAAGTCCCTTATTGAAATAATATTGCGGTAAGTTAAGTTGGCCCTTTTATAGATAAAAAAAAAATGTATGCGACACAAATAGAACGACTCTTTTTCATTTTTATAATCTCATTTATAGCATATAAAATTAAAGTTAAACATAACTTAGGGTTACATTGATTTTTGATATTTTAAATATAGTTATAGAGATAGAATAGAAATTAAATAAATAAAAAACAAATTGTAATAAAATAAATGGAAAATAAAAATGCTTCGAAATTTATTCGTTATTTTACAATGTAAAAAACTTATTTTATATAATAAATTAATAAATTTGAAACAAATTAATGTCAAACAAAAAAAAACAAATTTTAAAAATTATAAGACCAGACAGCCTATGTTACGATCGCACTTAAAATAAAATTTAAAACACAAATATAAAGACATTGATAGAATTAAGGTGCCTATTACACATGATTCTTTTTATCAATCTTTTCGTCCATAATTATATTGACAATATATTTATGAAAAGAATGATGACCAATGACACATCAATCATGCACTCATCAATCTTTTTATTCAAATTTTGATTTTTTCCAAGGACATACTGTGGAAGTGTTCTGAATATATTAATAATTTCGAAACAAATGAATATTGAAAATATAATTTCTGGAGAAATGTTTTTGTCTTCAGTTTAAATCGAATTTTTAAAGTAAATGTTGGGTATAAATAACAACAAATTATTTTTTTGCACATTTGAATAATATATCAATTGTTTTTTTACATAAATTGTTATAATTATTAAAATTAATATAAAAGTTATTCTTTTTAGAATTACATCACAAATTAATATTATAACCTTATCTGAACATTCCCAAAAATAATATCTGAATATTCCCCAAAAATCAATTTTTTTAATTCCGCTGATTTTAACGGCATGATTGATGAGAATTTTGCCTGCGATACATCACGAAACACATAAATATAATACGAGTTCAGCAAATCTAATTCACAAAACCGAATATTAACGGGGTTCAAATAGCTTACAACAAACTCGTGAAAGTCTACAACGATTACTTCTTGTGGAAGCATAGGTTATAAACTTGCCTCCGGAGCTGTTGATCTTGATTTCCCCCCAAGTTCGTCCCCCTAAGTTAACTCAGATGTTATGGTTCGACGCCCGATCTTGTTGGGTTTTTCTTTCCTTCAACTGCTTTAAGGTTTCCATTTTAGAGCGATTTGGTTATTTTCACCAGGTAGCTGCTATAAGTCCCTATTACTAATGGTGTTGGACAGAATATTCGAAAAAAGCTTTTGATTTTATATTTTTCTGGTTATTTTGTCACTCTTCCATATTGGGCTTAGTTCACCAAATGCAGCTCTGGATTTACGTAGTCTGCTGTTGACATTTTTTTCTGTTCCTACCAATAATAATAATAATAAACTTTATATAAAATTTATAAATAACTATTATAATAACTTACTGTTTTAAATGTTACAATGACTTTTATATTTTATAGTAATATTGCATTTAAAAGCTTCACTTATATATGATAGCATTCTTTTAATCTTAAATTTGAATTTAGCATTGATTCTATTGGTTGGATTCTGAAGTAAATACTCATTTTAATGAAACACCGATCAAATTACCTCGCAAAAGACAAAAAATATTTTCAGGTGGATTCATTATTTCTTTAATTAGATACATATATCACTGTAGTTAATGGAAAATTGTCCAAGTGCTTATAAAAGAATTAGAAAAATGTGTGGATTGTCACAGCTCAAGGGGTACTTTTGTATATGCAGCTAGTATATAGACATAGTAGAGGTCTTAATTCATTTGCCCGATTACTCGGTGATGTAATGTTACGTCCTCGTTTAGATGGAGATGAAAATAATTTTGTTAGACAAGGTGCTAGATTTTGAATTACAAAACTATTAGAAATTAGACTATTCATTCAGTAGCATGCAGAGAAAATCCTTTAGGTTTACCAAAGATATGCCCAAAGCTAAATTTGGAACAAATTGATAGAATATATTATAAATTTAATAATTGATTTAAATGCTAGTTGTAGCTGAAGTAGGGGTAAATTGAAAAATATTTTATACTAGTTGTACCCGGCCTGCGTTGCTGGCCCAAAAGTCACTATAATAGAAATACCTAGTTTAAAATAATTTTTTAAAGACATAAATTTAAACTTATTCATTCACTTTATTTTAAGAAAAAATTTAACCTATTATTTGAATACAATGTCTTAAAATATATGTACAGCAAAGTTATAAAAAATAATAAATTGGCTAATATAAATTAAAATTAAAATCTGTCAAAACAAAACGAAAAATCTCTCAGAATTTATATATGAATCTTTATTAAAATTACTCAAAATATTAGAAAAGAAATTTAGTATGTCATTATATACTTGTACGTTACACATGTCTTAATATATTTGTGAACCACTAAAATTTTGAGAAGCGGTATAAGACGTATTTTTTTATTTTTGAGGCAGTACCTGAGTACAAATTTTCAGCTCTGTAACACTTTTGATTCTTAAAATATTTGTGATAGATGCTGGAAGTTGTATGGCAGCTGCTCGAACCCGTCGAAATTTTAAAAAGCGGGTAGGCCTATAACCTTCCCCTCTACTCCAGTAATATACTCTGAAAAATTCATCCAAATCGATTCAGTAGTTTTCGAGTCTATAAATAACATAAAGACAGACAGACATAAAAAATTTCATTTTTATATATATATAGATTATCACATTTAAATTGTCTAATTATTAAGGTTGATCACGATGAGCTCAATTAACATGGGTTGGTGGATCCGGAAATGAATGTATACTAGCTCATTAGATACCAGTTGGAGGATGTATACCAGTTCATTAGAGAATGTATATACAATGTAATACACATCGCATAATTCTGAAAGTGATATTAAAGCAATAATAGGACGACCCACAATTTGAAGGAGTTAGACCTGATCAAAAACGTGGAAGTACAATAGATCTAAAAAGATCTAGACTGCATAGAATTCATGTACTTTTTAATTTCATATTAATACAATAGCTCTATTTTTTATAATTATATTTGAAATTGGAATATTTATATTGCTATAATATTACCATTATTGTTTTTGTATGTGTTCTTGATTTTTTGTTGTACCTACTTGTATCATATGAATACAATTTTTATCGAGAAGGCTCTTTAGAGAAGAAATATTTTTATTTTCGCAATTCCGCAGTCACTGTAGAATACAAAAAAGGAGATAGCTATCTGATTTTTGCAGAAAGTTATTTTTATAAAAACTCTAAAAATATTTTTTCTTTATTATTTTCTTTTTTTAAGATTATGGCGTTGGGATTTCGATTTTGGGATATCACACCACACTTATACTATTACAAACACGAAATTACATTCACATTTAAGTTTATTAATGACCTAAGTATTCAAAAGAAAACTTATTGTATGATTCTTATTGTGTCAAGTATCTGGACAAAACAGCTAAAATGTTCATTTTATTGTCTTGACTCTTGGCAATTGAAATAAAAAAAAAACATAATAATAAATTTTGTTTATATATTTTTAATAAACATTAAATTGCGACTAAAATAAATAAAATAAAAAATAAACGTGCATACAATATAATTGTTGCATAATATAACGAGGAAGTAGATTTGTGATAAATGAAAAATTTAATGTACGAGTACGAGTATATAATATAAATAGTTAAATCGTATACACAAAAAAGGATAAAAAATGTTAACTGTTTGAAATGAGCTCGAGTACTCTGATTGTTAATCGAACAGGACTACTAAATATTATGTACAAAGAGGGAGACAATTGAATATAGATAGAACTATAAAAAAGGGTTGAAATAATGAATATTTTTTATTTTTTTTTTTTTCTCCTATTACTCCGCGTGGTAGCATAGGGCTTCGATAGTGAACCTCCATTCCTCTCTGTTGAGTACTACTTCCGTAATATCGTCCCAGGTATAATTGTTGACTGTTAATTCTTGATCGATTGTGCGTCTCCATGTGTTGTATGGTCTGCCGGGTCTCCTTTGTCCTTGTGGATTCCACTCTAGAGCTCTTCTTGCTATATCACTTTCTGATTTCCTTAGTGTATGACCTATCCATTTCCATTTTTTCCTATTTATCTGTCTGTTGATAGGTTCTTCTCCAGTTATCATCCATAAATCCTCGTTGCTAATTCTTGCCGGCCAGAATATTCTGCATATAATTCTCAAGCACTTGTTGATGAATACTTGTAGCTTCTGTTTGATTCTGACCGAAGTGAGCCATGTTTCACTGCCATATATTAATGTTGACTTAACACATGCTCTGAATATTGTTAGCTTTGTTGTTCTCGATATTTGGTTGCTCCGCCATATCTTCATTAGGCTCCCAAATGTTCTTCTTACCTTATTTATACGGCTGTTGACATCTTCTTTTGCTCCTCCTCTTGATGTTATAATGCTCCCCAGGTAGTTGAATTCTTCTACGTATTCTATCTGTTGTCCACTCACTGTTATTGGCTCACTATAACTATTGTTTGTCCTCATTGCTTTGGTTTTCTCGATATTTAATTCCAGTCCCGATTTCTTTGCTTCTTCCTGTAATCTGTTGACTTTGTTCTGTAGGTCCCTTTGATTTTTTGATATGAGGCATACATCATCTGCGTAATCTAAGTCTTCTAAGTTTCCGAAGAGATCCCATTCTATTCCGTTTATTCCATTGCAAACTTCTCTTAGAATGTCGTCTAGTATTGTGTTGAAGAGAAGTGGAGATAGTGGACATCCTTGTCTAACTTCTATATTGGTGTAGAATGGATCACTGATCTTACCTCTGTGTTGAACTGTTGTCTCTGCATCTTCATACATCGCTTTGATGATGTTGATGATTTTTTCAGGAACTCCCTTCTTTGTAAGTGTTCTCCATATTGCGCATCTCTTGACTGTGTCGAATGCTTTCTTAAAATCTATGAATAGTAGATATAGTGGGGCATTCCATTCTACTGATTGTTCAACTATGACCCGTAAAGTATTTGCCTGGTCTACACAGCTTCGGTTTGGTCTGAAACCTGCCTGCTCTTTCCGTAGTATTGGTTCTAGTACTTCTTCTAATCTTTTCTTTATAATAATTGCTATTATCTTATGAATAGTATTTAGAACCGTGATTCCTCTCCAGTTGCTGCAATTTGCCAAGTCTCCTTTCTTAGGTATCTTGACAATCATTCCTTTCTTCCATGATGGTGGTATATTCTCCTCTATCCATGCTTTCCTGATGTGGGGTTCAATTGTTTTTGCGAATAAGTCAGGGTCCAGTTTGGCTATTTCTGCTGGAATTCCATCTTCACCTGTTGCTTTGTTGTGCTTCAGGATATTGATTGTAGCTTTGATTTCTTCTATATTTGGAGCTTGAGTAGATATTGGCAGTCCCTCAGTTGGGTAGATATTAGCATTGTCTCTGTTTCTTATGTGTGCTTCATTATTTGTACTTTCTTCGTTGCTCAGTTCTTGGAAATGTTCTCTCCATCTCTTTAATTGATCCTCTAAGTTTGTGATGAGCGCACCATTTTTATCTTTAATTGGTTTGTTTTGTTGTTCCGACTGGTTTGTTAAGTTCTTGATTATGCGATGCAATTCTCTCAGGTTATGTTGCTGTGCTGCTTTTTCTGCTTCTCCGGCTAAATTTTGTAGAAATTTCCTTTTATCTCTTCTTGCTGCTCTTTTTACTGTTTTCGCTATTTCTTCATATTCTCTTCTTGATGCCATTCTGTTGTTTATCATTTTCTTCATTTCACCTCTTCTTTTAATCAAGGCCCATGTGTTATCGGTTATCCAGATTTTCCTTTGTGGTTGTGAAATTCCAAGATTTTGTTCGCTTGTTTGGTTGTAAATTTCCAGAATTTCTTCCCAAGTGTATTCTCTATTATTTCTAATATTTTCTCGTAACGCCGTAACTAATAATGAATATAATTTATTTTAATAAATTTATAAAAAAAAATGTAAAATATGTTTTAAAAAAGTTGGGAGATATGACAGAGCTTCAGCTTCCGAAAGACTTTTAAAACTATACACAATATTTATAAAATATTATTAATTGTTGGGTTAAGTACTTGGTCAGTCACATCATAAAGGTTAATGTGTGGTATTACTCCAGAGTCAATAAGACATCCGTACATTTGGAAAGCTCTAAAAAAATCTAAGCATCGAAGATAAATGGACCATTATAAATGTAAAAAATATATAAAATATTGGAGCATAGTTTTGAAACATCGAGATTAATAACTGATAAACGGTTTGCAGTAGTATTGTAAAAAATATTTAGCAAACTCAATTGTAATGGAAAATCAACGGGAAATGGTTACACATTTTGGGTTTCCCAGATGATATAAAACTAATTTCTACAGATTCTTATAAGTTAGAAACTATACTAAAACAACTAAATGGATGAGAAATGTACAAATTGTACAAAAATGTACAAATATTATTTATTTTTATTTCCCTATCTCTAATGGAGACATGCAGAGTAGTTTGTATGATTTTTTGTCTTATATATAAACAATTTTTGTTTTATATGCAAGCATCCGATAATGACTTTGCGGATGAGGAACCCAATGTTAACTCCTCCATGTCAATTTAGTTACAAATAGATTAAGTAATTTCGGAAGGGGATCTGTTCACTTTAGCACCGCAGCCCCAAATGTGGTTATTGTGAATACGCGTGTTATTTAGTTATACGTACTCTGTTAGTATCTGTTGGATAGTCGCAGCATGTTGTGACGCTTGTCACTTCCAACTACATTAAGACAATATAGGGCCATTTAATATTTCTGTTCTGTCCGCCACATGCGTCAGAATACATTATTAATTTTGTTGTTCTGAAGTTCTTTTCTATATAATGTAGAAAACAGCTGGAAATTTCGTCGGAACCTCTTGAGGCAATACTTTCATCTCAAACATACATATGAACACATTTATTACCTGAAACAGTACCAGAAATTTTCTAGATTAGATTTGCACAATAAACGGTAAATTCGGAAAACAATTTTATAAAATGTGTTTAATTTACAATTTTCTTCAACATTTTATGTTCAAAGTTAGGAACACTTGAAAATTCAAAGTATTTTACCTAAATTATGAATACCTAAACAATAGGTTCATAATTTCCTCTTATAGTAGCTGACGTTTGTCGTAATAACAGGTGTGGGCAGCGTTCTCATTAAATCAAACCAAATCACAGTAACATCATTCTCTTCTATTTTGGATTTTTCTGCGTTCTAAAAGAAGTTCTAAAACTGGGTCTATTATTTCTGTACTTGTTTTGTTGGGTGGGCTTTTTTTACCTCTTTTATCTTTTGGTGCTACTGCTTCATCATCCAGTTGTACTCTAGAAACTACTCTGTTTATTTTTCCATCTGATACTTGCAGTACACCTTTAAAAAATTTCTTACCTACAGAAACATCTTTTCCATTTAGATCTTTGAAAAAATATATTCTTGTAAAGTTTCTACGGCTTATGTCCTTGTTCGTGTATTTCCTCATTTTAGAAATTATTTTGATGGATCCAAATATGAAAGCTGTTTATAAATCGAAATTAGACAGCGCGTAATAGTAATGGTGAATTTTTTTGTTGTGAAATAGAAAGTTTTGAAGGACATTGTTTTTTACAATTATATGTTCCATTTGCAAAGCCTAAGCAACTTTTGGTTTTACGAAAAATTTTATTTTGATTAGTGCAAAAATGGCCTAAGCCACAATGAGGGTTAGGCCACTTTAGCACTAAAATAAATAAGAAAAATGGCTTAGGCCAAAAAAAAAAACAGGTTTGCAACAACAAAGTGACCTCTTCAAGTATACAGCTTATATTCTTCATCCTATTATTATTCGATTTATGCAAAAAAAAGCAAAATTTTTTGGTTGAGGGTTAGGCCACCTTACTTCTGAGCCCCTCATTTCTTCTAGAACAATATTTATTTTGTTTTTTTTATAATGTTTTTTGAATTAGATGCACTTTTGCTGTTTCAAGTCCGAACCTAATTTTAAGTACTTCGTCACACACAGAAATGCTTAATAGACCTTCTTTTTCCTAAAATAGCCTTACCTCCAAGAAAAATGTGTTAGAGAATAGATTCCCAAAAGTAATAAAACTAAATTTAAGAAAAAAAGTAGAACAAATATACAAAAATAATCCCAATAATATAACAAAAATAGTAAAAATCATAGTAAAATCTGCATTGTTTAAAGGTACAGGTGTACCTTTCCAGCGGAATTAAGGGTTTTAAAATGCCAGCTGAATAAAAGTTAATAATAAGGATTATTGAATTACTAAATGAAATATATTGAGTATAAATGAACTGAAAATAATAATATAATAAATTTTATTTTTAGACATTGTTCTAAATATAAATTACTGTTTTACAAATACATATACATATGCATATGGTTGATCTATTTAGCCATTAAGTAAAATTCAAATAAAAGTATTAATTAAACACACCAGTCACTATTGGAATTAATACAAAAATGTTATTTTTCATTTTTATTTTTAAAATTCAAAACTGTATTCAAATTCAAAATAGTACAGTAAATAACAAAAAAATATTAATTAAATTTAAATAATAGAAGATGGAAGGCATTTTTGTTATAAAAACTTGTCAGTTGAATTAAGTCTTTTAATGTAAAAGATTTTAATCTTTAAATCAAAAAATTGTATAACTACCTTCATTCTAAGTAATTAAAAAAAAATACTTTTAAAATAAAACTTCAATTTAAAAAACTTTTTGTTTTTTGTTTTTAATGGCTTAAAATAAGTAAGCTTAAGTAAGCTAAGAATAATTCAAACTGCCTTACACTATAAAAAATTGCATTTCACAATTTTAATTGGAAATTTTTTATTTTTAGTTTTAATTACAGTTGACAAATCTTGCACACTGCTGCAAAAACTTTTTTGAATACCATGACTTTAAATAAATTAAGAAAAAGAAAAAAAAAACAACAATTCAACATGTTGACCTAGGTACGTACTTTGTATAATTACAATCTTCAAATTCTTGTCCCTAGTCATCGATGTAGGCCAATTTAACAATAATTGACAATTTCGTATTTCCCAATTTCTTTGACATCATTTCAAGAAATACGATTGATTGGCAATTAAGATTTTGTACAACTAATTTATTAGCATTCCATTATAAAAAATTTCAAGTGAAAATAAAATTAAAGTATTTACTAATTTATTAGTATTTAAAAATCTGATTTGTGTCACCTGTTTTTTTTTTAATTTTTACATTTCGTCGCATGAGTATTATTTTATGCCATACGCCAATTTTTGAGTAAATTGACCTAACGATTGATTTAGAGGTTTTAAGGTTTTAAGGTCAGCTCTTTCTGAGTTTTTGGTCCGTTTTCATCTATCTTATTTAGTTTTTTTGATAATGAGTATTGATATTGTCCCATATCCACTAATTTTACAAGTACATATATGACACATTTTTATCCCATAAGCCAAAAAATGAAATTTTTATCCTTTATATAATGTAAAAATCAAATTTATTTTGTTAGTATTATTTTCACCTACTTCCATTGCCCATGGATTTGGAATGAAATAATAACCAAAAAAATGTTAATATTATTTTGTCCCATACGCACAAGAAACTTTAATTATACGGATATGGAACAAAATAATATTGAATTTGCGTAAAATTAAATTTGTACCATATCCATTGAAAATGTAAGCTTAAACAATAAAGTTCATATTATGAAATTTTGGTATGATTATTGATCAGCAGCATGTGAACTTTTAAAGTCAGAACATATTTTAAGCATTATCGTGAAATTAAAATGTCGTCATCACCACTTAAAATCTGGAATTTAATAAAAAGGTAAAATATTTTATTTTTATTAATAGATACCAACTGCGAAACCAAATCTCATTAAATGCGCATAAAGTAAACAAAAGCAAATGCATGCAGTTTTTGAGATAATGCACATTTAATAAGTTTTGAATTCTGCAGAAACCTTATTTACTTATTTTATTAGCATGGGACATGACAATTTCTGCATAGAATGATATAGATATGGAATAATATCTTAATGTTCCCACTTCAAAAATTAAACAAAATATAAACGAAACAGCGGACTGATAACAGATTAATTCTGATTTGGACTTTTTTGGTATAGGTACATGGATATTTGTATTTTAATATTTATACAAAAATGTACTAAATATTTTCTTAATTTAAAGTAATTTTTAACATGCTATGAAAAAAAGCGTTAAGTTTGTTTTATTTTTATTTACTGTATTTTAAGAAGAAAATTTGCTTTATTTTATTTCAAAATCAAATTTAAAAATTTAAATATTATTAATATGCTATGAAAAAGTGTTAAGTTTTCGTTATTTTTATTTAATGTAAAAAAAATCTGTTAGATTAAGGCAACTTCACAAATATATGAATTAAAAATTTATTTTCTTTTAAATAAAAAAAAAATATTTGTTTACTTTAAATTAATTTTAAAATTACCTTGATTATAGATACTGGGGTTGGTTCTTATTGAAAAACTTACACTTTATTTCTTGAAGAAAAACTAAAAAGAAATTTCTATTTTTTATTATAGAACTACCATTTTAATTATTTTTCATTATATTTTATTTAATAAATTTTCTCGACTTGCTTCGACTTATTCATTAATCATTATCCAAAAAAGGCTATATTAAAAATTCATATAAAATTATTTTGTTCCATATCACTTCTAAACCAATATTTTAAACAAAAATTACTTGTTATTCTTTATTTGTTACACATCCAAAAAAACTTTGTACCATGTCATACATCACGAACAAATAGGAAAAACTATGTATGAGGTATAATGCTAGTTGGTATAAAGTTAATAATTTACTTTTAATAATTAATGACCATAACCTTTTTTAAAATATACTAATTATCTTCAAAATTTAAATTTAAGTGCAAAACTATTCAATTTAAATTAACAATGTAAAAAATTTAAATATTTTTCGGCTGGTTTTTTAGTATTTTCAACCTAAACATTCAAAATCGATTTATTCAAAGTGTACTAAGTGACGTATGGGATAAAATAATTCTCGACGATATCTTAAATGCAGTTCGTCGCTTGAGCCGTAGATGGTTTTAATAAATTCTGGCTGTTGTTTATCGACTTGACATAAAGTGTTTTGACTGTAATAATAATTTTTACTGAGTATTTTTAAGATTGTTGTTATCAGTTTTTTTTTATTAGTTTTAAAGACGAGTCTAGAAGTATTAAAGAAATTAAGATTAATGAGTATGAATCTGCTGTTTTGCTGGAATATACTTTTTAGACTTTTAAACCAGCTGATAATTGGTTATCTGTCAGGTTGTTGCTCAGGTATTGCCCCAAAATAATAACTTTTTTTTTATTATTATTCATTTCATTTATTCCGCTACATATAAGACGATTAGTCTTTTAAGCATGTAACTAGAATGCATAATTTAAAACTAAAAAAACTAAACATATTAGAAAATAACAATGAAAATAGTTAAAATGTAAGAATATAAAGTGCTTAAACTATAACTAGATTAAATTACTAAATTAATAAAAATAAAACATATATACATTACATATATAGATATAAAAAAAAAAAAAAAAAAAAAAAACAATATTATATACAGAAATTTACATACTTACATATTGGTATACATCATGCTTGGTGAACTGAAATAATACATTTGTATACCTCACTCATGATTTCTGAAATACTCACTGTTGAGCTCAGTAAGCCTTTTCATGTTATTAACGCGCAAAATGTAGTTCGGCATGGAGTTCCAAAGAATAGTAGTTCTAATAAAATACGATATGTGTCTTAATCGACTCCTGTGACGAGGAATTATTAGATTCATATTTCTTGTTGATCTACCAGTAGTGACCTTTTCAGAACGGTATAATGGCATAAGATTTAACAAGATCTTTTTCATAACAACAATATACCTTGCTTTCAAAAAGTTACTTAGTGTATCACCTAATATTACGTTGGAAACATCACTAATGTGGTCATGTTTACGCCGGTATATACATCTTACTAACATTTGTGACATTTTTTTCGTTTAATGAATTTTTTTTATGCTCTTGACCGTAACTATATAGGTTAACTATACCTTTTCGGGCTTAATTATGTACGATAATGCAAGTTTTTACTACATATTTTAATTACAATGTTTTTGTCAACTCCTTGAATAAAACTAGTAATATTGTCAGGAACTAAGCCTTAAATACCGTAGTTCCAATTTAAGTTGTTACCCAAATCAAGCATACTCCCCATTATTTTTTGTCATATATTTTATCCCGATGACAAATGGTACTGAGCCAGTTCGAAAAACCAAAAAAGCATTTTTTGTGCTTCGTCTGGAGTCGATCCTGGAACCTTTCGGTTGAACCTTAATCAATGTTGAACGAATTTGATTTAAAAAAAAAACGTTTAAACTCTTCCAGTTGTTCTAAAACTTAAAATTTAAATGTTACATAAAAAAACGTAAGAATTACCTTACATTTGGTTTTAAATATTATTAATTACTTATTTTGACAATTCAAATTAAATAGAGAGTGCAAACCTAATTCAAAATAGTTTAAATTTTATGAGTTTCAGGCCGAGTATCCCAATTAAATAATTCCAAAATCTCCAATTAGAACTGATATTTAGAATCAAAGATTTTTTTAATTCAGAAATTTCAATGCAAACAGACGGACGGTTATAATTAAAATTCTATTATCAATATTAATTTTATAAAAAAATATTCCATGCACGAGAAACACTTCGAAAAAATTTCGAAATTGAAGTGTCATGAAATATATTCAAAATCACATATCTCCTTTTTTTGTTTTAAAATTTTCATGATTTTGTTGTGTCTGTTCATTCTGTTTTCTGTTTTCTGCTACGTTTCAATTTGAAGTGCACTCTAAAATACTGAACTGAATGTTACTCAATATATACATTGCTGCTGTTGTTAACATAAATGATTGCTGTATGGAAATAAATTTATAACATCTTCAGAATTACAATAGAACTCGATTATTTTCTCTTTTTCACAAATTTTTGTAATTTTAGCTTTATTTGTTGTCTTTTATTACTTAAATTTCGATGTAACAATGAAAGATCACAAGAGTGTTCAAAAGTTGTGTGATTTCATTTGTATATGCTAATATAAAAAAATTGTTAAAATTTTCATTTAAATTATTTTAATAATATTGTATATATACATATAGCTATACAATCAACAAGCCGTAACAAACAATTTAGATAATATTCTGTTAAAATTAAGTAGTTGAAATTTTAGTAATTAGTTGGGGTACAACAATCACAATTTTGAATATTGAAATGAATCAGGGTCGTCAATATTTTTATTTTATTAATTTCGTTGCATTTTAATTGCATTCGATTTTTGATAAAAATTTAAATAATTTAATAATTACTTTTTGGGTGGTATGGAGTCATGAAAGACTTGAAGTTACTTGAAGACACTTTTTTTTGTTTTTTTTGGTGTTTCGGTTCGAAATTAACAATAATGTTTGGTAAGGTAAAAATAGGTGTACAATTTGTCTTACTTTTGTTAAAAGACTTTTTTTCCTGGTAGACAGTTAAGGTTTTCGTTTTAAGTTGGCTGCTGGTTGGAATATGCTGTAGGTTTCTTGTCAATGAATTTTGATGATGAGTGGGTGTGGTCACGTAGTTATGTGTGAACTTTTTAAAGTTTTTTTTCACTATTGATATGTTTAAGTCTTTGTGTAGGTTTCTATTTTTCACATACTATTGGGCATTGATTATAACCCTTAAGATTTTTGATTGTATTTTCTTGTATTATCTCCACATTAGTGTTAGATGTGGCATCCGTGCGTTTTAATATAGAATTGTATATTATTATTTTGTAGTCTAATTTCATCTTTAAATGTTTTCCAATTAAGCAATAGAAAGTCTTTAATTTTACTTTGAGTTTGTCGTCTCTTTTCCTTGAAACATGTTTTTTCCAGCCCAACGTCAATCAAGATGAACTTAGAGATATCTAACAACATTTGTTTGCATTACAGGTACTCCACTTGAAGGCATTTCAAAACAGAACTAAGAGAAGAGTACCAGAATATAACTGACTAAAAAAATATGACGAAAAATCAGTAAATCTGATTAAAAATTTTGAGCTTAGTACTTTAATGCTAAATTAGGTCTAGGCGATTTTGCATCATATTAGAAATAGACAAATATGTATGTAATATATATTATACTCTAAATAAACACGTATAGCATTTAAGTAACAAATAATAAATAAATAAATAAAAAAGAGTTGTCTTTTCAGAGTTGTGAATTAACGTAGATCTCCTTTGGTTTTTCTTTCTTCTTTTTATAACAATGGGTGATGTGAATAAAAATTGAGTATAAACTCAGAATAACATTTGTTGAGTAAAGAAATTTTTTCAGAGTAGTACTCAATCTAATGTGAATAAAAATTTTAATCAAAGTGGTTCCTTATCAATCTAAATTTCAAAATTAGAGTTTAGAAATGACTGTGCGCAGAACAAATTTGTACGTAGGTACTATAAAAAGTATAAAAAAAAATAAAGTGAAATTTTGTAAATAAAGAGTGTTTTTTTTTAGAATGATAGAACTTCAAATTGAAACAAAACGCATTTAAATTAAGATTGAAGCCAAATATTTTTGATTTCAGTTTAGTAAACATTGGCAAATTATAACGCAAAGACTCACTACTGCCAAACTTATAAAGCACTTCGTGAGATTTATAATTTACATAATCGTCCATCAGAGCAGATTATAAATAGTTCGGATTAGAACAATGAAATTTCTCCAACAAAATATCTTACTATCCAAGTAAAAAATTATTGGAATAGTAAAAAAATGTTGGTGCTCTATAGAGAAATAATGATTAATAGTTATATTTCTTCAAGTGGCATTAAACAAATTAAGCATGGCACTAAAACTGCCAATAACAATCAAGACATTGACAACATTATGAATGATTTTGTTGTTAATGTCACAACAGAAATTGATATTGATATCAGGAATATATGAGAAGTTTTTCTAGAAATATATTTGAACCATTTCAGCTAACTGCAACGAATTTTGATCAAATAAGAGATGTAATAAGTAAATTAAGGTCTGCGGATGCAACTGAGTATGATAGTATTTCTGTAAAATTCATAAAAAAATTTCTGAAGTTTTAATCCCGGTTTTAGTCAAATTTGCTAATGTGTTGTTTTAAACATGCGTCTATACTGACTCATTCAAAAGTACAGTTATCACAACAATTTTGCAAAATACCAAATAATGAAACGAAAATGATCGAAACAAATATAAGCCAGTATGGATATTCAGTGCACTTTTCAAAATTTTTGAATCTATAATTAAAAATCGATTATGTATATTTTTACAAAATAATAACATCCAAACCGAAGAACAATTTGGTTTAAAAAAAAAAATCAAATACAACGGCAGCTTGCTTAAGCTTAACCTGATTTTATTTAAAAAAGTATGGATGATGGAAAGTATGCTTGCTGTGTTTTTCTCGATTTGAAAAAGGCGTTTGATTGTGTCGACCACGATATTCTTCTGTTAAAACTGGGTAACATGAATTTAGATTCGAACCAAATTTCCTTCTTCAAATCATATCTCTCGGATAGAATTCAAAAAGTACATGTAGAGGATGTACTTAGCAAGTCTTATCTGATAAATAAAGAATTTCCTCAGTGAGCAAATCTAGGTCCCAATCTATTTAAAAATGTACATAGATGACATATCACGACTACACTTAATAGGGACAATCCAGTTATATGCAAACGATGTTGTATAAAAATATGGCAAAACCAATGAAGAATTGAATTAAGAAATTCGATCCAGTATATGATCTTAACATAATAGAAGAGTAGCTTTGCAAATATAGTATTACCTTGAATGTCAAAAAACTAAAATTATACTATTTCAAAATAAAGATTTTAATAGTACTAATTTTAGCTTCAGAAATTATATCATAGAAATAGTAAGCTCCTTCAATTACCTTGCCCTTATCATAGATAACAAAATAAATAAAATGATAATATGATCACAGAGCGAAAACAATCCTCAAGAAATTCAGCAGGTTCCATTGCATCCTGAAAAATGCATTGTATGATGTAGTTTACACGCTGGAGGCATCCTCGGTCCATATTTCTTTAAAAACTATGCTGAAACAAATGTTAAAGTGAACGAAATATTTATTAAAAGAAAGGTTTGGTGATAGTAAATGTAAAGACTTTCAAGATCAAGCGACATAGCGCCAATGGATTATTTTCTTTAGAGTTATCTCAAATTATTGGTTTATACTAATAAAACAGACACAACAGACGCTTTGCTAGCTAACATAATCGGTGTTATTGATGGAATAAGGCTTGAATTACTTCAAAAATTGTCCAAAATGTGCGTGACCAAATGCGGTTTCTCAGAGCTAGTCGTGGTAGACATATGCCGGAAAATTATTTTTAAAACCTAAATGTCATAAAATTATTTTTGCTTCCATCTTAATTTAAGTGTGTTTTATTTCAATTTAAAATTTATAAATACAATTTCAATAAACAAAAGTTAATTTAACAATTTTGAACAGAAAAATTATTTTAAGTTTGTTTTTAAATATTCATACTAGTAGAGGAAAATACTATAGATCGAAGCATTTTGGCTAAGCAATCGATTTCAAATCATTGTATAGATTTGAAAATAAAAAGTTAATTTGGATAAATATAACCAATTTCATTCAATTTCATCCAAGTTTATATTTTTTTGTAGTTTATGAGTTTATGTCCAACTCATCAACTAATATCAATTATCATAAACACAATAGATTTCCTTACAAAAAGGAGGCGTTGAAAATATAGAACTTAATTGGTTCAAGTCATATTTAAGTAATAGAAGTCAAAAAACTTAAGTCAACGGTGTAGTCTCACAAGCAATTGAAGTTTTGTTGGGAGTTCCACAAGGATCTGTATTAGGGGTGTTATTGTTTCTGATATACATAAATGATATGGAGATAGCTGTAATTTTAGCGCAACTGATCCTGTTTGCGGACTTGTGCACTTCTATATGTTTCAGGAAAATCAGCAGATGATTGCATAGAGAAAATAAATAATGATTTGGAAAGAGTCAACAAGTGGCTAAGAATGAATAAATTAAAGCTAAATTTAGATAAAACAAAGTTCATGATAATTAATGGTAGTTCAGAATACCAAGTAAAAATCGATGATGAACCTGTTGAAAAAATAAGCGAAATTAAGTACTTAGGGTTAATACTAGATGATCAATTAAAATTTCATAAGCACTTTGATTATAAATGCAAAAAAAACTCGAAAAAAACATACTTCTTCAACAAAATCAGAGATAAAATGTCTCAAAAATGTGCAATATCAGTATACAATGCAATTATTAAGCCTAATTTTGAACTATATTCGAGTTTAACAGCATTTTTAAATAATGAACAAATAAGTCGGTTGCAAAAGCTACAAAATAA
Source organism: Argyra leucocephala (assembly GCA_963942445.1). Classification (NCBI taxonomy): domain Eukaryota; kingdom Metazoa; phylum Arthropoda; class Insecta; order Diptera; family Dolichopodidae; genus Argyra; species Argyra leucocephala. Next base: position 144,844,994 of record OZ012677.1, read on the forward strand.
AAATATGAGAAGTATTTTGAAATGTAATAGATTAACACATATATAGACAATATGTTGAAATCATTAAATTGGCTGAATATTAAACAAAGATTAATATTTAATACACTTGTGCTCATCTTCAAAATTAAGCACAATATGATGCCGATATATTTATCAGAAAAATTAACATATGTAGGTGATGTTCAACATTGTAGTTTAAGAAACATCTCCAACTTTAGATTACAGTTTTGTAGAACGGATCTGGCTCAAAAGAATTTAATGTATGAAGGGTTAAAGCTATTTAACAATTTACCTCCGGAAATAAAAACTGAAACTAGTATTGAAATATATAAAAAAAAACTTATTAAAAATATAAAAACATCTTATTTATTAAATTAAAATGAATGTAAAAAATATTGTAAGTAGTATTGTAATAGTTTATGTATTTACATGTATAAAACTAAATAAATTAATAAATCTAAATCTAAAAGGTTGTTTATGTATATTAAATAACATAAATGTGGAAAATTTAAATTATTCCAGAGTAACTTTGCTAGAATTCATTTTATTAGAGATCACCAATTCAGATTACGAAATAACCAGATTACCTACCAAATTACTAAAAAAAACTTCCAAATTATTTATAAAATAGATGGAAATAAAAAATGCATAAAATACATGCAATTGACGAACCTCGAATCCAACACCTATGAGTAAATAGCGAGATAACATAACGTTGAATATTAAATTTCTATCCCAAAATCTCCGAAACAAAATCCCCAAAGAAAAAACTGTAAAGATAAAATCCTTGTAGACAAAATTTCCAAAGACCAAGCCCTTGAAAAACAAAATCCCCAATGGAGACATTTCATTGTTTTCTTGTATTTCCAACGCTTTACTAAAAACAAATTCTTTTAACTTGTTCTGGAAAAAGTAGAATCTCAGTCTTTGTATTCAACAGAGGCTGCGTAAAACGAAATTTCGGGATATTTTTGTTTCTTGAGATTTTGTTTTTGTAGATTTTGTTTTTGGAGATTTTTTGTTTTCAGGATGTTGTCCGTCTCTCTATTACATAATCTCTATATACGATTACGTTCCTTAATTCTTTTATATTAATTCCGAAATTAGTTTTTACTGAACTCAACAGAACCCCACAGTCCTATAAAAATTAATATCACAATCTTGAAACACCCTATACATACATGTATATCTAGACATTAAATAGGAAAAATTGTTAATTGTTTAAAATGTTTTATGAGTGTCAATCATATTTGAAATGCGTTAATTAAAATGAATAAGTTAAGTGCATTAGAAATGAAAGAGATTAAAGAATTTGTTGTTTGCTTCAAAATTACTTACCGTATTATAGGGCTGAAAACTTGTTTCCTTTAAAATTTACATCTGAAATTCTAGGCATAAATAATTTTAAATTTGTTACTTTTCAAAAATCAATAATTTGAGTACGTTAATAATTTTTATTTCTTTATCACTGTGGGTTATATAAAAATTACTAAGTTATTTCCATTGATGCTTGGTACAGGAGATTTGAGTTAATATTTTAAATTTTCTTTTGATACTGATGAGCTGTATTCCGTTAGAATTAGCTATATTCCAAAGTATTGTTTTGTTATGTTTTCATTATATTTTTGTAGAGCATATCAGTTTTTCAACAATTAAAAGCGGATCTTAAAATGTTTATCGAGGGCATACATAGACATAATATGTATGTGAATATGAGAACCAACTTGAATTTGATTATATTTTCTGTATTTACTTAATTTTCTCTTTGCACCGCCTCGTAATAGCCAGGTTTAAGTTGCTTCATTATTATTAATTTTTTATTATTGTAAAAATAGAGTAATATATATTTAATATTTCAGTTTGTGGGGCTTAAGATATTTAAATAATATAATATAATTCTAATTTCAATAATTTTCCATTGCTTTTAATTATTTAGTAAAACCAGTGTAACAGTTCCTAGTTTCAGAATCATACATTATCTCCTGTGAGAAAAAACAGGACGATTGCAGAGCAGTTGTTTTACAGAATTTGAAGTGTTCACTGTTGTTCGACCGAACGTTTTTAGATGATATCAACTAGTTTCACGGCGTTTAACGCACATTTGATGATTTTAAACGATTGTTTACTGAAAGTTAAATAACTGATTTAGAAGATTATTCTTGTAGTAATTATTTGATGTGCTTCCACGTTTTAGCAATACCCTAAGCTATTTTTTATTCATGTTATAGAACCATTCACTATACTTACCTACTCTAGTCGCAGTGTATTTGATTCCCTTTAACAGTTTTCACAATCCATATGTTATATACGAATGAAGAAAATTACAACACAGAAACATCTTTACCGAAATTGTAGAAGAAACTGCATACACCCTAGAAAACAAATAAAGTATGGAGGTAAATATCTACACAATCAGTTAGCACTATTATTCCAAACAGTAATTACCAGAGTAATTATTCCAGTTGTAAAAATATCACGATACCTATTTTCAAAAAAAGTGAAATTAAAAAGTTCCAGAAAATTACAAAGGTGCCGGAATATCAGAGCAAATTCCTATGTGCGAAGACCATCAAAATTTCCATAAAAATAGATCCATGGTAAATGCAATTTTCGTGGTTCGACAAGTAGTAGACAAATCTATAGAGTTTGAGAAGCCCGCGCTTATGTGTTTCGTCGATCTAACAAAGGCCTTCGACCGCGTTAAGGTAAATGACATAATAGAGATATTGCAAACAAAACATGTTCCACTCGAAATAATCAAAATAATTTAAGTTTTAAACAAAACTACCTCAATGCACACACTAGCCAATAACATCATGTCGAATGAAATTCCAATATCAGCAGGAATAAGACAAGGTGATTCTCTAAGTCGATTTACTTTCAATACAGTTATGGGCGAAATTATATATCAAAAGTGAAATATGCAGGACCCGGATTTAGAATCCATGAAGGAGAAATGAAAATTATATGTTTCGCTGATGACGCTGTGCTAATATCCGAAAACGAATACGAGCTGCAAAATTTATCGCACCCGTTTTACCTAACAAAACTCAATATGGTGATCTCGGTTGCAAGGACAAAATCACTTGTTATTGCAAAAGATCGCATAAGGTGTAGCCTTGCTATAAACCATTAAATAATCGAACAAGTTTTTGTTTTTTCCTTCCTTGCTTCTCTTGGGAGCATAGGGCTTCCACTTGACATTTCCATCGTACTCGATTTCTAGCTGCTAATTTCACTTTATGAGGTAATTTCCGAGGCAATGTCAAATTTCATTTTTAATCTGTTTGTACTGTCTAAGTAGAGGATTGGCCTACTGTAGAAGACCACTTTGATAATTTTATCTGCGCCTACATGGTAAGACGACGTCATATTTTTCTGCAAGTTGTCGCTGCGATTTTATCCATCTTTGACGTTAAGATGCCTGACGTTACTGGGTACGTTGTGTCACATACTTTTGTCAGTTGTTGACAATTGTGGAATTATTAGTGTTTGTCCAATATTATTTATTGTGTTATTTTGTTATTGTGTTGTATGAGATATATGAGTATTGATATAGATATTGATATAGGTAATATTTTTAGTTATATAAAGTATTAATTATATATTAATTATTTTTATTGATTATTAATTATATACATAAAATTTTACTATTTTTTTTTAGTTATATTTTATACCACATCGTAGTTGAAACACATTTCTGTGCTCCAACCGATTAGGCCACGCAAGTGGCGAATGGAACAAGTAAAGTCGTTTAAGTACTTGGGAATAGAGGTTTCCTCTAAGCAAGACCGAAATTCGGAGAATATGCAACAACTAAACAAAACTGTGAGACCCTCTGGATGTTTAAACGACTTTATTATATAAAATATCAAAAAAAAAATATACAAAACGAATGAAAGTGCTCAGTAAAATTACAAAGCATACACTAAGAGACAGAATTCCGAGAGTGCTCAAATAAGAAAAGCCTCTGATATCCAAGATGTTGTGAGATGGACCAGAACTAGAAAGCGAGGTTGAAACGAACATGTCTCTCGAATGCAAAATAACTGCATTATGGAAATTGCTAGAAATGGCAGACCTTCAGGTAGACCACCGAAAAGTATCAATAGCTGAATATGTATCCCTATAAATACTGAATCACCAGATTGACTAAAAATCAGATAAAAACAATTATTGTATTTGGTGACTAAAAATTATTGAATTAATATTAAATTTAGATTATTGGTGGATCCAATTGCACAATACACTATACATCAGAGATTACTTAACTCATTTAATACATTATTAAACAGTATATATTGTCATGAAATTGAATTAGTAGTAGCACAATAATCAATTTATTTTTTATATTAAAATAGTATTGGATAATAGAATAATTTTAATTACATTAAAAGGGAGTAACATTTCAATGCAAATATTCCCGTAGAATACAATATAATTCACATTATAATGTAAATAAATATTATATACATTATCCTGAATTTTTAATAGAAAGTTTTCAAAAATATTTTCATTTTAGTCAATGCAAACTTTTTTTTCCATTTTTTTATTTAATTTTTAGCTGTTAGTTTCTATTTATTTATATAGAAGGTTAATGGAACCGAATGTCAAAATAATGTTGTTTGCTGTTAAAGGATTAATTTGCACTCTACTCGCATTCATATGACGTTATATATTGTTTAATTTTAAATTGTACAGAGAAGTCTAAATTTTTAAAAGCATTTGAGTCTATACAAAAACAAAAAAACAGAAGGAAAAAAATACAACTTTCATCTTAAATATTGAATAACAATAACATTGTGAGGGGGAATTTATATAGAGGGTTAAGAAAAAGAGTTAGGGTAATGTATAGAACAATATTATATAATACATTATAATATAAAACAAAAAAAAAATGCTCTCATTGTATGTTCTACTGCACTCTTTCAGCAAATTGTTGTTTGTTGCTTTAGTTTATTCTTATTAAGTATAATATATACATAATATATACGAGTATGTACAAGTAAGTTATGTCCTCTTCAATGATACTTTTTTATTTTATCTTTTATTTTTATGTTTAAATTGTGTGTTGATTTTAACTGGTTTATATAGAAACGTTCAATTCATATATGGTTTTCATATACGAGTATATTACTATATATATGTATATTCCACGGCTAGTGTATATTTTGAACAAAATAGACTTATACAAATATTTGTAATGTGTTAACTCATGTCAATATTTGGTTAAAAAAAGAAAGCAAAAAAATAATGTTTATTTATTGCTGCTGCTGCTGCTGCTGTTGCTACCGCTGTATTATATAGTATGTTATTATATTATTCAAAAAGCTAACCAAAGAAACGCCTATTACATACCACAAAGAAGATATATAAATATACCATCATGTACTACATATAGGTATGAAATTATACATATATCCTTTTTATTATCCTTTTTTATTTTTTTTTAATGAAAATTGAACCAATCTACTTTTTGACCGTAACGAGAATTTATTTTTGCTGATCAAATGATGAATACCTACCAAAAAAAAAAAAGTTATATCGAAAATTAAGAAAGGTTATCTACCAACACTAGTATATATGTTACCTATACTGATATATTAATAATAATTCTGTATAAAATAAAATAAATGATTTTGAATAAAATAAAATAAAAAAAAAACGTTTTTAAGTTTATCTGCAAGGATTTATTCATATAGATCCCTTTTGGCTATAATGAAACAAAAAATATGACTTCTGTTATTTATTTGAATTTTCTTTTATTAGGCCAGCGAAGTTGAGATAAACAAAATAGGTGTTCCTTTCAAATAATTCTATCGAAACACCAGTACTAAGGTTGGTCCAATTCTTTTAAACTATTAAAATTTTTAGTTAGTTGAGAATTGACTCTTTCTCGGTATGGAAATCTGGTACAACAGAGCAATATCCAAAAAGTTAAAGCGAAGCGCATCTCTATACCGAATAGCAGTAGAGTGGAATACATGATTTTGATTTTTTTTGATCTTATTATCAATAACATAGGTAAAATAATTCCCTTCCGGTGCTGCTATATTCTGTATCGTGCATATTAGGAAAAGCAAGCGATCATGCACTTGGTATCTTTGAAAGAAAAATTCTCCGTCGCATTTATGATCATGTGACTGACGAAGATACTGTGCCGAACTGTACCAGCTATTCAACGACATGGACCTAGCCAACAAAACTAAAAGATTAAGACTTTTCCATTGGCTAGGGCAAGTAGAGTGTATGGATAAAAATGATTAGCTAAGAAATTCTTCGAATCCAAGCCCCAAGGAACACCTTGTCGAGTGAGGCCACACCTTTTTTGGAGAGATTAAGTACTGGCAGATATGAAAAAACTTAAAATGACCAACAAAGTTGTGGCCCCACTCGACGAGGTGTTCCTTGGAGCTTGGATTCGAAGAATTTCTTAGCTGAAGTATTTTTGGACTCACAGCTTTGATGAAGAGATGAAGTACTGTGCAGATATGAAAAAACTTCAAATCACCAACTGGTGAGATTCCGCTCGTGACTGAAGTAAGTGGAGGACAACTTTGCGTTTCGTCTAGAAATTTCAAGGTTTGTCGCGCCCAACAAGTGAGTAAATGTAGGTAGAATACCTTTTCATACATTGAAACAATTTATTATACATAGTGGAACGAGATTTTTAATTGATTTTTATATTTTCTGGTAATTGCCTAAAAAGTGCAAAATTATTACTTATCATCAGGAACTAAGCCTTCTTAAATAGCATAGTTCAATTTTATTCAAGTTAGTACAAAATTATGCTCCCAATTTCATAAAGAAAAATTTAATTTAATATGTATGACCTATTCTATAGCGGTATTCGAACCCGTGGCTTTTTGATTGGTAGTGAAATGATATAACAATTACATTATGTATTTCGACTTAGAGTAGGGATTGAAAATATAAATTTATTGTTTACTCAAAGTAGGTATATAAATTATTTCAATGAAGGTAATAACCATTTTATCAAAATTTTAATTTAAATATTATAAAATATTTTAAATTTAAAATGTATTTAATATTTTCCTTATATTTTCAAGAAACATAAATTTAAAAATCTTAAGCCTTTGGTAAATTTTTTAAATTTTATTTTTAATGTGATTTTTTTTTAGAACTCAATAATTTTTAACTTTTGTTTGTTTAATGAAAATAGCTATGTGTGGTAGTCCTTCAAATAAAAAACTTTCAAAGTAGATTTTCTTTTATAAATGACATAATGTAGATTTATGCAAGTGTAAGAGAAAAGGACTATTTTGGTATAATGTGTATAGCCTATTTAAATGAAAATCAAATTGAATGTTTTTATTTTAAAAATAATTATACACAAAAAATCAGATGACTTGTCTATGTTCATGGAATTCAAATTATTATAGTTAATATTTTTATAGTTATAAGATAACTCTAAGTTATAAATTTTATACTAGTTTAATTTTGCAGGATTTTTTTTATCTAGGTTAGTTTATAGTTATCTGTATAGAACAGTATGGGTGATTTCCAAAATGCCGTATCAAAAATTTTGATACAGCTTAAATATAGTTCTAGTAACGCTTAAAAAGCTCTTATAATTTTGATTTTGGTAAATAGAGAACGAAATAATATCTCTCGAGCTCTAAACAGCGATCTCCAAAAAATTCAAGCCTGGTGAAATGTAAATAGGGTAAAATTCAACTCTTCAAAAACCCAGAGCTGCCTAATATCAACAAAGCAAAGTCCTTCATTACCAAATATCCTTATACAGTACCCTCCAGTACTTAGATAAGGTACAAAAGCGATCCATCAAAATTATTAATGATGGAGATGTTACACAACACCTAACATCGCTAAGTCACCGTCGAAATGTAAGAGCAGCCACTCTATTTTATAAATATCTATTGAGTAATTGTTCTGACGAAATTAAAAGTATTATGCCAAAAATACAACCATTCCAACGAAATACTCGCAGAGTAGCCCTTTCCCATAAATTTGTATTCGAGCCCCTTCGAACCAGAACTTTGAACAAAAATTCTTTCGTTAACCGAACCTCTAAACTATGGAGCACTCTATCGCCTCATGTGTTCCCCCAAAAATACAACTTGGAAGTTTTCAAAAAACGAGTGAATCAATTTCTGTTAAGTTGTCGGTAAATCTGTGTTACTAGTTCTTTTCTATTTCTATTTCTCATCTATTTCCTTATTATTTTCCGTATATGTTATTTATTTATTTCCTTTTATACTTTCTTTTATTCTATCGCTATACTAACTGGTTAAAACTCCCACTTACCACTTCATTATAAAATACATAATAAAACGTTTTGCTACGTTTTGGAATATTATTTTGACTTTGTAAATACATGCATACATTTTGACGTTTAAATAATATTTTTTGTGTTTTTGTAATATAAATCTGTAATACTCTGACGTTTTGTTTATCTTTCGTTACATGAGAGTTAATTTTGTAAGATTTTAAATGGTGTTTGCGACGGAAAAATATATTTTATAAACATATTTTGCTCCACAATTTGGCAACAGATAAACTTATTTTTCCACCGAAAATATATGCTAACCTATAATTTAATTAATTCTGGTAACTTCATCTATGACATGTCTACAAAATGTAGTCTAAATGATTTTGCTACTGCACTCTGCACACTCTTATTTTACGTTTGCAATACGTATTTTAAACATTTTGGAATAGTGTATAAAGTCTTTATAGAGTACTTTTCATTTTGTTTTACTTCTCTTTAATGAACTCCTAATATATAAATAAGTTGTATGTAAAACAATAATGCGCACACAGTTGAAAATTTGAAATTTTTACTCATATGGTTTTATTATTCAGCAAATACATTATGCATATGTGAGTTCTTATTAAAATAAAAAAAAAAACAAACAAATCAGTTATTATAAAATTACTTGGAGTGAACATAATGCACATTGTACATAATGTCAAATAAAAACAAAAAAAAAAAAAACAGATTCATCTGAAATAAAAATATAAAAACAAAAAAAAATCAGTTGAATTGTACATATGACTGGTAAATTCATCTTTATATAATAGAGTTATAGCATCTATAATTATAATTGACAAGTATTTAAGGACCTGCGCAGTTCATTTTATTTCGCTTCTTCTTAATAAAGTCTTAATATCTAAATAAGTTGTGTATACGACCGAAATGCGCATACGGATCAAAAAAATTTCTATTTGGTTTTAAGGAAATTTATTCTATTAATTTTTTTAAGTAACTGTTTCAAATTACTGTTTTCTATATTTTGGTCATTCATAGTAATATAAAATATAGTTTTGGTTAAAAATATGTATATGATGTATATACATACCTCTTTAGTTACAAAAATATTTTATTTTTAGTGCTTTTATCCATTAAATGCCACTTATTATAGGATATGTCGAAACGTAACTTCAACTTAAATTATAGTTATTCAGCAGGGGCCCCTAGTCTGTATATAACTGTATTGCACAAACAAAACAATAATAAAAAATATAAAGTATTTTTAGAGACCAAATTTCAAGTTATATTGAGATGTATAAACGTGTGTCACATTTCAAGAATGAAAGATCCCAAGCGAAAACAATATCAAACCATAGACCAACCACAATGTATTATAAGAACTAAAAAAGTGTAACTTGTGATAGAAAAAAATAGAAGGATTATTTAAATAGTGTATGTTATCGAAGTCATAAAATTTTAAGAGACCCAGTATACTCTTTACAAATAAATAACAAATCGATCGATATGTCTAAATATTTTTTAGAACTTCCTCTTAAAGCTTTACCAGTAGCTTTCGCAGCCAAAAAGAAATATTCTAAAAAATATACTGATAATAAATCTCAGTTCCATATATTTTCGTTACCCGTGTTTCATTATCTAACATCTTAAAAATATATTAATTACTAGATTATTACTCAAAAAAATTAAGGATGATGTGATTGCAACATGTCTCTTTAATTTCACAAGTAATAGTTGGAATCGTATTTTTAAGAGAGAATGTCAATGAAATAAACTTCAATGAAACAAACTTGGAAAAAGTGAAGCCAAACTCTAATTATCAATTTTAAGCTATGATTGGAAATTTTAAGAAATAGTTTTTTACTGTAAATACATAGGTAGTTACATCTACAGGTGGATCAAATAACAAGATCTTATTAAAATGGTAACGAAATGTTATATGAATACACTATATTATTTCAATCCGACAGCATTCCGAATATTGAATTACGTATTGGATATCTGGTAGTAGTAGTAGTGGTAGTTGTAATTGTAGTAACAAGTAGGAGTGATATTAGAACTAATAAACAACGTGGTATTACCAGAAGTAGTATTAGAAGTAATAAACGACATAGCAATACCAACAGTGGTATTAGAACTAATAAGCGACATTGTAATAATACGGTATTAGAACAAATAAACGACATAGTAGTACCAGCAGTGGTATTAGAAACAATAAACGTAACTCCAGTAGTAAAAAATTGGTTTACATAAAGAGAAAGTTACTTTCTCATTAATTAACTGCGTTTAACAAATAATTTTTCGCTCAATATATTCTTATATATTCATACTACTGCTTGAAAAAAATGCTACACGGTATTGGTTATTGGTGTCTAAGTCTAAAATTTCCGCAGATGATAAATTCAAAAAGTATTAATTGCTCGTATAAAAATAAATAAAAAAAACTCTTCCTTTGAGCTTTTTAGAAGTAGATAGACCCCCTATTACCAGATTTTGTTCGGAAAGCTTTATTCCGCGGAAAAGCCACAATTCTGAGAAAAATTAGTGTATAGATTGAGCTTTTTCCAATTTCTCTATAACTAGATTTTGCTTTGCACCAACCTACTAATTCTTATGTTAGTCATTAAAAAGTATCTACTAGCAGAAACTATTAAGACAAGATAAAAAGAGTTACTAATATAAGAAAAATATAAAATTTAATTTTAAATTAAAAGCGATTTTTGAAATAATGTTTTTGAATGATAGCTAAGCGTGTCAATATTGCTTTTTTATAGAATATACAACATTTTTATGGTTCCACTTACCAACTGATTCTAGTTACTCCTTGTTAAGCTTATTTGATGTGTTGAATCTCACAATGCGCCAAATTGAATAGAAAATTAAAGCATTGGCGTCTTGATATCCCAAATTTAAAAAAAAAATGTTCATCTATGTATAATATATTATGTCTACATTTATTACATACAAAAAAAAAATTTCTGTCAAATTCATAAAATTTAATTCATCACCTCGTCCAAAAATGTATCAACATTAAACTTAAACATACAAAATTATAGGAACAGATCTTCTATATTATAATCTTCTGGCAAAAAAAAAAAAAATTCATCAAAAGCATATCATCATAAATACAACATTAAATATGTAACCATATACAAAAACCAATTCAGAACATTGTCCCGAATACTCTTTAGAAAAAAAATCAACTATACAAAAACAAAAATAACAAAATATTTTTTTTTTTTTTTATATCCTGATAAATTGAAACGTTGAAGTGTTATGGAGTTGATGAGGGTGATTATGATTTCAACAGAAGAGTCACTTGGATTTCTTTTAAAGTCTTGTTTTAACACAAAAAAAATATAATATATATACATAATATATTATATATATTATGTACATTGTGTTATATAGATACAAATATCAGTTATTTTTCCCCCATTCCATTCATCATGTTATAATCATCATCATTCTCATCAAAATCATAATATTATTGATAAAAGGTATATTTTAAGTGTCACTCATGGCTGAATTTAGATTTGAGGATAACGTGTATAAGGATATTATAATATAGAAGAAAAAATAAAACAAAAAGAAAATAATATTATTTTATAAAAAATTGATGAGGTTTAATGATGTTGTTAAAAGATATTTGTAATTTGTTGATTTTGAGATTTTTTGAGGCCGATAATAATTTTTATACTCTTAACTTTTTCTTTTAAATTTCTCTTTATTTTTTTTTTTTGTTTTTTTTTTTTTCTTTTAATTTAATGTTCTGTTTGGTACTAATATTCTGTTCTCCATTTTTTGCACTTTATTGTCATTATAGAGAAGTTGCCAGTTTTTTGTTATTATATATTTTGTTTTTTTTTTTGTTTTTGCTATTTTATTTATTTTAAGTATATAATTGAGCATAGATGAGTTATAATTATATATATAAGCATATCATAATAGGATCAGAAAAAATATTAAATGGTAGAAAATTTGTATTTTGATCGAAATCTTTATTAAAATGTAAATATTGAAAATTAAAATCATCTTGAAAAATATGTCAAAGTGATTTTTTTTTTTTAATTTTTTTTTTATTTTTATATAAACAAAATAAAAACAGTTTTGATGTAATTTGAAAATAAATCTGCTGTAGATTAAGAGAGTTTAAGAGAGAAATTGAAATTAAATTAATGCTCTTTTTGTTGATACTTTAAGAGTTTGTAATGTGGGTATGAGATGGTAATTATTGATAAATTTTAAAAATATTTTTAATGTAAGTATATGTATAAGTGTTAGTTAATGTATTCCAAATAATTCTGAAAGTTTTTTTTTGTTATTATCGGTGAGGTTTCTATAAAGAGGAGCACTTAGAAAAACTCCTTCCACGGCAATGAACACACTATTTCATCTATTACCGTTAGATATCCATGGCATTTAGAACTGCAATCAAGCTAAAAGCCAATTCGCAGTGGAAACCACAATTAAATGGCCACTGTTCTATTTCGGAAGACTAGAAATTTATTCCAGAAAACCTAGATCTAACTCTTACAGGATAACTCTGTGAGAGATCATACCAAACCGATATTCGGTTTATGGAAAGTTGGAAGAGTAGAACTGAACTGATGGTTCAAAAGTGAATGGCAGAGTGGGGGTGGAATCTACTCGAAAACCCTAAATATAAATCTATCCTTCAATCTACCAAGACATTGCGGTGTGATTCAGTTGTTGATGATGGCAAAGAAGCCTCAGACTGGCTGAGATCCAACGTATTATCTGTTACATTAGAAATATCTGTATACTCACAGACAGTCAGGCCAGGTGCCAGGACACAGTGATATTCCGGGTAGCTGCATCCACTTGCTAGAGAGGGTACTATATTAGAAATCCTTTCGAAAAGGAGCAATTTGGGTGCAGCTCTAGCTACCTGTAATTTATTGGTTTGCAAAGATGCAACAAAAGCTTTAAACTTCAGATGGTCAGTTAGACCAGTCTGAAACATCGTCAAGCAAAACTGGCACACGCTGAACCTAAAGCGATCTCTTAATCTACTAACTCTGAAAAGGTGTAACATTAGCACTATAGTAGCGGTCATTACGAGTTATTGTCTAATTGGTAAACATGCCAGAACACTTGGACTCCCCTCAAACGATTTTTGCAGAACATGTAGAGAGAGAGGAGGAAGATAAAACTATCCAACACTTCCTCTGTTACTGCCCTACTCTTTACCCATTAAAGGAAAACCCTTTTATGAGCCTTCTTTCTGGGCTCGCTGGGTGACCTTGAAGGCACTAAGATCAAGTTAAAAGCTCAAATTAGTTCAACGAGTAGAGTTTTATACACGAGGAAGGATTGCGTGGTATCAAAATTGACCTTACTGTGGTCTAAGTGTGTCGGCGTATTGTCAGCAGCCACTACTACCTACCTACCATTGTCTAAATTGTTTTTTTTTTTCCAATTTAATATTTTTAAATTTTGTAATTTAAATATTAAATAAATTGTATTAATAATGGAAATAAACATCAAATAAATTCAGATGTTCAATCACTTCATAAAACTTCAATAAATTTTACAAAAAAGTTTAATTTACGCTGCGGTCTCATTAGTGTATACTGTTTGTTATAAAGAACACCAACAAATTGACTATGTACAAAGATAAAATTCACATCATAAGATACATACCCAACAACCAAAGACGATGTGGAGTTTGCCAGAAAAATGCCAACTTTATTTGCATAAAATGTGATAGAGCGTTGCAACCAAAAAATTGTTTTGAGAGATTTCATGTAGATTCATGCAATTAGTTTTTATAAAATTAAATTTTTATATTTTTTAGTTAGATTTTAGAAGGATGAAATATGTTTTTATTTTATAACTATATTGAAGACTGGATTAATGTTATTTTAAAATAATATTTTGTTACAATTTTCCTTTTTAAAGTGACTAAAAATTTATGTTGATGGAAAAAATTTTTTTAGTGTTCGTTATGTACACTGTTCTTTTTAAGGAACACATCCTAAAACTGACTGGGGAATGCCAATTCGACCAAAGTTGAATTTTTCCTTATTTTGGGTCCCAAAACAATATATATGTTTTTGTGAAAAGGTACAAATTTAACCCTTTCATTTGCTCTGTACACTGATGGGTTAAGCGATCAGTAAAATTAATATGCCAAATTTTTGATTCCATTTTTACTGATCGCTCCAATTGCAGTTTAAGTAGAATCTTTTCAGTAATTTACGGTAGTTATAATATAAAATCATTTAGAATACTTTATAATTATAACAATCCTTTTTAACTGTTATAATGAATCTGAAGTCTTGTATTTGATACTAGAAATTATAATTATTTTTCATTCCTGTGTGGTCATTCATAAAAAAAAAGTTAAATTTATTTAATTTATTAAATTTGGACAACAAAAGAAAACTTTAATTTTCTATTCAAAAATAAAATTTTAAAAATAGAAATGGAAAATATAAAACCAACAATGAATATTGAGAGTAAATATACGTGGAGTAACTTTATAATGTCATGCTTAAAAAAAAAAAAAATTGTAAATAGGACAATAGGATTTGCATTTTATAACATTTTTTTTTTTTATTTCTATGTAGAGATGTGGACTTGTGTAAGAGATGTGTATGTGTGTGAGAATGTGAACAAAGTATACAAACAGTTTTTTTTTTCTATTTCATTTAACTACTTATATATTGTTAATAAAAAAAAACTTTAATCATCAAGATAGTTATAAAATTTATATAGAAAAATATAATAAAAATATATTTTTTATTTTCAATTCCTTTACACAGGGTATAATAATAATAAGGTAGAAAAATAATATAAAGAAGTAAAATATTTTTTAAAATTTTTGATGACATTAAAAACAGAAACTCATTTTTACACAATATACAAACAAATAATTTCATTTAATATAACAGGAAATTCTTTATTTAAATGCAATGAAATGGGTGTGTCTAATATTCATTTGTAGAATTCAGAAAATTTATTTTATTTTTTTTTTTTCTTAAATAAAAAAATTTCTTAAACGAAAATTTTAAAATAAAAACAAAAAATTATATAAAAAAAAAAATAATAAATATAACCTACCTAGCTAAGTATAAAAAAATATAAATAAAAAAATAAAAATAAAAAAAATTATAAGAAAAGAGTTGTTTTTGTTTTTTTTTATAAAGAAAAATATTATGCATGCGTTTATAAATATCAATTTATATTTTCTTTCCTCCATTCGCTTGTGACTTCATTTTCAATAGGAGGTATATGGTGAAAAATGGAAAAGGTACTCACCTGCAGATTGAAATTTTCTCTTTTGTTTTTATTTCATATTATTCCAGTTTTTTGTTTTTTTTTTTATGTAATTTATTTCTTCGATTTCTATTAAAGTTTTCATATAATTTTTTATTTTTTTTTATTAAATTCAAGACTCAGGGAAATTTTCTTCCAAAAGCTATTTTTTAATATTTTACTTACGTTTCAGCATTTTTTACAGTATAATTGTGATGACAAATTACATATTCAGCAAGGGACAATCTCTTCGTATTCTGGAATTGATTAAAAAAATATTCGTTCATTATTTATAAAAAAAAAGTAATGAAATTTTATTGTTTGACAGTGGTAATTTGGTATACTAAAAAAAGCGAAATTATGTCATTGACGAAGGCCTATAAGTTCTAGCAGTTATTACTAACAAAAAACAGTAAATCTTTAATTGATTGGGTCATGACTAATAAAGTGAATAAAATTGAGACAAAAATAGATAATAACTTTAAAATTTCCGATCATGAAACATTGAGAATAATAATAATAAAAGAAGATAAAGAATTAAAAAAAGCAAAGTAGAAAGTTAGGTTTTTAAAATATAATAAACACTTATTTAGAAATAAAATAATTTACAATGATATTGCTACAACTTATTTTTTAGATTGTAATTTTAAAGCCAGTATTTTTATTAATAATTTACATGATTTAGTGAAAAATTTTGTAATAGAAAATTATATTGAAGAAAACTGTAGTAATTGGTATTCAAATCAGCTGAGGCTATTGAAATCGCAAAAGGTAAATCAATATGATAAAGCAAAAATAACAAACAGTTATAGTGATTGGTACATTTATAAGAATATTAGAAATTTATATATTGAATTTAGTAAAACAAAAAAACCCATATGTTAGTAATAAAATACAAACTAGAGATCAAATTGTAATGTGGAGAAACATAAAAAAGTATATTCTCAGAAAAAATAATAAATGATACAAAATTGATTGCTAATAATTTTAATAACTTTTTTGTGGATATTATAAATAAAATAAATAATAGTATGAAACCAATACAATTTATAAACATAATTGAATATCATAATAATAATAATATGTTTAAATTTGAAACTATTGAAATCCCGATCACCTTAAGAATATATTAAAGGAAATGAATAATAAAAATGATCGTTATTTTGTAAATAAAAATATTAGCTATATTGGATAATTTTGATCTTATTGGTAACAATCTTTTCTCAATTATAAATTGTTCCATATAAAGCGGGCTATTTCCAGAAATATGGAAGGAAACAGTAGTTATGCCAATAGAAAAACAGAAAGGTAGTAATATGGCTACTGAATTCATTCAGACCGATTAACACAATTTCAATAGAAGCTAAAATAATGGAGAAAATAGTGAATGAACAATTATTAAATTATTTGGAAAGTACAATTTAATATATAAATAATTTCAATCGGGATTTAGAAGGACTCACAGTTGTGAGTCCTTATTACACTTAATAATTACTAATTGGAAAATGGCAACACATGACAATAAGGTTATAGCGGCTGTGTTTTGGACTTTAGAAGAGCTTTTGAAACTGTTTATAAATATCTTAAATATGTTGATAGAAATATCTGTGTTGCTGTTTTTAATTTATGTTAATGACATAAAGCTGATTGTATCGTCAGAGATTGTTTTGTTTCCGGATTACACTTTATTGTATACTGGTGGTGATATACTGTTGACGAATGTATAGAAAAATTAATTATGACTTAAGTAACTTAAGCTATTGGTGTATGATGAACAAACTTGACTTAAATACTGATAAAACTAAACGTATGATTATCAAGGGTGAAACCAATGAAAAGATTAAAATACAAAATAAAGTAATAGAAAAGGTGCAAATATTTAGGTGTAATTATTGATAATAAGCTAAATTTCAAAAAACATATTGATTACATTTGTGAAAAAAATTCTAACAAAATTCGTAAACAATTATCTTTTTCTAGTGCAATTATAGTATATAATACAATTGTAAAATCACATTTTGAATATTACTCATCTATCTTGTTTATGGCAAGTTATACTAATAAAAACAGGTTACAAGTAATACAGAATAAGACTATGGTGATACTTAATATATACTTGATAAGGGTAATACTTTAAGTAAACAGATACACATCAAGTAAATTTATGTTAAATGCTTTAAAATGGTTAAGTATCAATCAAACAACTTTAATGAATGTATAAGTAATTGTCCATAAAATGAAAATTGGTAAATATCCAAATTATTTATGTTGAGTATTTATTATGATCGTCTAGTTTATGTATCTGGTATTCATAATTATAATTTAAGAAATGTTAATTGTTTTAGATTAATTTTATTTAGAAAGAAAAAAACTAAAAATATGGTTTAAAACTTTTCAATATTTACCTTATGAAATAAGTAGTGAAACTAATACAAATGTATTTAAAAGTAAATTAATAGAATATGTTAAACATAAATTTATGTAATAATAAAAATTATATTGTACAATACTGAATTATATAATTATATAAATATAGATAATAGTGGCTATGTCGTCATCTGACTGCTAATCAGAAGGTTCTGGGCTTGAATTCGACTTAGAGCATGAATGTTATAATAGGTTTTTTCAATTATTTTTTGTAATTAATTTTGAGTAAAATTTGGTTATCACTAAAATAATATGGAACTATATGCTATAATGATGGTAATATCTACAGTAGATGTAGTTTCCATATGTAAATTAATTGAAATACTAAAAATTCTAAAAAAAAAACAATTATAATGTGACTGACAATATGATCAAAAATAATATAATTGTATAACAGAATACCTGAAAAAAAATATTTGTAAATAATTGTTTTTAATATGAAAAATTGCTCTCATTGACAATTTTTCAAGTTTAATGAAATTCTTTATTATGGATGTTCTGACTATCAACAACTTTTCATATCCATTCTTGAAATTTACTTAATTACAAATACATTTACATTGAATCAAAAAAGTATTCGTCTTTATTATTGTAACATTATTTTCAAGTATTATTTTTCATAAATGTTACGCAACGTGTTACAAGAATATAATTTTCATGGTTATACTGGCCGACCTTTAATATCAAAACTGAACAAAAAAATCATTTAAAATGTGGCAAAATACTGCAAAAATCACGAGACATTATTCTTTTGGAATAATGTTGTGACTATTCTCAGACGAGAGCAAATGCAATACTTTAGACTCGGATGGTAAACAAATGATCTGTAAAAAAACCTCTATTCTAACAAAACATTTAATTGATAGTGTTAAACATGACGGTGAGTCATTGATGAGTAGATGTTATTCTAGATATATTTGAGATTATAAATCATAGTATGATTGATGTAAATGTCATTCATACTATCATTTATAATCTTAAATATATCTAGAATTTTTTCAATTTGGTTTACAAAAAATAAAAATTATTATTAAGCTTCATTATTGATATACAATATCATTTCTAAAAACTAAAAAAAAAATGTTAGTTAGTTTCAGCCATCATGCACATTATTACTTAATATTTTTCTAAAATATAAAACAATTCTTTAACGATCAAAAGATATAGAAATAGAATTAATTTCACGAAGCATTCTAGGGATTGGTTCAAATCTATTCACAGATTTCCAGATACACAAATCGAGGTAACTCTTTGGTAACGAACTTATTTGGTAACTCACCTCATCATTTAGCTCAAATTTACATCAATTTTAAGTTCGCTAATACCTTGAATCCACTTATTTTACTAGTTTACAACCAATTTTATAGAAATTTATTTTAAATTTGAGTTGAATTAAGTCGCGTTCAACTGAAATTAAGCCAAATTCTGTTGTGGTTAATAATAAACTATACTCGCAATTCTAAACAAGGAGGGTATTCTCTGTATCAGTTATACGGATGATTTAGTGTTATTAGTGAGAGGCAAATTCGAAAATATAATTGCAGAACGAACGCAACTTGCTATAAGTATAGTTCAAAAATGGTGCAAAAACGTGGGTCAGCCAGCATTAATCCACAATTACTCAACAACATCTTTCTTACCAATCGAAGTAAAGTAAACTACCAACCACTTTCATTGGATATAGAGTTGGTATCGAAGCTAGGACCTAGGAATAATACTTGATAGCAAAGTGTCATGATATCCTCCTTCTATAGATTGTATAAAAAAAAAGTTAACAGGACATTAAAAAGCAAAAAAAAAAAAGAAATATGTTTGGGAAAATGGTTTTGGGGATTATTTACACAGATGACTGTATGGCTCTACAAGTCTATAATAAAAACTATAATATTTCACGGGACACTTGTATGGTGACCAAAGCATGTGCAAAGATGACTACAATACAAGGAATAGTAGGGCTTGGAACAAGGACACAGCATGAACCTACAGACACGCTAAAATCGGGGAGAAAACTGATGCCGGTGTATTTGGGCCAAAGTTCAAGTTTAGCACGGCCCGTATTCGCCGATTAAATCCGGTAATCAAGGAAACTAGATCCAATGGCACAACATTGACATATGGTTTATCACAGTTCATTTAGTCAATAACTGTTCAAGATTGCCGGATCGAATTAGGGCAGGAACAAATTCTGACAGGACACAAAAAAAATATAGACATTTCAGGAGTACACACATTGTTAATTTTGAAATTGACATCAAAGCAATAATTGCGTTCATCAAGGAGTGGACATAGACCTGAAATTCTAAGATAGCAAAAGGGGAAGTATAACAGATCTTAACAGGTCGCGTTTATATAGAACTCCTTAACTATTTTGAAAAATCTAAGTCTGTACATACCAGTTCGTTCATATTATGAACTTACAAAAAATTATAGGAATTCAGATTGTGTTTGAGTCGCACTGAAATAAAATCAATTCAAATTTTAAGTCAACTAAAATTGTTAATATTAGTCCCCTTAAATAAATCAACAACCTCAAATTGGGAGCGGAATCAATATTTGAACGAAGATATCCGATCAAAAGTTGAGTAAACTCATAAAGTAATCTAATTCAAATAAGTGGTTGGTACAACCTTGGAATCTATCTGTATTATTATATCAAAAATCTATCCATTAACACAGAAAAGTTCGTCTTCAGAAGTATTTCTTATAAATTGGATTTATTTATTAGTTCCAAGAACTGTTTATAATAATATATTATTTCCAGTACATTGCTTCTAAAATTATTTTTTTTCTGGTCAAGGTCTAAACTTACGTAAAAATATTAATCAACATAAATAATTTATAAATAAAAATTTTAAAATTCAATCATAGCTCCTCTGGTCATATTTCCAAAAGTGAATCAAGAATAATATTTGTTTTGTTTTTTTTTTTTTTTATTTATTGTTCTTCTAGAAATAATGAAGAAATATCCAACAACAAAACTTTATGAAATTGTTTACATTTATGTTTCATTGAACAATTTTTTCTATTCAATTCATTTTGCAATGAACATTATCAAAATGTAAGATGAAAACTTTACACTGATTCTTATTCTCTTTCTTTTGTTTACCATTTTGTTATATTTTCTTTTTTTTTTTTCTAATTTTTGAATTTTTAAATATAATACATAATAAGAATCGATGTGGATTTGCTGTAAATTTTATGTACATTTTATATACAATTGAATTTGCAAGAAGAATTGAATAAAAAATAATAATAAAAGCACAATTATTAAATTGGTTAGAAAGAGAACAAAAATATATTTTCATAATATTTTTTTGTTTTTTTTTTGTTTATTTTTTATTTTCTTTTCATTTTAGAAAATTATTGGTGTGAAAATTGATAGATTCATTCAAGGACTTTTAACTTAATGTCTTTGGGTGTAACGTTAATGAGAGTGGTTCTGAGTGACAAAATAAACATACTAATATGATGTGAAAATGGAAAATAATTTTGATGAGAGAAAAAAACAAAAACTTTTTAAATCTTAAATTTTTTGTTCTTTTTTATTTTTGTTTTGTTAATATTTTATTTTGTTTTGATTGCGTTCGTAAAATTTTAATTTTAAGCTCTAATGTAATGAGAAGTATTTTTTTTTTTTAATTTTATTATATTTTTGTTTAATAATTGCCTTTAAAAATGTTCCTTTTAAAAATCTCTAAGTTCTAATAATTTGACCACGACAGTATAATGGTCAAGTACTCTGCTCTATAAAATGTATCAACCTAGGAATTGTATTTGTATAATAGATTTCATAACTCTATATTACGCCTTGTAGTTGTTTGTGTTGTTGTGTAATATTTTAAGCTCATATTCTAAGTCCAGAATTAAGTTCTTTATCGTAGAGTATTACAAAAAATAAATTAGATGAGCAAAAAAGTGATTTAACTAACTGTGCTTGCTACTTTGAAATGATAATACAATGAAAATCACAGTGAAAATTTACAGGGATTTTGTCAAAATATTTCTGTTGTCATATGATTCTCAATTAGAGATGAAAAAAAGAGTGATTTTCGAGTAAATAATAATGACTGCGATTGTTACTGTTACAATAAAAATCGCAGCGATATTATGATTTAAATCATTTTCGTTTCGGAAAATGATTTTTAGCGATTAAGGGATTTTAGTGATTAATATCGATATCGATATATTTTATTGTATTTGATACATTTAAATTAATTTATACAATCTGGCTGTATCAATTATATTCATACATTATCGTTTCTGTATTATTTCAATTTACATATTTTATTTACATTTAATTTGCGGATTATAAACTCTATAGTAGTAGGTAGTGTATGAGTACAAACAACTTTTTTTTAAATTGGATTTTTTTTTATTTTTGGTTATAATTTAATTGTTGTCAGGCTTCCGTTTGCTAAAAATTTTTAACATTTGATTCAAAAGCAATATAATACTCCTTCATCAGATCTTCTGGCTAGCTATATATATTAATTCATTTTTCCCTTTTTTATATCCATCATTATATTATAATTTCAGGGGTTCAGGTAGATGACAGATTGAATAATGATACTCACCGCTATTGAAATTAATAAAATAATTTGAAAAAGTACAGGTAAAATAGATATCTAGTATGGAGGGAATAGGATATAAAAAAGCGAAAAAATTAATTAATATATATAGTTAGTCACAAGCACTGATAGGAAGGATATAGCACCGAAGGAAGTATATGTAGCTTCCGAAATATTAATATTTGCAATCAAATAGTAAAAATTATTAGTGAACGGAAAACGGACAACGATTAAAATATTTCATTCAAATAAAAATGATTCTAAAGTGTTTTGATTTTGCTTACAGTTATTTCAATGATGAGTTTGTATGAATTTTTGAGTATGATACTGAGGTAGCAATCACTGTTATTTTTGATACTGAATAGCAAGATTTAATTTCTACTCTAACTCTTGAATCACTGTTATTCAAATATGGCCCCATTCCTAATTATAACCCAGATTTTTCGTCAAAATGTTAAACAAAATAGTGCCAAATAATTTCTATATCAAAATATTCGATCTGAAAATTATAGTCAAAATTTCCAAGTATTAAAGTAGATTTATGGTCTGGTAATTGTAGCTACAGTACGGACATTCGTCATTGGTATTATTTTATGATAGTATTTCACAATGGACTAGGGTATCACAAAGGGTATCACAATGGAACTCACCGGTCTAAGTGTGTCGGTGTAATGTTGGCAGCCACTACTACCTGTTTACTACCTCTGCACTACTACCTCTTAAATTTATTTTTAATACATTATTTTGTTTTGTATATTATCTTAGATAACTATACATTAGTATTTATCTATGATATTATATTATTTTAATATATTAATTTATATTTCTTATTATGAAAGCAGGTTGGAATACTAATATATTGAATTTATTTGATCCACATTCAGTCTGTCTTTAAATTTGTTGAGGTCACTGTCTAGAAGATTTACGAAATTGTGCATACTTATTTTTTCTCAGTAGACGGGAATATTTTATTACTACAGCCGCTAGTCAAATCTAAAATTTCTAATTAAATAAAAATAATTCAGTTTTCAAGCAGTAAAAAACAAATATGTTATCTCTTATATACCTCTAAATTTTCATTATTAAACATTCTGAAGTACCTAATATAAAATTTCAATATAAAGAAAATTGAGTTTATGTTCAATAATCACGCAAATATTTTGTACTTTTTTCTGTTTTTAAACGTTAATTAGATACGCACAAGCAATATAAAATATGAAAACTGATGTAGGTATATGTATATTAACATTTTCTTAGATTATTATCAACAATTTTTTATTTTCTACATTTTTTAAATTTTGTTTTCTTGTTTTGTAAATGTTCAATTGATTGTCTGTAATTTATTTATTTTATTTTTTTGTTTTTAATTTAATATTAAAAGTTATATGATTAATAGTAAATTTACCTTATTTAAATCAATTTGTCATAAATGAAAATTAAAAACGAAAAAGAAAATTAATTAAATAAAAAATAGTTTATTATTTGTATCACCTTGATTACCTTGATTATATTTGACCTGTGCAAAGATAACACTAATTAAAGTAAAATATAATTTAGAATGAAATAACAATATACTTATAGCATGAAATATGTTAATTTTTCAATGGCATTTCTGATAACAAAATTTAAGTGGTTGTAGTTTATCCAAATAATTTTTTTCCTACAATAAAATAACTCTTTTCAAAGCTATGTGGTATCTAATCAGGAAGATTATTTTGTAAAGTAAACCATATCATTTTTCTACTTTGTTGTGGTGTGTCAGGGAAGACTTAGTTTTAGAAGATTAATTTATACTGTAACATAATCAAAATAATTAAAAATGTCATTTAACCCTGTAAAGGTAATCATATTTTATTATTGCTTAAAGGTTAAGCATGATTAAATTTTACTCAAATATTTATGAAAATAATTTTTATTAAAGTGATTCATAAGAGTAATTCACAATATAAAAATAGAATAATAAAAATAAGATATCTATTTGGTGTTGACCACATTAGGTATATTGCAATTAGATAAAAAAGTGATGATGTATCGTTTTTTTCTGTAATTACAATTCCAGCAGTACTTTCGGGATTAATCGGAATTAGATTTGAACTGATTTTTTCTACTGCTTAGCTAAATGTGCGTAAAATGTATTCATTATTGATGTAAACATGAATAGAATTTACTCACCGACTTTTACTAGAACGTCTAACCCTCAACATTCAATTACAAATTACGTATTAATATTATAAATTACTTCAAAATATAATGACAGAATAAAGTACAGTTAGTTAACAGTTACATGATTTCAAAAACATATTTGCTTTGTAGTAGAAAAAAAATATCTAAGTAAAATTTACGTAGATTATCTTTCTAGCGTTCAATATTAATATTTCTTGTGAATTTCAACTGATTCCGCTTAAAAGCTTAAAAAAATTTTTCTTTCATTACAATACCTTTTTTATTTGCTGGAACGGTACCGATCTACTTACCTTGAAATATGTTATTTCATTTTAACTACCACTTATTTGAATTTGAAGTATTGAAAATATTTTTGACTAAATTTTCTATTGACATCGAGTCGATTAGGATAATTTTCTTACATTTTTGTGTCAATAAAATTTATTTGTTCTACTAGATAATGATTGGCACCAATAATATTTGATAGATATTAATCAAATAAAATATATTGCATTGAAATACAATGGATCCGACCAATGCTAAAATTCTATATTTCCAAAGAAAATAAATTTAGAAAGATCAAAAACAAAAAGTCAATCTATAATGTAAACCATTTTATGCTGTTTAATCCTATAAAATAAGAAAGCGGAAATAAAAAGTATGTAAAAATATATTTTTAAATGTTTATTTTAAATTTAGAAAACACTAGAGTCTACCAGTCCATATGAATCCAAATGTCATTTATTTATATTTTTTAATAGTTACATACAAAATTTCCGACCCTCATCGTGTGGTTAATTTTATAACATTGAACTACTATAATAAAGATTGAAGGTTAAGGAATGGAGTAATTTTTTTTTAAATGCATATTGTTTTGTTGTTAGGTCAATGAATTGATCTTCGTCCTTTTTTATATGGAGCATGTTTTGTGGTTTGGTCCTTTTGCGACATGAATTAACTTTTAATTTGATTATAGTTTTTAATTTAGATTAAGCTTGGAAATACTTTCATGACTCACTAAAAGTCACTAAAATTATTACATGAGTCGCATGAAAGATTGTTAATGAATTTGAAAAACTCAATGTCCTATATCCTAGTACTGCTACTCAACTATACTTACACTTTAAAAACTAGTCAATTTTTTGTTTTATATGTAATAATTAAACAAGTACAACTTTCAAAGTCTATTTAATTATTTTTATGTACCATATGGTATAAATATACCACTTCAAAATGTAGAAAAACCATATCAATATGGGAAAAAAATACATCTGAACTGGAAACTAAGTTAATTTGATTGAACACAATATTTTCCTATGACATAACACAACACAATTTTAATTTATAAAATTATTCTAAATCAGAATATGAACTTACAGATTCCAACTATGAACGGAAGACATCAATGAAAATAATGAAATACTACAACGATTTTTAGACTTTAACATTAATACTAATAACAAGAACACCATATTTCGTGAATAACGATATCTTACAGTGAGAAGTGCAAGCTGCGATTATCAAACAAAATTAATTTTTCACCCAATTGGCTTACCAAACAACTTACTCGCTTCAAATGCTGCTAGTCTACCTATGCTCACAAAATTCTACAACTTCTCAACAAATATTGGTCAACAAAAGTCCCGTTACATGATAGAACATAACTAGATTCTCATGCATAGTTTACTATTAGGTTTTTTATCCATACTAACTATACTGAATGTCTCCATTAAACACAAAGTATACAGCTTCATACCAGGACCAGAACTGTCTCTATACATTCTTATGTCAATTTAGAGCTGAAATAAATTTAGTTTCTATTATAAAAATTTTTTGGAAAGTAGGTATGAAATTGTTTTAGTTGCAGACAATTTTAGCAATTTAATCAATCAGCAGGTTTAC
Organism: Argyra leucocephala; assembly: GCA_963942445.1. Taxonomy (NCBI): domain Eukaryota; kingdom Metazoa; phylum Arthropoda; class Insecta; order Diptera; family Dolichopodidae; genus Argyra; species Argyra leucocephala. The sequence continues at coordinate 144,871,592 of OZ012677.1, forward strand.
CAATCAGAAAGTCGAAGTTTTTTATATTTTTTTTTTACAAATTTGTAATCAACTGAATAGATTGGTGTAAAATAATATCAAGCACACTGATTGACATAAATTTTAAACAAAAAAGATTTTTAGTATGATGACGCTGTCTAAAGTAATTATGGTGTTTTTTTCTCACTGTATTGGCAATAATAACGAAACGAAGTGAAGAAGTATTCAAAGAAATGCTATTTAAATGATTGTTCTTAGAATACTTAACTGAAATTATATTAAAAATTTATTAAAAATTTATTAAGTTGTCCATCAATACGAAAATGAATCATAAAATTCACAATCATAAATAGTTTTTGTGTTATTTCACCAAATTATATGCAAACATAATTTGGTAGCTACTAAAAATTAGAATTATACCATTAGAAAAACGACTTAGTCACTTCAAAAATATATTTAAACTCTGAATATCAGTATGAACAATAATAAAAAAAATAATTATTCAATCATCTAATAATATACTTCTCATTTTCTCTGATCATTGCACTGCTATTTAATCCATACTACTAACAATATCGATTGAAATTTTAATAGGCTACATAATAATGGTCTCATAATAGAATTTGAATTCCAAAAATACATGAAACGAAAATTATATAAATTTAATAGCACCCTATTTAATAAAATTTTGTACATCTCTGATGAGATTCAGTTTATCAAGAAAACGTGAAATTTTAATTTTCAGTTTTTTATTTTTATTATTTTTTATAAATTTTTTCTTCTATTAAGGAAAAACGGCAGAATAAAAAAAAAATTAAATAAAAAACAAACATAATTTTTACTATCAAAAAGTCACGCAAAACAAAAACCTATCAACTGAACATGAATCCTTGTCAGTCGTATATAAAATGTATATAATATGTATATAATATGTAATGTAGATGGCAATGCTTTCACATCGTTTTAATTAAAAATAAAAAATAACAAAAAAAAAAAACAAAAATAGGAAAGAACGCGAGAAGTTATGAAATAAAAAAAACGATTTTTGTTTTTGTATTTGAATTTCTTTAATCTTTGTTTTTTTTTATGCTGCTAACACTATGTAGTACAACAATTGTTGATTCATTATCCTAGAATGTCCTTTATATTTTTTACACATTTAAAATGAAATGCAAATAGAACAAAGAAATTGAAAAACTATTACGCAATTAAAAAATTTCATAAAAAAAAAAATGTCACTGACGAATTTAATTACAAAATGTATAAGGTTTGTTTGTTTGTAAATATACGAAAATAATTAAATAGGTAAGTCCAAAAGTCATTGTAAGTCCAAAATAATATTTTCAAATTTGTAAAAAAATTTGTTTATTAAAATTATAAGAATATTTTTTCAAGAAATACCAAATCGATGGAGAGAAAATTGTATTTTTTTATTTTTCTTCATTAGAAATTATATACATGTAAAAATGTATCTAGAACAAAACTTCTCTATATCGGAACTTGGACAGGTTTGAATTTTATTAAAAACGAAATTAATTTCCCTTAATAATTTTATTCAGTAACAAATCATAGATGGATGAAGGCAGAAAATTCATCAAATTAGGAAGTATCAATATTGATACCTAGGTCGAAATAAAAAAAATTCAAACATTAGTCTTATTAGCTTTTTATTCTGGATGTGATGTGGCTTAAAAAGATGCCAGGGTTAATTAGAAACAGTTACTTATTATAATTTGCTTATTTTGTATAGTTCTTGTATATATACTTATGGTTACTAGAGCCATATAATCTGCAAATACTGTAATGACGATTTGCGGTGTTTTTGAAAAATCGGCAGTATATATAGTAAGAATAAGATAGGCCTTTGGAACTCTTGCTTAAATTGGGCAAAAATTAGATTTTAAGTCTCCTTGTGCTACTCTAAATTTCCTGTTGGTTATATAATGACTCCAATAATTTTCGTAAGTAGCCTGGAAGGGTATTATAACCACTATTAGACCCTATTTTTTTCCTTCAAGCGCGGAAAATGAACTAACTTCTAATTTAAGCTTTTCGAGTAAAATAATATTTAAATATCATAATTTGAACACAGGACTTTAAATGTTTTATTCAGAGAATTGGAGCTCATAGGGTGTAGTGTGAAATTGAATTAGGTGTGTGTATATAAAATTAACAAAGTCAATGAAAGAAAAAAAAAATTTTTTTTTTGGGGTTAACGATTTTCATAAAATTACGGCAGTATTTGTTAGCAATCTAAGTCATGTAATAATAAAATATCAGATCGAAAACTCGGAGACGATTCAACAACTTCAATCAATTTTACAAATTGTACTATTTTACAAGTAAAAAAATCTAACTAAAAATTTTGGTTGTACACGAAAAAAGTCAGATATACTAATATTAAAGTAAGTAGGTCTTAAATTTGGATATGTGAATGTGGGACCGCCCCACACAAATATTATATTTATATAATTTTAAGTATGCAATCATTTGAAAACATTGTCAGCATATCAATAACAAAAAAAATAATAATCAGAACTTAGTTAGAAAGGTAAAAAGGACGAATGTTGATTGAAAGGACTCTGGAGAATGACTACATCGCCTAAAAGGTAAAATCTAAATTGTAAAAGTATATTTTATTATTGTTATTTTTATTATTTTAAATTAAAAAATCCTTATAAGTTTAATTTTATAACAATAAAATTTTCGATTTCACTGAAATATTTTAGTATACAATATTTTTAAAGGACGAGCGAAGTAATTAAAAGAAAACAAATGACAATGAAATAATCTTAATATAACATGACAAGATTTTAAATTAAATAAAAAAAAAAAAAATTGATTTGTTGTTGGACATCCTTTTGAATTTTCTTTGATTTATGTTATTCATTTCGTTATCCTTCAAAGAACATGTCTTAAATTTATTCTTATTATTTTATATTTTATTTGAAAGTTAATAAAGTGTCAAAATACTTTTGGAAAAATGGGTCTCTTCCTTAAAATTTCTTTTCAAATTCTTGCTAACAATTTAAATTACAAATTAAATTAAAAGTATTGTGAAATTTTATTGAATCTAGTTGAAAATATTCTTTGCTATTTGACATTTGAATTATGATCTTTTTTAAGTATACGACATAGATACTTGAAGATAAACGCTGAAAGATTAATAACAAGTGCAAATTTAATTATACCAAGGCACCATTGTAGACTACAGATTATATCTTTAGAGCGTTGTAGAATTCATTTACGAATTTTGTCAGGGTAGGGTAAGTTCTCCTAATTTCGAACACCTCCATTTGTCGAACATTTTTAAAAACAAACGGCTGTAATTAGTGTACCCAGCAAAACTTTTAAATTTTTTTTTTTTTGATAATGTGTCTGAATTTCTCTTAAGAAAGCTTTTTTGAACAATATTAAGGCTTTTACGTAATACAAAAGTATTCGTTAGTTTGTGGAAGCAAGTTTGAGCGTGTAGTTAAAATATCGAATCAGAAAAAAAAAATTAGTGGCGGTTGGTTTACAAATTAGTGAATAAATCATAAATAACTTATATTCAGTGTTCATAGTAATGTTATATTGTAGTTTATATATTATTTTTCAGATTAGCTTATGAAATTCAATAAAAAAATAATTTTAATTTCATATTTTTGGGTGTTCGGAAAAAGGATGTAAATATTTCTAGTTTTTCTAATTTCGAACACCTGTGTTCGAATTTAGGAAATGGTAAAAAAGTGATGTTCCTAAGTTCGAACGTGGTGTTTCGAAGGTGTTCGAATAAAAGACATTGTAAATTCTTTAATAATCATTTATTCGAGCAGTTAAGAATTGAATCTTTTTAAACTTAACTAAATAACTAAATAATTAAAAAATTAAGGTAAGTTAAGGTGTAAATATAACGGTTAAGGTAAAAAAATTTAATTTTGCAGAAAAATGAAGCGGAAACCTTTTCAAATATACAGTGAAGAATCCCTGACTGCTGCCTTACACAATATTAAGAGCAACTCTATGAGCTTGAGGCAAGCAAGTTAACAATTTGGTGTGCCAGTGATTTCTCTTCATGATAGAATTCGGAACAAAGTACCGAATGGTGTCCCAAAAATGGGTCCTAAAACCATTCTCACCTAAATTGAAGAAAAAAACCTTACCGATTGGCTTATCGCTTTATCTAAATGTGGTTTTCCACAAAAACTAAATGAATTATTAGATGTGGTTCAAAAAATTATCAAAGAAGATAATAGAAAAACACCTTTCAAAAACCAAAGACCAGGGAAGAAATGGTATCAGAAATTTTTGAACCGTCACAATGAGTTATCTCTGAGAACTGCGAAAACAATTACTAAGGCAAGATCAACTGTAACAGAAGGTAGCATTAGAAATTGGTTCCTTGATCTAGAGCATTTTTTGAAAGAGGACAACTCTGAAGACATTTTGAAAGATCCTACCCGAATATTCAATGGAGACGAAACATCTTTCAGTTTCGCTCCTCAAACAGGATCAGTCATTGCACCTAGAGGATATCGTAATGTCTTTCAAGTTAAATTTTCAAACGAAAAAGAAAATTTGACAGTTCTTTTGGTGTTTGCTGCTGACGGAAGAATTTTACCTCCACTTAGTATTTCCTTATTTGCGACCACCGAAAAAAGTTATAGACACAATGCCAAATGATTGGGTAGTCGGACGCTCTAAAACTGGTTGGATGAGATCAGAGACGTTTTACGAATACGTTGCCAACGATTATAATAATTGGCTCTACACAAACAAAATTAAAAAACCTGTCTTACTATTAGTAGACGTTCATAAACCTCATCTGTCCATGGAAGTTAGCGAATTTTGCTCAGAAAATGATATAATACTATACGCGCTTCCTCCTAAAACCACTCTTATAATGCAATTAGCCGATGTTGGCGCGTTCAAGGGTATGAAGAGCTTTTTTGAAAACTTTACTTTTCCATTCCCAGAATTTACATATTAAATTTTGCTAGATAAATATCCTCCAAACACCTATTTAAGAACTACTGATGCCGAAGGACCTATTTTTATAATACGTTCCTAGTTTTTGAAAAATAATCACGCGTATAACATGCAGAATATTTCATCGATCCTAACCTTGGTCTTCCATAATTCGATGTTCAAATCATTTAGCATCAAAGCATACTTAGACAGCACTGTCAAGAGTAGGCAATTATCAAATTATACGTAATTTATTTGGCTCAAAACCCTAATTTTCGAAATTAGGAATCTGAAAATTCGGAATTCGGAATTTTGCATATTTTCTACATTTTATAAAATATTTATTTTTTCATATATTTTTATGCAAAAAGCTTTTAAAATTCGGAAAGTCAACAAAACTTGACATAAGAATTCGTCATAGTAATTTAGTTTTAGTCATTGGACTATTTTTTATCGTTAATTCTTCTTGAATTTGCCACTAATTGTTCGACTATAGGAGAACTTCTATAAGTTATCTCTTCTTAAATTCTTTGAGCGTTGTTGAGTGTATTTCAAGGAGAAAGTATAGCTGTTAATTTAAAGATAAATACTGATCCGTTAGGATTTCAAAGATAGAGCTAAGTACTTTGCTCTTATTTTAGACAAGAAACTATGTTGGAAACCGAATATCTTTGAAAGAGTAAAGAAAGTTACAACAGCGCTGTACTCTTGCAAACGAGCTATTGGAAATAATGGAGGATGAATCCACACATTGTCCACTGGCTACACTAGTTGTCAGGCCTGTACTAATGTATGGTGTCGTAGTATGGTAAACGGTATTCAACATTGGTACAAACCTCAACCTCCTAGCAATAGTTCAAAGATCAGCTTTCATCTGCATAACCCGAGAAACTTGGAACAACTCCTTCCGACAAACTAACAGACAGTCCGGCCGAAATTAAGGCACTGGATCCGGTAACTATCAACTCAAAAACCGTGTTGGTCTGTCGCAGTTCTCTGGACAAACCAGCGGATCGAGTTTATCAACAGATGGATACGGTGCGTGCTGCAATGTAACTGCAATGCAGATCAATTTGCTAGAGAGGTTACTATATTAGTCCTTCTATACTATATTAATCCTTCCAGAAAGGAGCAATCTGGGTGCACCTCTAACTACCTGTAATTTATTGCTTCGCAAAGATGCAATAAAAGCATCACACTTCAGATGGTCAGATAGACCTGACTGCAACATCACCAAGTAAATCATGCATATTCTGAACCTGAATCGATCCCTTAACTAACTCTGAAAAGGTGTGACATTAGCTCTGTGGTAGGGGTTATTACGGGTCATTACTTCATTGTTAAGCATGCCAGAAGACTAGGACTCCCCTCAAATGACTTTTGCAGAACGAGTAGAGAGGAGGAGGAAGATGAAACTGTCCAACACCTACTCTGTTCCTGACCTGGTCTTTATCATAAAATATCAAAGCTCAAATTGGTTCAACGAGTTGAGTCTTATACGAGGAATATTTTCAAGGTATCACAATGGACCTTACTGATCTAAGTGTGTGGGCGGACTTTCGGCAGTCACTACTACCTATCTACTTACCTAGGATTTGAAAAAAAATGAAGATGTTCCATTCGGGGATATCAAAACTATATATATAGTTCGGCATTTGATAGTGAACATCTTAGTGAACTAATACATTTTTTCCAAAAATATTATAATAAGTAAAAAGTTATATACTTTTTTAACGTTATTTGGGCCGATAGCTTATTAAAGTTTGTTTTACACCGAAATTTTATTAACTCTTATGATAAAAGAAAGTTACTATATGATTTGAAATGTCGCTGCAGAATAAACCAATGCATTTCAAATTTAAATCAATGTACACATATTTTTTGCTTCAAATTTTATTTATTATTTCATTATTAACATTTTGGGTTATCATATATATCGTAATCATGATGATTTATTGATTATTCTTGCAATTTTGTTTTCTTCTTCTTTATTTGTCTTTCTTCTAATTTTCTTTTTTAATTATGGAAATGAAATATAAAAATTAAATAAAATGATGAAAACACTAAAATTAAAAATTAAATTCAAGTAAACTTATACAAAATTGTATTCAGACTGATTTAATAGTTGCCAACAAAGTAATACGGTGTACTTTTTAATCAAGTGGTCGTAAAAACAATTGATAAATCAGACACAGGCGGAACCATATTTAATAAAATCATCTCAAATATCGTTAAAATAAACGACGTATAAACAAATAAAAAACAAAATATCTATTATGAGCAGTATGCATTATGCCTAAATGATAGATTGTAGGCAGGCAACTAATGATTGTACTTTGCAAAAGTAAAAAAAAAAAATGCTTCATTGGTTTTTCGAGCTGGTCTAGTACCCTTTGTCATTGGGATATAATAAATGACAAAAGATAATTGAGAGTTAATCTGGTAACAAATTAAAATGAAATGAAACTATTCTATTTAAGAAGGCTTAGTTCCTGACAATAGTGGTAGTTTTCCACATTTAATGAGTAGATAAGCCAGTAATTTGTTAAAATAAATACTCGAATTATTGTAGATTGTAGTGTAAAATTGCAGTACCGTACTTAATTAAGCACGAAAAGGTGATTCTACTTAAGTTACTGACAATATCAAAAAAAAAAAGCTATTTATTGATTATACAGCTTTAATTTTAAGCTTCGTTTACTAAGGTTAGTATCAAAACAAGCTGTTCTCAAGTTAGATTCACGCATCATTCTAAACACAAGCTCAAATTTATCGTAATCAGTACTAGGGTTAGCAATATGAAGGAGGTCAATGGAACGTAAATTACGCGATTTCTTTCTAAAAGTTATTAAATCCCCAATTTTAGGCTCCAGGATATTCCAAGCAATATTTTGGTGGATAACCCTAATATCACCCACCAATCGACGTTGTTGGAGAAATTTCATATCAAAAGCAACAACCTGTCTTCGTAAGGAGGAGTTTGAAAAGGGTTAGACCATGAAAAAACACGTAGGGCAAAGCGTAAAAATTTACGATGAACTGCTTCAATACGTGAAATATTAACATTACGTTATGGAGACCAAACTTGTGAAGCATATTCAAGTGTCAATCTAATATAATATGTGATGTATAAATGTTTTGTAATGTAGGGAACTCTTTGGCCCAACGCATTGTAAATCCTAGCATAGAGTTAGCTTTAGTAATATGGAATTGAGATGTTCTTTGAAATTGAGTCTGGGATCCAGAATAACACCTAGGATCACGAGTCAACTCAGAACGTTCTAAAATTTGATTCCCAAGATCATGATTAACTAGTATGTAATTAATTTTAAACTTGTATAGATAGTATTTTTTTTTCTTTATTGATTATTCCATATTAATAGCATTTCATCTATTAGTTTTGCATAATAAATTTGAGTTTAATTTTAATTTGTACAAAAAAATTAACTAACACTAGAACTAAAACAATAATATTTTATTTAATATCTAAATTTGAAATAAAGATAACAAATACAGTTGTTAAAAAACGGGTAATTAAGATAATGATATTTTTACTGTTGAAATTAAAAATATTTATCAAAGTTAAAATCAAAGCTAGTTGCAGTAATAAATGAACAGACACTATAATCTTTCCAACTTGGTTGTACAACATGAAAAATTTTGAATGTGTTATCTTCTGGAAAATATCGTAATTATGTAGAATTAATTCTGATTGAAATCGAATGGAATAAATTTTTGAATTGTGTTCAAAGCCTACGAAGATATAAGCCCTTTTAAGTCCATTTCCGAATATTTATTATATTTTTTATTAAATTTAGAAAATGTATAATTCCTTTTATTTTACTAAAATCTCTATTTGTCTATTTTACAAATATCGGTATTTCGGCAATAATATGTTGCCTTCTTCAGTGTTATTGGCGTAATTAAATTTGAGTGAAAGCTATATTAGTTATAATATATATACTTTTTTTTATGAGCAATAAAAATTACAAAATTAAATTAAATTTTAAATTTATTTATCTACCTGATAAAAAAAGGATTTATATTTTTATTTTCTCATGAATAGCCACGTGCACCCATTACCGTGATCACTATTTAGAAGGGTACCTGTCGGTTGTTTTATGATTTCCAGACTTTCGCAAACATCTAGTTTTTTGGTGTCGTTGATTTCTTTGATTACCTCTAGGTCATCTATGTTGATGTCATGTTCTTCGATTGCGATATCTTCTGATACAGTTGATTTGTGAATTGGATATTTTACATGTCTTCTTAGTAATTTTCGCTTCGTTTAGATGTTCTTAAAATCTTATTGTTGCTAATCTCTTTGTCTGTCCAATATATATTTTCGCAGATTTGTTGCATGATTTTTGTAGATTCTGCTTTTCTCTGTTTTTATTTTTTTATCTTTCGCAGAGCTTAGTAATGTTTTCAATTGATGCCGCCTACTAATACTTATGACGTCTATGTTGTGTTTTTTTAATTTTTTCCCTAATGACTTCGTTATTTCATCATAATATGTGATGGAAATTCTTTTGATGTCTTATTTTATCCGTTCCTGTTGGAAAAATGTGGTCATATCATCTCTTTTCATATACCTTTTTTTCTTGTTGATAATTCTTGTAACTGTTGTGCTCGAGTATCCATTTTTGTAGTTGTGTCGATAATATAATTTTTTTCCTCATTATATTTATCCTTTTCCATTGGAACTGTCACTAGTCTATGGATCATTGAATGAAATGAGGCCATCTTTTTTTTGTTGGAAGCTATGATTTGATTTAGTTGGGGTTACTCTTTGGATGTTCGTTGGCTTCCTGTAGATTGCGAACTTTATTTCAGTATATCTCTTAGACACTAAAATATTTAAGAAAGGAGTTGATGATGAGAAAATAAATGTTTTAGTGAAAAATCTAATATACGGATTATCCTACTCAAAACTTTCCATCATTTCGAATAGACCAAAATCTAATTCGTGATAAAAAATAAATCTCTCTATTTCTTGTTTTATGTTATATAATATGTATTCAAAAGTCTAAAAATAAATATTATTACATTTTTTTTATTATTATAGGTAAATAACAATTTTTTAAACGTTTATATATAGTCAAAAGAACAAACTATTTTTATAAATAAACTGGTAGTAGTTAAAATTAACTACATTTACAAAATTTTTAACATTTAAATTCAAGTTAAGTGTTAAAATTCTCGCGTTACGTGTCTTTAAATTTCTTCACGCGGAAAAGTTAAAAAAATAAAACAAAACTGTAAATTCTTTAAATTATTCATAATTTTTATTCTTTTTACCACTTATATGGTACCTAAACTATGGAATAAAAAAATTTCCCTTTTTTTTAAAAAAGCGAAAAACTAGAAAAAAATGACAAATAAAAAAATTACTATAAAAAAATACCTAACTTAAATTTTTATATCCAAAAAAAACCTCTTGGCATGACTACCATCTTGATAAGAACGTTTTGTTACACATACACGTACCTATGTGAGAAGAAAACTATCAATGTATGTATATAATGTATAGGTACTTGTAAGTTCAGGATGTAGAATCAAATTAATATTCTCTTCAACTATCACGAATGTTTGTGTTTTTTGTTTTTTATTATTTTATGACCGTTACTATAATTTTTTATGATACTTGTATTTTTTTCCACATTTGTACTTTAGAGATTTTCTTATAAAATTATTATTATTAAGAAAATATTTTTAAAAATTTATTATTTTCAAGTAATTAAGATAATATATATTTCAAAGTTTGGTGAAAGCTTAATGTATCTGCATAAAAATTACAATAAAACACGAAAAACATGACAATACAGACTTACATTGTTTTGAATAAAGTTAAGAATTTATGTAGAATTTTCAGAAATATTTTGTTTTTGAAAACTGTAAATTTTGTTTTGGGCTGTGAAGATTTAGCAATTATATTAGTGTTGCCTAAACAAAATATTAATAATAGGGTATTTTAGACTCAGTATTTATATAAACTTTATTTTATATTTAGAAGCTCTATAGTTTACCTGAGTAGAAGTGTAGAAGTTTATTTCATTGCCTTTTTAAAAAAAAATGCATACTTCATTACAAAAATAAGAATAAAACTAATTTTTTTTTCAAAATCAAAAGCAGTTTTGTGTTTTTTTTTTTGTTTCTTCAAACATAAATCTATAAAAATAATGAAAAAAAAAGTCTAGTTTAGCCACAATGATCAATACTGCATTGCAAATATAACAAAAACATAATAATAAAAATTTAAATAAACCGTTATTCATTTTGTTTTGTCTTTAAAGTACATTACATACTAATAACAGTAGTAAAAAAATTTTTGGCATAATAACTTTTTGAGTCATCTTCTGATAATATATGGTCAGATTCTGTACCAGATCCGTATTCAGGTTCTGAACCAAAAGTGCAGTATCATTATCAACTCGGTGGGAATCCTCGAAGCACACAGAGTACTTTCAGTCCCGCACGCGCAAACCAACAATAGTAGTGAAGGCCTTAAACCGACTAAAACCCTACCTTTTTCGTCTTTCTTCAAATCCATGATATATCGACTAATAAATTCTTACTCTCAGAAAAAAAAATTAAAGGTTTTTTATTAATTTTAAATTTAATTTTTTTATTGTATTATTAATTAAATTTTTCTTTTATGTAAAATATTATAATAAATTAAAATTAATTAAAACCTTTAAAAAAGTAATTTAAAAATGAAATAAAATATAAAAGTATAAAAAGTGAATGTATTTTTCTATTTTTAGTATTTTGCCATATTGGAATTGCTTAACTTTTTTCTTATGTCGTTATCTTATATATTAATACGCTTAAACGTCTGTTAAACTTTTCACAAAGCTTTTACAACACAAAGCTTTTTTCAACTAGATTAGACAACTTTATTAGAACTATTATGAATTACGATAGTGTGCAAAATTTAATTCAAAGACATAAACCACAAAACAATAAAACCAAATAAAACTAAAAACAAAATAAAATTAACCTGAGAACAATTCACCTATTGAGCAATAGCATTGGTTATATCTGATTATATGAATTGATTAAAAAAAAAAACAAAGTAGCAAAGACACAAACCGAATTATCAGAATATAATTATTATATCGATAAAATAGCTTTGTTAAAATATTACGATATTACCATATTACAGCAAAAAAACTTACCGGTAAAACAAATGGTAAATTTAGATAATATATTTTTTACCTCACCCATGTTCAGAAATTCCAATAATTGAAATTTATTTATTTTATTAACAAATAATTCAAAAGTATAAATTCAAACTCGCAGTAGCATTGAGTAAATATTGTATTGTGCATGGAGAATCATAAGCCGAAATTTACGATCTGCTAAGAACAAGAAAAACAAGATATGTTAACAAATTATGTGACATTATTATCAAGTTCCAATTCAATACACGGCAAATTTAGTACACATAAAAATTAAAAAAACTTTAAAAAGAAAAATCACCGACTACCCTTACCTACTACAGAGACCCTAGCGGGATAACAATATAACAATAAAAACTGAAGAACAAGAGAAAAAGCATAATTATTGGCTTTACCCCTAAATATATAATATATGGCCTATAGATTCGATATGATTTAACAAAGCCATAACCATATCATAACCTTCACTATAATGGTCATATCTAATCATACCAAAACGTCAAAACCAAATTTTAAGAGAAGTGAAATAAAAATATAAATTCTATAAATAAATGTTTTTGTGTTTGTATTTTGAGTTTTGAAATAGTTAGGGCTATTATGATGATAAAAAGAAACACAAAAATCGTGTCTATGACTATTTTAATGTGTTTTTAATATGGGTGTGGTATTTTTTTTTCTAAATGCATTTAATTTCATATGTATACTGCCAGCGACATCTCTGTTCGCCACATTTTGTTGAAATGTATTTCTCTATTAATAGTATTTGTTAGGGAGCGTTTAGACATCAGATTTTGTTTCATGAAAGTTTTGTTTTACTTATTTTTATTACATTTACAAATTTTATTGCAATTACATCAAATTTTATTTCAAAAGCTTTAATTACATATCTCAAAGATAAACAAATACTGTTGCAAGGTATACTATATTTCTTCATGCAAAATTCACTTTCTAAACTTGCAAAATACGGAGATACGAATATGCGTTACGAGTACTAATAATAAATACTTATAAACAAATATAAATATACAGTGTAATTTCAGAACAGTTATGAAATATAAATATTTAAATAGTAAATCAATTATTCTAAGTATTGATAAATAATAATAAACTTGCGAAACACAAAAATGCGTGTCGAGCACTATTATTTAAAAAAAAAAAATAATGATATTCTATAACAAAGTCGGATGTCAAACTTTAATGAACATCATTTATAATGATGTTCATATCATGTACTGATGTATCATGTACTTATAAGAACATCGTTATAAACAAAATTCAAAAACGTATAAACGCTGCCTTATTTAAAAGTTTTCTTCAAAACTATTAGCGATCAAAATTAATTTATAATAAATAAATAAATACCTAAATAAAAAATATAAAATAAAATAGTTATAGATAGATCAAACAATATTGTAAATTACTAGCTATTCCCGGCGTAACATTCGCCGGTCTAGCATTAACATTATAAATGAAACAATTTATTTTATTTGTTTATTTTCTTTATTTTCTTAAAAAAAATTAATGTAATTTTGAAAAATTAACAAAGTTGAAAGTTAACAAAATTAAAAATGACTGTTAATTTTCTCTCCACCAAAACCGTTATTCCTCTTTTTTCTAAAATAAAAAGCAAAATAATTTTTTTAAAATTAAATAAATAAAAGAAATTAATTAATCAAAATTAATATACAAAAATATACAATTGTATAATTACGATTAGGCTGCACTTGTCTAGTTTTACTGTTTGAACCGTTCGCTTTTAAGCTATAGTCATAGTTATAGTGATAGTTATAGTTATAATTATAATTATATTTTCATAAGTTTTGTTAATTCTAAGTTTGTTTTTATATAAAAATATAATAATCAAAAAGGTTTTTTTCTCAAATTTTCTTTTTGTCCAAATAAAAGTATTTTGTAATCTATGATTAAACAGGCAATGTAGGAATATGTAAAAAAAAATGTAAATTGTAGTTGATAAAATAATTTAATCTAAGCTCTAAATTAATGTTAGTCGATAATGTCAGTATATATACCACCAAAAAATGTTCGACTTGATTTGACTAACCACTGGCCAGCGTATGAGTCTATAAGACAAACATGTAAACTTCCAGAATGTAAATCATTTTCTTATATAAAATGCTCTAAATGTGGGTTGCATTTTTTTTGGACAAAAATAACAACTGCTTTATAAAATTTCACAGAAAGTAAAAAAAAAACTGATAACTATTATATTTTTCATATTGAAATTACTAAAATGCAATATTATTTTATAATATTAACTTTATTTTTTTTGTTTTTGATTTAATTTAATTTAATTTTAAATAAAAAAAAACGAAAAAACTTGTTTTTATAATCATAAGGCATTTCTAACGCTTTTATCCATTATGTATCAGATATGCTACAACTAAATTTGTCTAAAAAAAACACCTTATTATAAATTTATATATATTTTCTAGTATTTTTTCATATTTATAAACTATATTTGCACCTAAAAACTATTTTTCCAACAAGATATAAAAAATCAAGCAGTGTAGGGTTAATATACAAAAAAATACAATTCAATAATTACGGTTTTTGCCTGAAATGCTCCCAACAAAGTTCTGTGAATTTTACAATGTCAGGTTGCGGGCCTAATGACATTCGTTAATGTATTCCAAAGTACTGAAGTCTTAACAAAAAAGGGTAAATGCCTGAGTCTACCATTATGACGTGGGATAATTAAGTTCATAGTGATGATCTGCCAATAGTTATTTAATCATGCAAACATGAAGAACCAGTTTAACAGAATATTTTCCTCATGTATGAAATATAATATCTTTACCTACTGCACCCAGTCAGTGTCTATAAATGATACTTAAATTTAACCTATAGTGCCATATATGAAATATTTTAGGATTTAGGATTCAAAAAGAAGAAAATCCCAGAATAGTAATAGCTAAAAGTTCCTTTATTCTGTTTTAACGGAGTAACGGAAGTCAGTAACAAAATGATAAAAACAATATCAGCAAATATCATAAACTCTACAAATAGATGTTATGAAAGTGAGTAAGGTAAAAATTTTGGGAAGAAAATTTTCACGAAATTACGATTAAACATACTGTATTCTGTAATTTCAGAATTATAACAATTGTGTTTTCTAATGTTGGCACTATAACTAAGAAAAGAAATTATAACGTTTTACTAATTGTTCAGAGGATTTAAATTTTGTAAGAATTGATTTAGATTTTTATGAGTTTATTCACCTAAATTTTCTAAAATAGACTAGGAACAGACCTGTTCCAATCAGTACAGCGACCTATAGAGATCCATATGATGCATTCTGGTTTACATTTCAGAGTTATAAATAATTTATAAAACATTATATTATTACTATATTATTTAATATATCAAACTATTTCAGAGGACATACAAAATTAAAGTTTAAGTAAAATATATTAATAATGAAAATATAATTGAAAATTTCGAGAGATGTTTGACTTCATCTGTTCGCTTCACAAAATTTATAAACGAAAAAGGGTAAAAAATGTATAGATTTTTTTTATTAATTTTACATAACTCTGTTATTTTGTATCTTTTAGAATATTTTAAATTATCCGTAGATATTCTTTATATTAGATAATATTATATTTACCAAAAATAATCTAAATAAAAAATATTTAATTCAATTCATATTTAAATGTAGTCATGCAAATATCTGTACATATTTTTTTGTGTACATAATATTTATATTATATTTAATTAAAAGTTATTTTACACAAAAATATTTTTTGCAAGCTAAACAACCAAATAATAAAAAACAACAACAATACCAAAAAATATTTCTTAAATGTTATATATTTTCCAAAAGTATTTAATAAAATCAAATTAAATATTTATTTAGAAAAGCAACAGTAAAGAGAACATATAGATATAGAATATAAGTAGAAATGACAATACTAAATTTAGGTAAAATATATTATATTTTTAATTAATCGCTTTATTTGCAATACAAAAGTAACTTTATTTGCTATCAAAATAGTTTCTCCTTTTGCTTATTTTGGTCAAATATAAATTTTATTTTATTTGATATTCTGTTTTAAAATCCAAATATTCCGAATTAATTCTGACCACTATGAATTTTTGGAGTTCGCGATCATCTCATACAATAATTCTTTTGCTTGTAATTATTTTTTATAATTTAAAAACGTTTGCATTTATAAATTTTAGTATTTTCCTGGACGATGTGATGTGTAATTATTCAATATGTGCTTGTTCTTTTGCTTATATTAAAATTCTTCATTATGAAAATGACAGTTTTACAATAAAAGATCAAAATTACACAAAAAATTTGTCTCAATATTAATCTAAAAGCTTAATATTATATTTGTTAAAACGATATACACATATAAAATAACTCCTTATTTAAATAGTAATTCATTTTGATAAATTAACTGTAAATAAATTAAATTATTTAAAATTAGGTAAAATTAAAATTTTGTATTCACAAAGCAAACTACTTCACCAGCCACATAGTTGTCATTTTATGTCATCAATTTTCGAATGATTCGTGGAAACGACTCGTCAAAAATAGATTCATATAAAGCTACTTGTTTCTTACCCACACCAACTAAAGTATTTGAAAAAGTCTTAAAACATAAACTACCCCAGTAACCAAAAATTGTCATGACAAGTTTTTATTAACATATTGTCAGGAATTTTGTCGTCAAAATTATGATGGCAATTTGTCCAGCAAATTTGTTACAAAATTATGGTTGTAAACCCACTCAAATTCTTTCGACAAAATGTTGAATATTTGTCATGACAATGCATGGTCAACAATATGTGACAATGAAAATTGGTTGACAAGGTTTGTAAGCTTCTTATTTATTTTTATATGTAATATTATTCTATTGATCAATCTATTCAACACTTTTAAGAATCGGTATTGTTTTGACATTTGTATTTTGAAAAACACAACTAAGTTTATTTAAAAATATGAAAGAATTTTGTAATTAAAAAACAATTGAAATACAACTTGTTTTTTAATTATTTTTATAGAATAAATTATAGATAGATCAAAATATGTAATATATAAAAAATAAATTGTTTTTATTATTAAAAATCCTCCCATAAATTACTGAAAAGTCCTGTCTGTAAAAAAAAAAAAACATTGTTGTGAAAATTGTCCACGAAATGATGATAAATTATTCACAAAATGTCGACAAAATAACCCACAAAATGATAACAAATTATCAAAAAAATGTTGACAAAATTGTCATCTAAACTGTGACAAATGGGGTCAACCCTACCGACCTTTTTTCAACAAAAGTTATCACAAAATTTTATCGACAACTCACCAAATATTTGTTAACACATTGTCACCTTTTTGTGACGTTTGGCTGATCGGGTGATGCCTAAGATCAAAAATAAAGGTGTTGAAAAGAACAGTTGCACATAATAGCTGAACTCATCTGAAAAATCTTTGAAGAAAAGAAATATTGATCAGCCGTCTTTTTCGATGTCGCACAAGCTTTTGATAAAGTGTGGTATGATGGTCTAAACTTTAAAACTCAAACTAAGCTACCATTTGAATTCAATAAAATTATCAAATCACACCTTGCTGATAGGCACGATTTAAAGTAAAATACAATGATTATTAAATTGAAAAACATGCTATAGAAACTGGTGTATCGTGAGATAGTGTTCTCGGACCGCTTTTATTTTTAATCTATAGCGTTGATCTACCTAATAGTAGGGAATATCCAAATAAAAGTTTTGGTGTCACCTTCACTCTAAATAAATACACCCACAGAAAAAAATAAATGCAATTACCAATTTATGGAATAAAAGTCGAGTTTCCTTTCACTAAACATTTAAATTTATTTTGCAAATATCTATATTTCGAAAGCAACTTACTTCCTTCATCAGTGTTTGCGACTAATTATCACCCCACAAGTAAAAGAAGTAATGTATCTTGGAGTCCATCTCGACAGAAGGCTCACTTGGAAAAAGCATATAAAAACAAAACAAGAACGAAACTAAAAATAAATAGTATGTATACTGGGTAATTGGTAAAAACTCTCCTCTCGATATTGACTATAAAGTACTTTTATACAATTCAATCTTAAAGCCAATCTGGTCATATTTTTGTTCAATTATTGAAAAGTACCTCTAAGAGTAATATGAAAATTTCTTAGAGAGTCATTAGCAAAGCTTCATGGTACGTAAAAAATTCCAACATAGAACTTACACAATTATGCGCCTGAACATAGGTCCGGGATCAACTCCCCAAAGACTAACAAGGAACTATAATGACAAATTTTCGAACCATACAACCTATCTAGCCAGAAATCTTTTATGCGTACGCATAAGGAGCACCTTAGCAGAGTAGGTGTGATTAAGCTGAATTGATATATCTAACCACTGAAGTATATATATCTTAAATTTTATTATGTAGGATTTGAATAAACTTGTTCCCTTTGAATAGGTAAGTCAAAATGCTAAATTATTGTCATTTTCCAATGGAAAGATTCAATAAACACTTAAAGTGGTTAAAAAAAATAATTGTATCAGTAGATATTTACGACTATTTTGTCAACATTCTTGAGCAAAGTTAAATAATTAAAAACGACACTAGCAAAGAATATTAACGAATTTATTATTAAGTGTATAATAATTATGATAGAGAAATGAAATATTCAAAATGTCTTGAGGTTATAATTTTTTTTTTCTTTTTTTCAAAAGATAGGAGGTAATCCCCGAAGAACATCAAGAGCTCCAGCCGCGTGTGCGTCTTGATAGTGTAGGAATCGAACCCACTAAAGCCCATCTATCTTTTTTCCGTTATAACCAATCTACATTAGATCGACTAATGACTTTTTTTTTCGTAAATTTTCGGTCGCGTGCTTAGGAAATTATTATAGTGATAGTTTCCGTGGAGGATCGCTAATACCATAATAATTACCGTGCAGGAACTTTATCACTATGATATTTCCCGTGAAGGAGATAGCCACAGCAAGTGTTCCGCGTGGGAGGATTATTTAGATTTTTTCGCAAAGGAAAATTATTGAAATAATAATTTCCGTAAAAGAAACTATTATCGTAGAATTTTCCATTTTAGATAGTGACCAGCTCGTGGGGTTTCGTTCTTTTGAGTCGACGGACACTGCTGTCGATTTGAAGAACTGCTGCCATTTCCGAGTTCACATGAGTTTCCAGTCTCTGCTCGTGTTTGACTGCATATTTCTTGATATCTTCCGTGACTGTTGCAATGTGCAAGTCACGGTGGAGATCTTTGTTACGTACGTACCATGGTGCATTTACTATACCACGGAGCACTTTGTTTTGAAATTTTTGCAACATTTCGATGTTGGTTTTCTTTGCACAGCCCCATAATTGGATACCGTACGTCCACACAGGTTTTAATATCTGCTTATATATCAATATTTTGTTCTGTACTGATAACTCAGAACCACGCCCGAGTAACCAGTAAAATTTTTTGAGTCTGATGTTTAGCTCTTCTTTTTTCTTTCTTATATGTTCCTTTCATCTTAGTTTAGCATCGAATGTCATTCCCAGATACTTTGCTGTATTGGCATATGGCACTATTTAGTTATTGATTGAGATAGGAATGGTTGCAATATTTTTATAAGTAAAGTTTATATGAGTTGATATGCTTTCATTAAGTTGTATGCGCCATCTTTGGGTCCATAATTTTATTTTATTCACTGCTTTTTGAAGTTTTGCTGTGGAGTTTTCGAGAGATACGTCAACTGCAAGAATTGCAGTGTCGTCTGCAAAGGTAGCTATAAAAATGTTGTCAATTTGAGAGATATCTCTTGTATATAGCAGGTAAGGTACTGGACCAAGAACACTTCCCCGTGGGACTCCAGCAGATATTTCTTTTACTTCTGAATATTCTTTGGCATAACGTACACGAAAGCATCTATTGTTCATATATGATTTTAATATTTCATAAAATTGTCTTGGTAAATCACGATGTAGTTTAAATTCAAGGCCTTTGTGCCATACTTTGTCGAAAGCCTGAGCAACATCTAAGAAGATTGCTGAGCAGACTTTTTTTTCTTCGAACGCTTTTTCTACTATATTGATACATTTGATCAATTGTAGAATGTTTGTTTCTGAATCCAAATTGATGGTTCGGGATCAGATCTCTTTCTTCAATAATCGGGGCAAGTCTTTTGAGGAGCAGTTTCTCAAATATTTTTGATATAATAGGTAACAACGATATTGGTCGATATGATGTTACCTCTCAAGGCGGTTTTCCTTGCTTTGGTATTACTATTACTTCTGCAATTTTCCATTGTCTCGGAACATATGTGAACTTAAAACATGCATCAAATATGTGTTGTAACTTTAACAAAGCTAGATCTGGTAGGTCTCGCATGATTTGTCCGTTGATGAGATCGTAACCTGGTGCTGTCTTGACGCTCTTAAGGTTATAATAAAACAATTTTATACGACTATTTTCTACACGTCTTAAGCCTAAGTGCCTTCTTGATTGTCAAAATCCGCCTTTGTCCATCATTCCGACTGACAAAAGTCACCCAGTAAACAAGCCAGTGTGACTTACTTTGGCTTAAAAGAAGATTTAAAAAAAATTAAAATAATAGTTTGAAGTTAAACCCGTAAAATTAAAAAAATTTTATTTAAATTTTACTGCAGGGACACAAAATTTTAATACGACGCTGTAGGAATGATAAAAAATGTTCTAAAAAAAACATATTTCAAAATTTAATATTTGAAGTGAACAATTTGATACAAATCTATTTTAGCATTTTAAGGGAACAGTAAAAAACCAAAATAAATTTTATATTAATTATTGGACGTAAGTTGTTAAAATTTGGGATCGAATTTCTTTGTTAGAACAAATTTTACCATTTCTATAATTTTATTTCAAAATTTTGTGTCTATCGCTCTAGTTAAATTTTGCAGCGGTGAGATGACAAAATTACATAAGTTAAAATTACATATTATATAATTTTGTCCATATGGAATGGACATGTTAGATAATATACTATTATTATTATTTTTTATTGGATACAATTTAAATAATATACAATAGTAAATTACAAGCACTAGCTACCATGACTATCGGCTTTTAGATAATATATAGTAATTTATTGTATTATAAAAAAAACTATTGTTCAAATTATGATTTTTCCTATAGACAATATTAATATTACCAGGTAGTTAATGTTTTTATAAATATTACTTTTATTCAATCATTTTAAAAATGCATTATAACATAAAAATAAAGATTTAGAATTAATTAAATATAGATTAATTAAATTACAAATTTTGTAGATCATAGAACGATTTTATTATTAGGATAGATGAAGATATATAATTTTTAAACCTAATACATAGCTGGTTTTTCTATTTTTTGATTATTTTTGTTTCCATAAGTTATGCTCAATTGTAATTAGTAAAACTCTCCTTTATTTCACTTATCTTCTTTTAATCCAAACAGATCAGTACTTAGTTTCTTTTTATTACTTCACTTAGCTCTCATAATTTATTGTTTTGTTGTGAAATTGAATGAATATAATATGTTTGCAATCTTTTTAATTCAAGTGAAAGAAAGGCATTTTAATTGAAGAGACTCGATTTTTCTTGAATAAAGATTTTGTTTTTTTTTTACAATTTACAATCTATATACATATATAAATAAGTAGAAACTTAAAATTGTTCTTACAGATATTTTATGAAAATGTGTTTTGATATTATTTTACTAACCTTGAAACAAGCACTAATTCGACAACTGATTTCAATTCTCGCCGAAGAATAACTCTTGCTCGGACACTTAGAGCAAATGGAGGAAAATGCTTCAGCAAATAGAATGTTCACAACCAGACCAGAAAGCAGACCTAACCTTCGTTGGAGAAAGGAAATATCGACAGACAAGAAAAACTGGAGAGAGAGCCACCCGTTACCGAAAAAAAATGTAGGACGTTGATGAGTCAGGCCCAGGACCTATATGATGATCTATTGGTCATATAAGTAAAGTAAGTACGCATTTTGATAGTCGCAAAACAATATATTTATTTATTTTTTTTTAAATAATTGGATAAATATGGTTCCCGTATTTATGGTACCCATATTTCTGAACAACTTAGGAATACGATTCTTAATGTAAGCTAAAATAATAATTCTTATATTAAAATAATTCTAAGATTATATACCGAATATGTATATAAAAAATAAATAGAAAATAAAAACAAATGTTCAGATAAACTAAAATCGTCTAAATCATGATATATACCTATGAGGCGGTCCGAGCCAGAATGAACCACGTCAAAAAAATACTTTGGAGATAAAATTGCAATAGAAAAAGGTTAATCACTTCAAGCAGTTTAGTCCATTTGGAAGAATAATTGTAATCATGTGTATCATGCGTTTACATTTTTTCTTCAAAATTAGTTTTGGGGAAATTTGTGTAAATTATAATATCTAGCTATTACAAATACTTCTGATTAGTCTAGAGTTTAATGCAGGTGTGCCTAATCACATTTTTATATTTTTATTTTTTGTATAAATTTTTCTATTTTTACACAATTACAAAGAAATGTTAAATACGCAGATTCGGATTTTGTTCCTAAATTCGATAAATTTTCATATACTTGGGTTTCGTTTTAAAATATGAAGTCAAATATAATCAAAAACTCAAAAAAAAAAAATAAGTAAAGGATATTCCATAAAATTTATTAACAGTACAGATTATTCAATTGCTGTGTTCATAGAAAATAATTCTACCCCATGTAGAAAGCATAAATTAGCCTAGTAAACAACTATATACAAAAATGTATAGCCTTTATATAAATATCAATTTTTGGCGCTGAAATAATTTTATGATCAATACCAAAAGGTAGCCTAATATTCTACTGTAAGTTTTATGTGGCAAAATAATTGGGTTTTCCTAAATATCTATTTTGTTTTATAAATTCGTTATTGGTGATATTGTTTAAAATGATTCATAGGTACATAGTTTTTCAGATTATTCACATAATTTTCGTATTTTCTATTTACTGATATTTTTGTAGCAAAATTTTGCACCTTCAATTTTTTATTTAATATATCCTGTGTTAAGGATGTAAAATAAAATAAATTATAATATTAAAGAACAGTTTTAGAAATTCAAAATGCATATTATTGTTCTACCTTTTTATGATTATTATTATAACAATAAATATATTACAAGAAGTAGAAACCACAGTTTAGTGGTGTTTAAGTGGTAAATATAAAAATAACGAAGAGAAATACTTACATAAATGAGTCTGACTTGATTTTAAGGTCAGGTTTTTTTGTTAAAATTATTTTATTTATTCAGTACATGAACCAACTAGACCAGTACCTACCAAAACAACATTCATAAGTCTCGGAATGAACATGCAACAAAAAACCACATTAAAATGACTTGCTAATAATTCAAAGTACAAATTTTAAAACTCAGAAGATAATAACTAAAAGTTTGTTATATTATATTCTTTTGTTCGGAGTTAGAGTAAATTTTCAATTTGTGCAGAACGTGAAGTATTTTACAATTTTTTTTTAGTTATGACTTTAAATGCTAGCAATTTCAAATATTTAAATAGCATTTGATTGAATAATAAGAACTTTATAATTATTGTACATTGCATGGTTGTGTACATATCATAATTTCTTATATACATAATTTTATATAATAGCTATATGCTAGCTATGTTAAATAATTTGTATGTATCAAAAAATAACATCTTCAATTCTACATATATAATATTATATTCGTCGTCCTGTATTCAATTGAAAAATGAATATATTTTGCATTCCAACGAAAATATTATTTATTCCTCGTAACAAAATTCAGTTGAAAAAAAATTAGAAGAAAAAACTCTTCAAAATATCCAGATGGCGTTACACTTTGGTTTTTTGTTTATCACTTATACATTGTTATGACATCCTTTCATAAATTTTATTTTGATTAAATATGCAAATTTTCAAAATATTATTATTTTACAGGACAAAATGATTAGAAAAAAAATGAAAGAAAAAGAAAATAACAAAATGGAAACAAGAGCAGTCAGAATATACGACAAGTGTCTTAGATTTTGTCTATCCATATATTTTAATAAAAATTTCATGATTTATGATTGATATACTCTGAATAGTCAATGGAAAATCTATTTTTAAATAAAGAAAATATATAGATTCAAAAATAAAAATCTGAATAATTATTTCAAAATGTCTATCGATTGTAGGATTAGGATTTGTGTTGTTCCGATTGCGGTATTGGTTCCAAAATTAATTATAAACATCAAATTTAAAAAACATTTCTTTCATGAATACATAATTATTCTATTTGAATCGCTAGTGGTTATCAATTTCTCTCTATTTCAAATAAAATGATAATATAAAATATTGTGTCGAATGTGGAAAACCTTTCTTGTGTTTAGTTAGTTTAAAAGGTAGTCACATCTATTCGATTCTATCATAACACTATACTACATGTGGATATATAACGATCCCCTACAATATAAATTGGAGCGTTACCTATCCCACTAGCAGACCCATATATTATTACCCATAAATTATTTCACCCCAAATCCAGACAATCGGGAAGAATGTGTTTGAATATCTGTATGTGCTGTATACCGACAAGTCTGATACGCTTTGCGGCCAATAGATCATTGAGTCATTTGACTTATTAGTTAACATGTTGCTGTTCTAAGGATTTGAATCTCATCTAAATTTACTAGTTTTAATCTTTTCTATGTTTATCTATGTAACTTGAAAATCTTACATTGCCTTCTATTATACCAATAGAACCTTATCTTCGTTTTGATAACAAATATCCCTATAGATCCCATCTTAATGGTTATTTATTAGGATGGTTGTACTAGCTACACTGATTTCCATCAAAGCTATTCACTATAATGCTGATTCTTTCATTTACTCTAGTTACAAATAATATAGTATGGTCTCTTCTGACTAATCTAGTCACAACAAATATAGTATTCTCACTATTTCTGAAATGTTTATTCATATTCAAGGATGCAAACCTGCATAGTTTTGTTTTATGATAATATAGATGCACTATCGTGAGGCGTATAAGCTACTTGCTCTGTTTTTGGAATATTTATTTCAAGCTTAGATGCAGGCTAATGATCCTTGTAATTATTCAAATAATGGTTCTTTGCTTATTTTTTAAATCGATGTCATATTGTTAAAATATATAACTAGATATTGAATATTCACAAGTATGGAGATTTTCGGGACTTATAATACAAATTTAGTAATTTTAGTATCTTCTTAGGCTATTTATAGTTTCTATTTAGTATTTTATAACCTTCATTCAGTATTGTTATCTTATTTTTAACAGATCTGAAATATAAAATTCACTTACAATTTGACATATAGTACCTATATGATTAATCCTAATAGATATGGGTACAAAAGAAAAGGAGCGCTAACATCTTGGTCTTTGGCTCGTTAATTATTTAGATTTACAGTTTTAATTTAATACAATTTTAGTTTATTTTATTACAATATTCTAGTAAAATAAATGTTTGGCAAGATTCAAAATGTGACTAAAATGTTCAAAAGAAAAATGTCGCTTAACTATCCACGTGGAACAGGTACATCCTAAAAAAAAATTCTAAATATTTTTTTTTAACTTCAATGATTGACACACCTAATGCTTATTGTTACGAATTTCGTTCCGTTCAGTTTTGATATTTTGAATTTTTTATAATATTATTTATCAAATATAATTAATCATGACCGTACTTTTGGTAGGTAGATAGGTAGCTGGAAGTGACCAAATGCTTCAATAAGGCTAATCAACACTTAATTTTGCCTTTTTCGATGCGACAATCCGAATTACTTGTTGTTATTGGTAGTTTCAGATGATCAGGAATCCAACTAACTCAGCACTTGTCACCACCCTGTGATATTGAGAACAACTATTAGATCATTGATTTTGCTTCCGGCAATTTTTAGCAACGATGACATGTATTTTTATCAATATTCAGAATAATGTCATTTCCATACTATTTCTATGAATCACCTAGTATCGATCGATTGCTTAATTCAAGCGAATGGAACACTCTTCTAGTAAAATTTTAATTTAACATTTCTAATTTATTATGCAATAATGGTACAAAAATTTTCTCGAAATCTCTTTCTTTTCTGTTATTTTGGTACAAAAAAAGTAGACTTTTTTAAATCTTGAAAAGACTGGACAACAGGTGTTCTTAATACATACATAATAATATTACCTACATAATATCATAAATATAAATTTATGTATGTATATGTATAGAAGTATTAAAGAATTAATTTTTTTATGAATATTTTTTTACCAATATTTTTGAAGGTGTTTAACTAATACGAATTTAATATGTTTTTCCTTTTTGAAAAAAGTAGTGATTTAATTTACCTTAATTTGATGATGATGATGTATGTTTCATGTATGTACCATGATGATGATGTATGTTTCAGGCCCAGAAAAATTTTATTTCACATCTATAATAAAATTATCATTAAGTACCGAGCTATTCTTATTTTATATCTTGATGATAATACATCTTCATGTACCTACTGACGATGGTAGACGTTTCTGGTCCAGAAAAAATTGTATTTCATTTCTAGAACAAAATTATCATTAGGTACCGAACTATGATGTTTTGATGACCAAAGTACCGTTATTTATTGTATAAACTGTATGTAAATGAAAAAATGTAAAATAATGTATATATATAAAAAATTTGTTATAATAAATTATTTTTGTGATATAAAAAACAATATTTTCTTATTTTAATACAAAAATTCATATAAAATGCATTATAGGTACAGGTCTACCTTTCTGACCTAGCTGACCACGTAGACAAAAAAATATTTAAAATATAAATTTTGATGAAAAATTAATTCTCACAAAGATTCAACTTACTAAGTCAATTTGCATCGAAAATATTCAAAAAGTAAAATGCAAAAGATACAGGTACCTTTCCAGCTGAATAAAGGTTAAACATATTTAGACAACACAAAGTAAAACCATAAAAAATATTTTTTGCCTAAATAGTAGAACATCAATTAATTTAATACATAAAACACAGAAAACCTATTAGATATCAAAACTAAAGGACTTTCGGGATATAACACAAAATATATTACATATACAAAATTTAAAACACAGTTATATAAAATCAAACACACAATTAAAATCCAACAATGATGTTCATCAATATAACATCAGAACAGCTAATCAAATGCGTTTTTATACCGTTAGAAATCTAAATGGGCTGAGTCATGTAATAAACACTAGCATCCAACTATACAACGAGCTACCGCAAAATATATTAAAAAATTAATTAAATTACTACGTAATGTTAAGAAAATATAATAATTAATTATAAAAATCTCGAATTTGCACATGTTATATTATTGAATGTTTAGTTTGCTTCTGATTCTTTAGTGTTGTTCTTGCTAAATCACGTTATAAAAGAATTTTTTTTTGTTTTTAGATAATTGAATGAATTTTCCTGTTAAATGAATGGTTCGAATTATCCGCATTGCTATTAAGTTTTTAAAAACCCTAAGTACAATATTAATTATTTAAAAAAGTATATTTTTATAATATATATATATATATATATCTTTGTATATATATAATATATATATATATTTATATATATAAAATATCTTCTGATATTCAAAAGATTTGAAAATATCTCTAGTGGTTGATTTTCTCTAGTGGAAAATATTAAGTATATGTTCTTTATATACTTCTACAAGCTCTTTTGAGATTTGAAAGAAATAAATAAATAAAAAAAAAATAAAAAAAAATATTAAAACAAATATGACGAAAGAAAAACAAGCATCCGAATAAATTATTTTAATCAGATTTACTGTCAGATTTAATGCTTAGAGTAGAGCAAGCACGTTATTAGACGTCTATTAGAGACAAAAGCTTACCATATATTTTTGTGTAAAATTTAATCATCATTCAGTGAAGTTAGTATAATCCAACACCTGCAGATAAAATGTACTGTTAGTAGATTACAAAAATTTAAAATATAGTAAACAAATAAGTTAATACTAATATTATAAAAATTTAAAAAATAATGGAACCAATCCAAATAGCTAATGGATGAGAAAAATGAAATAAAAGAAAAAGAAAACAAATTAATTTAGTTAGCTAGCATTACGTACAATGATGTAATGCGCAATGATACACAGTTTACTTTTAACAGTTCCAACGCTTATGAGACGGTAAAAAAAATTAAACTATCCAGGAAATTAAATTACAAATTACAATGTCAATACTTAATATATAATATATTCCAATTATGAGTGTGTCAGCAACCACAACCAACAATAAAAATTTAAAATAACTATTAAACTACAGAGCTATTAGCGTAATTAGTTTTTTATGTAATTTTTTTTTTTTTTTTTTATTAAAATGAATTTATACAATTATTATTTTAATCTTAAGTAGCATTTACGGTTTTAAAATTCAGTTCACATTTATTATTAAAACTTATAATTTATAAGTTTTAAGCATTATAATAGAAATAATTTATACTCGATTTAATAAAAACAAAAAGAAATAAGAAAAAAATAAGTTTAAGATTAATTACATATATATTAGACCTAGCTTAAGCTGTCTGGTCGAATTGGATATTATAAAACAATTTACATTTTCCTAATACTTAATATAGCAATCACATATGAATATTTACAAAAATATAAAACAATGCATTTTATTTACATATATACTTTATTTAAATTTTCTTACATTTAAATTTTTATTGCTTTATTACTTTATTTTTACTTTACTTTTAAAATACAAACTTAAATCTATCTTAGCTTAGAAAAAGTTTAAGAAAAACAGCTTTGATCTATTTCTATTATAGTAATATAGTATGGGGACGCGATTTTGCTCTTGAGTATAATACTTATTGAACGAGTTGAATGTCATAACTGTATTTTATCTCAAACTCCATAATTCCCCACAAACTATGTTACTTGGTTTAGTATCACTTTTGAAATATTACTTGCAATTGGAAGTAGTGTTAGATTTTAATACAGATTGATGTGTTTTAATGAACTTAAATTAATACAAAAATTTAAGTTTACAAATATATGCGCTTCATAATAATGGTTGTTTTCTGCAATGTATCTTTAAAACAAAAAAAAAAATTTTAAAAAAACTAACAATCAAAGAAATATTATAATTCAGAAGAAAATTTTAAAGCATTAAACTAAACTATGAAAAATTATATTGTAGACCTTTAGAACGAAATTTTAAGTATTATAGAGAATCTAAAATAAATAAAAAAACCTATAAAATAAATTTTTCAATTAAAGAAAATTTCTTAAATAACAATTTTAGAAAACTCCTGAAAACTACGTAATGTAGAAAAAAATATTTTTCAAAACTAAATGACGAATTACATAATTTATGTATAGAGATATTATTTATTAATAATTTTATATTGTAAAATTTATGCTAAAATATTCTCAAATGTAATTTTAGCATAATGTAGGTACATACATAACTACGACATATATTTCCAAAATAGCACTCTTTCATATTAGGAACATTTTTAATTTTTTTTATTTTGCGTTCATGCCAGATGACAAAACAAGAAAACTTTTCTGAATTCTATGTAATTCTTAAATAATAATTTTTATTTGTATGCAAGAACTACAGTTTTTAATGAAAACAAGTACAAATATTTTTTTTGTTAAAAATAAAATCGCGACATCATCACAACTAAAATAAAGAGAAATAAAAATATCTGTTTTTGCAATATGTTTCATTTCAGATTCAATCAAAAATAATATCTTAAATTATTATATTATCTAGTGATATGATATCTCTTGTGTTATAATACTATACAAAAATTGTAACATCTTTTCGCATAACTTTGTAAAATTTTTTTTCTGTGGTATAAACTTTATTTACTTTTGAACAAATGTATCTAATTAGGAAGTAGAGCATACATTTTCAACAAAATATCATTATATTCTAGTTAATACTAAGTAGAATTTTTTAAAATAATATGAAGGAAAAATAAAGCAGAAGTGTCATAGTTACTGTGGAAGAAGAATTAAGGAAAAAAAATAATTATATTTTAAATTTAATAAATTATATTCTTATAGGGACCTGAGTCTGTGAGTGAGAGTATAATGTGGTGTTGTTTTTTTTCTTATTTCTGTGTGATGTTTCATTTATCTTTAGTTTTGATTTATTAGTAGTTCAAGATTATTACAGTTCACTGCATTTAGACATTGTAATCAAAATTTAATTGTTTTCAAAGAATATTTTATAATATATTATTATTGTACAGCAGTTTCGAAGTTGAATGAATTAATATTGAAAATAGATAAGATACCTAATAATTTGGAAGAAATTTTCAATCACACAACTTTCAAGGTTTTGATAAAACGTAAGATAAAAATACCCAAAATTTAAGATCCCTAATTACAAAATTCTCAAAAATGAAATAAAACATTTTTCAAGAAAAAATAAATTGCATGGTTTTAGGGGTAGCAGCTCTCACCTTAAATAGTATTATTTTTTTGTCTACAAAAACAGGTATATATTATATGACGTTTTTCAAAGAGAATTATGCTTTTGGGGATTTTGAATTTGACGATTTTGTAATTGGGAATTTTGCAATTGAAGGTTTCAAGAAAATGATTGAATTGACAGTGGAACATGAATAAATAGAATCGACAATTTCCTGAAAAAAATTTATTCGAAAACATTATGATAGAGCACTCCAGAAGATGGATTAATATCATCAGGGTAACCAAAAACATCTAAAAAATACATTTTGAGCGCTTATAATATGCCCTTAAAAACTGCAAATATGTACTTAAAATATGCCTTCCAAAAATGAAAATATTAATTCATATAAGGCATAAAGCTTACTGTTTTTAAGTTTCTTTTTATAACATATTAAAAAGAAAAAAGAAAATAAAAACTAAAGGGGATTCTGAGGAAGATGTTGTATCCGCGTAGGACCTAATGACTATATCCCAAGGATACCTGTTGGACCTAGCTTTCCAAAAATATATATCTTTAATGGCGCATCTTATGCTTTAAGGACAAAAAGGACATTTGTAAGTATCATTGTTGTTTTGATGTTTTTGTATATTAACTGTTATATTTGTTAAATATCTATATATTCCGGCCAGAGCCGGAGCATTTATATATAACTTAAATATAGCTTTTGGAATTCAAAATAAAACGTAACATAAATCACAATAAAATTTGATAACATTTTTAGGATTATTTGACTTTTAAAATTAATTTTTAATTTTTGCTTCAAAATCCAATTGAAAAATTTGCCAACGTCACAAATTTCGAGAGAATCTGAAAAAGAAATTTTCAAAAATAAAAAAAAAATGCTCTAATATACTAGTACTTGTACTAGTTTACCATGGGTATTTTGAAATTTTATTAAATTATGAATACATACTACATTAGTTACCGAAATTTTTATACAAAGGCACAAATGAAAGCAATTTGCAGTTTGGTTTTAGAACATTCTTAAAATTTACCAATTTCCTTAAAACAAAAATTTTTTTTTAGTTTGAAAAAAAAAATATATCAACAATTTTTATAAATATGCCAAATATGCAAATATAATGCTTTTTAAGAGAAATTATGCCAAAATATCGCAAAATATGCCAAAAAAAACCTAAAAATATGCCAAAATACCAAATATATGCCAATAAATGCCAAAATATGCCAAGAAATTTCAAAATATGCCGAAATATCGCATAATATGCAGTAACAGGTGTAATATGTAAAAATATGCTCTAACAAGTAAGGCTTAAAATGCATAGATTTTCATGAAACAGATAAATATTCAGTCCATTCCTCAATAGCACTTAAAAAAAACATACTCGTGCATGCTTTTGGTTGCTCTGTATATCACATATATTTTACCACAATGAGGTAAGTACATAAAAAATCAATGCTCACATGACTTATCGCACCTGAGCATTTAATATTCCTTGATCAAAATGGTTATATTCAAGACCACAATCATGTTCCTATACTATATATCACTATAGTAAACGGTCCACATGCAAAATCATAGATTACAATCCGAACCACATATTTACAATACAACGTGTCTATACCAGACAGAGACAAAAAAAATTAAAAGAGAATATTGATGATTAGAAATCACATTCAACCAGAATTAAGTACTAAATACATATTAGGTTTAACAATTAGGTTAAGTTAGCTTAAATTTGGCTTAATAACTAGGTTAAGTTAGGTTAGTATAGACTAAGGTTTTATTTAGCCTTCATCTGTCCCTCGGTTCTATTTCGACGCAAAGGAAAATGTACTCTCAAATATCTCGCTAACTATAACATTTATAAATATAATAACTCAATGACTTTATCTAATATGTTGTAAACAAATAGGTATTACACAAAAGTTGAATAAGTTACGATTAACCGTTGTACGTTTTTTTTTAATAAGTTACAACTACAGCTCCTTGGGTCTTAAATGACCTACAGTAATTCCTAGTACTAGATAATATGCTTTTATTCATAGTATTGTGGATGTAAAATATTTGTATACAAGCATCTAATTAGGGAAATCACCAAATTTCAATTTTTTACGTCGTATAATCGTGGTAAATATCCGTTTTCTTAATGATAAAATAGATATATATTAACGAAAAACTGGTCAGTGTTACTTGCGAAAATTTTAGATGCTACGTTTAGGGGTCAGTAAATTTTAGAGTATTGATTATTATTTTTGAAAATTGTTTTACGAAAAATAATATAAAAATATATAAACAAAAAAAATATAAAATAATTTGCTTTTTAGTATAAAACCATATCTGGGTCTATTTTGACCCAAGGGACTTTAGCGTTACTTTTTTTTAAGGGCGGATGAAGGTTAATTTAGATTTCTATTTAATGAAATTTCTATTTAAAAGAGGTATGAAAAAAAATTTTTAATTCACAAGAAGTAGTTTAAAAAATAATTGGTTTTACGAAAAAAATAGATGACAAAAGTACAGATTCTTACAACTTTATATGCTAACTAAGTTTAAAAGAAAAAAACTACAAAAAAGTTTTCTTTAGTTTTTAAAACAAATATTAAAGTTTCCACTCTCAAACAAATCTAAAAATTCCTATACCTATCATTTGACTTAATTGTAAAAACAATTATTGCAAAATGGAAGAGATTATAAGAATAGTATTTATTTATTTTTGTATTATTTGAGTATCATTCATATTGTGAAATTTGGTTAATATACTCTTTTTCTGGGAAATTTCAAAAACCATTAATATTTATAAATACTTTGTAAGAAACCGAAAAAACGTTTATAACTTTTATTTAAAAAAAAAAGGAATAAATTCTAATATTTAACCTAATAGTATAAATTAAATTAAATAGATGTTATATTGGTATTTGCTATTTTTATTCTACATTGAAGCTTAATAACGTGTGTGCTGTTACGAACTTTCTTACGCATAGCTTGATTAAAACTAAACAAATAATTAAAATTCTATGGTTGGAAATTTATTGGATGAATATAGAAGATAATTGGTTGGACTACTGAAACATATTTCTGTTATACAGTTTATATTTTGGTAACTTTTTTGATTAAAAAATCGAATGTAAAACGAATGCTCCCACAGTAGTTTTCGAATACCACCGACTCACTTTAATTATCATTGAAAAAAATTGAACTTAAAAGTTATATTTTTGTATTAACCAAACTAATTTAATAATATTATAAAGTTTTATTTTTTAATATACTTATGAAAAGTTTTTAAAAGTATCAAATTTTTAATTTTAACTTTTCCGAAAAATTTTTTTTTTTTAAGTAAAATCTCACATACAAATTAAAAGAATATACTGTTATATTTTTTCAAGGTTATCAAATTAAAAAAAAATTATAATAAAAACTTAATATAATAATGAGAGTTATAAAGTAATTCCCAGATTCGGGCAAGGGTTACTTTTCGAGAAAATTACTCATAGTAACCGTTTATATAAAAAAAAAATGGAGAAATTAAAATATCTGCTCCTGACACAATAAATTTAACAACAAAATTTTGTTTGATCAAATAAGAAGTTTAAGCCCGTTCAGATAAAGTATAAAAGTAGGAGAGAGATTAATAAGTCATAAATTGCATTAACCCTTCTGTCCACACATCATAACCACATACAAGAACACTTACCCGGATATGCATTTCAAATTTGGTTCAAAATAATTTCTAAGTTATACATCAAAATTCATTGAAGTTTTGGGTATTCTTAATTTACACTATTTTACACTTCACCCATTGTAACTTAACGAACTTAACTTACAGGAACGAAAATTGGCCTTACAAAATTTTATATAGAATACAAAAATACCACAAATTGAATTTAAATTATTCATATACCACATTTTTATGATATTTAAAATTCTAGAAATTAATCAAAATATTCATAATATAAATGAAATACAATATTTTAGCCTATTTCTGATCCAATATAATTAAAACTAAATTTCAGAATTTAATAAAAACAATTTAGCGTGATTGAAAATATTTGAAATTTCTTGGAAAATATTTTTGTAACAAATTAATTTCGAATGCCATTCGTGGAAAAAACTAAATCAAAATATACCACATACAACCCCGTAATTAAATAATTTAATATAAAATATTAGGATTAGTTTTTATAGATAGAATTATTAAAAGTACTAGTGATTTAAAAAATTTTATTCAATTAAAAATTTACCAAAATTGTAAATTTTAATTTGCTTTTTTTTTTAAATTTTAAATTTTAAGTTTATGGAGTAAGAATTTAATTTAGTTTAGTTTAGTTTAGTGAACCATATGTGGAAGGTGGAGTATTATATATTTAGTAATTCTTCAACCTACTATTGTTGTTACTGTAATCTAATTCAGTAATGGATTTACTATAATAAATATTGTGTATTGATGTCTGTCAGAATTCATTCAAATAACATAAATCTGTACTTTTTAGCTTGAGGAACACATAAAAAAATTAACACTCTATCACATTTGGATTGGATTGGAGATTCTAGATAAAATGTTAAAAGCGATGGAGCATTCGACAAAGTAGTTAATATGATTAGCTAACCAATTCTTTTTATCATCAATAGAATCATCTAACTAGAATGCAATATTGTATATTCAAATTGTATGAATTTGCATCTTAGTAATGTGATTGTGTCGTATATCTAGATAGTTTTTATTATTATTATTTATTTATTTATTTTATCATGCCTTAATTTAACTATACAATTTTTTTTATTTCTAATTTCAATAATTAAGAGAGTATACAAATGTTTTTACACCAATGACTTTTAATTTACTTAGACTAACCTGAACTTTGCTATAAATAATATATATATTGTTTCATGGCAATTAAAACCATTTTAATCAATTTATTTTACCTAAAACTGACGTAAACATAAATAAAAAAAAAAAAAAAAAAAAAACCTAATTGGTAAAAACTTGATCTACAATCGCTCTTATTAGAGTATTTTCTGAATTTAGACAGCTCTCTAAAAAGTAGACAATATATTTTCTATTTGTTCGAAAACATTATTAATAATTGTTATGTTATGCAATGTGTTATAAAAAGCTTTAAACAAGATTAATTTTAGAATCGTATTTTGCTTTCTTTGTAGCAGATTTAAATTTGTTTTCGCAGCACTCTTCCATATGAGAAATCGTACCAAAGAAGGCTGATAGTTTTTAATTTACTAACAGTTTTTAGTAGTGATTAGAAATTTTACTAACAATTTTATTAGTGATTAGTAAAAAAATTTAAATTAAACAAGTTTTTTTTAAGAAAAATAAGTAAAAACAATCTGCCTCAATTAAAAACCCTTTAAAAAAAACTCTATAAGACATTCTTGAATACTTTATTTGCAGCTGCTACCGTTAAATGGCAATTATTTTGTGAGGCCTTCTCTAACAATATTGAAATTATTTAGGGAAGCAAAATTTATAATTTAATCAACTTTCTCAGTGGTTGAGATTACCTTTAGTACTAAGTACTTTGACAGCGTGATCTACTTAAACAAGTACAATAAATAAAATAAAACAACCAACAGCAACAAAGAGATTACTCGGGTCTCGGCATCAAAAAAGCACAAGCAACTGGAATGGTAATTTTCACCTACCTATCTACCGTGAATTATTAGCTATAATGAGCTACATTTTACCAATAAAACCAGTATAGTATAATTTAAGAAAATGTTGGACAATATAACACCGATTATAAGCAAGACGATATAATAAGGTGTTATGATTAACAAAATGTATTAAAAAAATAAATGATATAGCAACACTCACTATAAACTAACTACTTCGGATTAAATTTTAGCATTAAATTTATGTGGGAAGTATGGAATAAAAAAAAATAAATTCGTAATAAAAAATAATTCAGTTGTAACTTATTAATGCACAATTAATTAGCACTGTCACACAAAAAATATCAAGCTTACAACAATAGATGCCTCCAAAGAGTCATTGTGACAGAAAATAAATTAAAAATGAATAGAGTAGACATCCGACAAAGACAATAGCGTTAAATCGTACATATGTACTCTGAGTAGTAAGTCGGACATCAACATCGTGAAACAATGTTTTGAATGGAGTCTCCAAGTAACTCGTCGCGTAGAACCAAAAAAAATGTTGAAGATAATAGTCTTAGCCGAAGCTAGTGTCCGAAACAAACCCAAGCTGTTGTTGAGGAAGTTTTTAGCCACAGATAGGATAATATATAATGATTTCATGAATTTTGTTATACTTAACATACTCATTATGCCCCACTGATAGAGTTATAGGATAATGATGGTGGTATAATATCAATAAGTTGGTATTGGTTGCACTTCTCTGTAGCTCTAAAACGATTTAGGTAATAAGCCAAAATAAAATCAATTTAAAACATATAGCAATGTAATTTAGTAAATATCAATTTATACAATCTTATGCCAGCAATGACCAGATACAACAAGTCGTTTAGATATTTAAGCTCGAAAACTTGGAAAACATTAGAACAGAACTGATATAGCCAAAGAAGAAAAATGTTGATTCCATATGAAATACAAATAACAGTAAATTTGAATTTTAATCTTTTATTTCAGAAAGATAAACTTCAGTGGTTTCAAAACTTAAGCATATTAATTAAAATCGAACAATGATCTGGGATGATCAAATATTCGATATTGAAAAAAACCCAGTTCAAATTTTAGGTTTTCTGAGTCGCTGTAGAGTCTACTATTCCGTTGACCTCTTGAAAATCTACAAAGTTTTCATAACACACAAAATGGGGAACATTGCTCACATATGGGTTGGCACTTCTAGTAATGCGCTGAAACATTTGGATAAAGTCCAAAAACGGGTTATTTGTTTTATCAACAATTCAAATGCGAATGCTTATATCTTGCCCCTCTTGGTCATCGTCGAATGGTCGCAGCTTTCTTCCTTTTTTTAATAGATATCTCGTTGGCAGAGGCATATGCTCAGAAGAAATCTGTATTATTTACCCCAATCATGATGGGAAGCTTGTGCTCATCCCTACGTTATAGAAATTCCTAGATGGCAGAAGAAAATTCATTTACTTCCTCAATATTCCGAATCGTATGTGTTCCCCAAACATAATCAATTCTATATTTATGATCTACATAAATCCACGGCGAACATTAGCACTTTCGTTCGTTAATACTGTCCTCCTTTCCTCTTATATGCCTCTACCCTATTCAAACGTACCAATTAGTATAAAATTTCACTCCTGCATTTTTGGCTAAGTATAAAAAAAACGGCTAAAACAAAAAAACAATCTTATAAACTTTTAAATTTACCAGTCTTCCTATAGCTAATTTAAAATTTTCACTGAATTGATTAGCCCAGTTATTAAATATGATAAATATATATATATATATATAATATTATTACAAACTAATTTTATTTATTAAAAATTACTTTTAAATTAAACATCTTTATTTGTTTAATTTCATTGAAATTTTTTCGAGGTAAATTTGATTTTAATTTGAATATTTTAATTTAAAAATGATTAAAAGTAAAACAAAATTTATTAAAAATTATAATTAAAAAGTTATGTAATAACTTTATATTTATTTTATATACCTATAACATTAATATTGTAACCATCAGGTTGGCTTTATAATTAAATTTAGTGGTTGTAGAAAGATTTTAAATTTTCAAAATGTATATATACCTTACCTATCTACTCTTGTGATAAAAACTTTAATAATTCCATAAACAAAAAAAAAAAAATTAAAAATATCTTTTGTTTTACTAACTTAACTTTATCATAAAAATAATCTCTAATCCTTTTTAAAAATAATCCTTTGAAATACCTTATAAAAACTTTCATATCATTTCCAATTTACTTCTTTTTCTTTACTACACACCTACGTACACGTCTACAAATTTCTTAAGAAATATTAAAAATTATTATTTCCATCTCGTCATACAATTTATTTTTTACTCTCTTTCTGTCTATCATTACCAATCTGTGAATAATATTTAGTATTTAGGTATCTTACAATTACTTTCGACAAGGTGTATGACAATTAAATCTATTCCATTTTTATCATAATTAGTGTATTACTTACGGTATTGTTTGTATGGAGTAGGGTGAACAACGGTATATCAATTTTTTTGCAGAATTGTCCCGAAACTGTATTGTATTACAAATTACATTTTTTTTTTCGTAACTTCGTTTAGCATTCCTATATTATATTATAATCAATGATCTGGACTATTATTTACTATAAAAGTCTGTTGTTTATTATGTTATCTATAAAGCTGCATTTTCACATGTGCCGATTTACCGTTATTGGGGTTAACATTTGGCTCGAAAGTGATATGTTTTTGGGTGCTACGTCTAAAAGCGTGATAAATAATATCTATTGATTCTTCAATGTATTTATTTTTTTCTTCTTCTTCTTCATTTAACGTTACAGCTCGGGGTGAGCTAGAGCCTTCTTCGTGATATTCCTCCATGTAAATCGATCTTCCGCAGAACTCTGCCAATTTTATACATTCATTTTTTGGCAGTCATTTTCGATATTATCTTTTCATCTGATTCTTGGTTTGCCTCTTGCTTTATAATATAGTGGTCTTGTTTTGAAATTTTCTTTGTTGAGGGCGATTTTCGTTCATTCTTATTATATGTCCTGCCCATCTTAGTCGTTGTGCCTTTACAAACCTTACAATATCTTCATGTTGTATTATATTATTGATTTCTTCGTTATTCCTTCTTTGATATTCTCCGTTTTGTAATCTTTTTGGGCCAAAGATTTTTCGGACTATTTTTCTTTCGAATATAAGTAAATGTTCTTCGTCTTTTAATGTAAGTGTCCAGCATTCCCATCCATATGTTACTATTGGTTTAATTATTGTCTTATATATCACAAGTTTTGTTTGTCTAGTAAGAATTTTGAATTGTAGTAATTTTTTATTAACATAGTAACTTCTATTTCCTGCATTTATTCGCTCCTGTAGGCACGAGTGCATACTGTTGTCATTTTTTATTAGTACACCAAGATAATTAAAGTTTGTGACACCTTCAAAATTAAAGTTGTTGATGGTAAAATTTGGTGGTATTCTTTGATCGGGTTTCCTTGTCATTTTCATTTGTTTTCGTTAATTTCCAGACCAATTTGTCTTGTTTTTTGTTCTAGTATAATAAATGTTTTTGCCATTTTAATATAATTTTTAGCTACAATTGCTATATCGTCAGCGTAGGCAGTATAATTTAGAAAAATTTTATGAATATATTACCGCCTTTATCAATTTTCTCTGTGGCTTGTTCTAAGACCATATTAAATAACAAAGCTGAAAGCGCGTCTCCTTGTCGTACTCCCGATTTAATTTCAAAATCTATAGAGGTTGTATTTTGTATCATAACATTTGCTCATGAATTGAATATTGCTTCCATGGCCAGTTTAGCTAATTTGCGAGGTACACCAAGTTTTATTAATGAATATGCTATTTTATTTCTATTAATGCTATCGAAGGCTTGCTTGTAGTCAATAAATAAAATGTGTAAGTCTTGACCGAATTCATAGCATTTTTCCATGTTTTGTTTCAATCAATATATTTGGTCAACAGTGGATATTTGTTTACGAAAACCGCACTGATATTCGCCAAGTTTTTCTTCAGCATACGGTGCGATTTTTTCGTATACTATATTTGACAGTATTTTGTACGCTGTGTTTAGTAGCATAATCCCTCGATAATTATTACAGTTAGTTCTATCTCCCTTCTTATGGATTGGGCTTAGTACACGTATAACGCCATTTTTCTGGTATTTTTTCATTAAACCATATTGCACATATTAATTTATATATCTTCCTATGTAGATGTTCCCCACCTATCTTCCTATGTAGATGTTCCCCACCTGTTATCGAATCTTCTCCTGGTGCTTTATTATTTTTTAGCTTCTTTATAGCATTCTTCACATCATTTAATGAGGGTTCATATAATTAATTCGGCTGTGTATATGATGATATTTTCTTTTTGATTTTGTTCGAATGTTTTATTTAACATTTCTTCGTAATACTCAGCCCATCTATCTATAACTTGATGATCTGTAGTCAATAGATTACCCTATTTATACTTGCATGATGTTAGTCTTGGCTGGAAGCTTTTAGTTTGTCTATTGATGTTATTATAGAATTGTTTAATATTTCCCATATTATATTTTTCCTGTATTTTTAAAATTTTATTTTTTAGAGAAATCCCTTTCTTTTGTTTGCATATTTTTGTGGCTATTTTTCGTTTTTCTTTATAATTTTCCACATTTGCTCTGGTACATCTTTGAAGAAGTTTTAATCGGGCTTCATTTTTAATCTTTATTGCTTCTCTGCAGTCATTATCAAACCATTCTGAATTTCTTTGTTGTATTTTATTAACGATTATATTTCTTGCACTTGTGACTATGGCTGTTTCTATTTTTCCTCATTCATGGTCTATGCTTCTTCAATTCTAGTATTATTTTCGGGAAGGAGGTTTTTTATCTCATTTTCAAATTGTTTGTTTTTGTGTGTGTATTTATTTTCTGTATATGCAAAATGTGAAATTAAGATATTATCTATTTTTTTTTTTTTTTCATTCATTTATTTTCATTTTTCAAGTACATATTTACATTAACTTATAACTAATTTAGTTTATAGGAGAATAGTTATTGGTATCTTATATTATAAGAATAGTGTTAAATACCACATCAAAATCTAAATTTACTGAATAAAATTCTTTTGTTGTGGGGTGAGCAAAATTTTTAAAATAAAACACAAAAAGAAAGTCTTCTAAAGAAAAAATCAAGAGTTTCAAGCAATAAACAACAAAAATATATTAAAAACTAAGTGAAAATGAAAAACAGAAAATTTAATTTAAGAGTATTAAAAAAAAAGGGTTTACGAAGATGAATTAAATGGAAAACAATTAGGAGACAGCAAATTTACAAGTCCAAACAGAAATCACTAGTACCAATTTTTTAAGTATTTACATAATTAATTAAAATACATTAATTAATTAATCTACACTATCTAACAAAACTTCAATACCACGGTG
Organism: Argyra leucocephala; assembly: GCA_963942445.1. NCBI lineage: Eukaryota > Metazoa > Arthropoda > Insecta > Diptera > Dolichopodidae > Argyra > Argyra leucocephala. The sequence goes on from OZ012677.1 coordinate 144,913,297, forward strand.
GTCGATATTTTGAAGCCATTTCTTGATATTACTTAGAAACAGCTTCTGTTTCTAATTACCCTAATACACTCTGGGAGTTTATTAAATAATCTACATGAGGTTATTGTAAAAAAATTTCGAAATTTTGTAGTACGAAATACTGCGACATTAACAAGAAACCTACCATTAATTCTTACTCTATGAATCGAAGAGCTCCTGCTGTTTAGATACCCTCCTCTAATAAAAAATATTTTCAAGACTTTATAATAATATAAATTACGTACTGGTAGTATTTGTAGTATTGAACAAATCAAAACTATGAGATAAGCAATTTTTATTGTAAATTTTCGTAACAACCCTCTTTTGCAAAACAAGTATCGGATTAATTTTATTTTGGTATGTCCCTTCCCAAAGGTTTATATCATATTTCACTTTGGAATAAAAAATACCATAATAAAACGTTTTTAAGACTGATATTGAGTAAAGTTTACTCAAATGGTAAAAACTGCTTCAGTCCGAGTATACAGCATTCTATTGGAAAAGAAATGTTTATATTCAGTATTTGGCTTACGATAAATACTTGTACACCCTCTCAGAAATTCCCTTTCTTACTTTCTATATAATTGCATAAGTGAGGCACAAATATTATACCAAATTTGACGATCGTAAAAGAAAATTGGTCTAATAAGCGCTATTATTTTAACCTTGGCAGACAAGAATTTTGATTTAAACAAATTTTGGGTTTGGGTTTTCGCTTTCTCGCCTAATTAATTTTATTTTTAATATGCTCAGTAAAATTAAGATTGTATTGCAATAGGTACAATATAAAATTAATATATTGTCTGTCATATGTTTCATTTCTTGGTATGTATGTGTGAGGTGCGTCATGGAAAGGATAAGGTTCGTTTCCCTTTTCCTGCCCGACATTTGATTCTGATTGGTTATTTAGCTGTCAAAATCGATTATTATGGTAAATCGGTACATGTGAAAATTGAGCTTAAAGTCCAAGTGTTTAAGTATACCAGAGAAACATAAAGAGTTAATATTGATAATAAGTGAATGAGATGGATAAAAATGATAAAGAATGATTTTTGGGGAATAAATGAAAACAATAAATGCTGACAAAGATGTTAAAAATCGTTAGAAATATAATAAGATAATATTAATACGATATTCAAAAAGCTATAAGTAACTAATTTGTAAAGAAAAAGGATACCTATCAACAATTTGCTTATTTGAAAAAAAAAATCGTTTTAAAGAGAAGAAAACAATTTTATAACTCAGTTATGTCGTAATGATTACCCAGAGAAGATTATTTCAGATAGAAATTACGAAAGAACGGATTCATCGGTAAATCTATTAGCGACTATTATTATAACTTTTTAGTAACATTAAGTAGTTAGTTTTGAATATCAATACTTTTAATTACATTTTGTTTTTTTAGCCAAATTTAGGTGAATGAAACTTTCACATGAATTCGAACCGGTGATTGGGAAAGGATTAGAAGATGGATTGAAAATAAAATCAAAGAAGAAGAAGAATAAATGCTCCATGGGATTAACCGAAGAATGTTATTCCGTGTAATTTTAAATACATAAAAATTGTCCACCCCTTGAAAATTCGTGTCATAGAATGGAATTCCACATTTTAGATATTCTATTAATAACTTAGATAGTCCATAATACAGTTTTGAACCAGTTCAGTATTTCCACAGTGTAGAGGTTGAGGTTTGTATTATATTCCGTTCCTAGGCGGAAATATTTTATTTATCTAAAATGGCACTATAATAATAGTGCACCAACAATACGCCAATAATCAAGTGGTGTGAGTTTTAATGAAATATTTGCATAATCTATTAGACGCGTTGCACATCGTTGCACCACCCATAGATGTAAATTATACTTACTATACTGTCAGATATAATGCTGAAATCAAGCACACAAGACGTCTATTAGAGACGAAAGTTTGCTATATTTTTGTACAATATTATCATTATACAGTAAGGTTAGTAGAACCGACATCTTCAAATAAAAAAATAAGAAACTTGCAGTAAGTATAGTAGTTATATCATTATGTTAGAAGAGTAGATAAAATATATATACTGTTATTATAGTAGAATTTAGCAAAAACTTAAAATATATAACGTCGTCCCCCAATTATTTTGTTGTATATCCAGAAATTTGGCATTCAAGTAAAAAAAAAAGAATTAAAACATGAATCTCAGTGTCGCTTACGGCAAAGTAGCAATAAAATATCGATAGAGCATCAAAAATTAATAAAGATGGCATTTTCAGTTAATTTTTTTCGATTTTGTGATATACGACAGTATAATTGCGGGACGACAATAAGGAGACCAAGTTAATACCAATTATGAAATTTAAAAATAAATGATGTTTGGACCTTCCAGTCATTTCAATTTTAATTTTTCCAGCTCTTTTATTAAAATATGGTCACCCTATCTATATGTATACGGGTAGAAGTAGAATATGTGGAACAGAACATTTATTATTAAACTTGAAGGTATACCTATTAGTAGCCTTAGTATACACATAGTTAAAATCAGGATCAGGTTTTTTTTTCCACCAAAAAGAAAACCAAATTATATTTTTATTTTATTTTTATGCGGTAAGCAACTTTATAACAAAAATTAATCCTTTAAATCTTTTATTGTTGTTTGTGTTGTTGTTGTTGTTGTTACTTTTATGGTAATTTCGTTTATTTGAAATCATTTGCGTTTCATTAGAAGAATATCGCGACAATTTTTTTTTTTTATTTTTTTTTTATAGTTTCTTATCTCTTTTAATAATATTGTTATGGATTAGAAGGTAAGAAAGTACGTGTTGTTTTGTTTTTACACTTTCAATTCAGAATTATTAATTTTTGGGCAATTGTGTTTAAAGGAATATTGAAATGATTTATTATTTCTTTGTATTTCCAAAAAAATTATTAATATAAAAGATAGAGAAATTAACATAGGTAGGTATTAACATATTGTAGTTTACTTATTTAATTATTTTATTTATCAATCGAAATTTCTAACACTATCCTTAAAAACTTTGCTAAGACCTCGTAGGAAACATTTAGAAGTAAAACGATACGGTTATTGTATTTTAATCAGGCAATTTTCCCTTTTCGGCTTTTTTCCCATTACCTAGAATAAGAGATATGGGGATGATGTCAAAATAATATTAAAAAATTATAAAGAAGATACAGGAGGTACAGGCACCAATTAAAAAGAAGTAGTAGTATTCATAAACACTTTAAAGCAGAACAAAATGTCGTAATCGAAGGTAAAGTCAACTATAACCCAATACCGGGATCCATACAATGAGTGAAGAAAGGGTTAAAATCGTATATTTTATTTTATTTTATTTACTCGTTTATTTCTCATTCGCTCTTAAAATAAAAGAAGAAAATTATTGTATGTACCTATTAACTAAATTGATTTTTAAATTTAATTCAAAGTCAATTAAGTGTTTTGATTTCATTTTTTTCTAGGCTAAGATAGTTTTAAGTTTATCTCAAAGGCAAATAATAATAGTTTATATTAAAAAAAAAAAAAAATAAAAAAAAAATTTCATTTTGCAGTTTATTATAATTTCTAAATAATTGTATCAAGCCCGTTAACTCTAAATAATCCTAAATTTTTGATACATTATTCTGTAGCAGATCTTGTATTGTAATATTGTAATATTCTCTATTAAGCGTCGGTTTTCTATTTGTATTCTGTGTCAGCATCATATGAATTGGAGTTGCTAATTTGTATATTATAATATAAGATTAAGGGTAATATGACACTTGTGGATTATTTAGTTAAAGTTCTTCTCTAATTTGTTATGGCTTTATTTTTCATCTTCTGTTTTGAATTCAAATTTGTAATATATTTGTTTCGCCATATTTGTATTGCATAATGTAACTAACAGTACTGTATGAAATTTACTGTATTAAGTGATCTTTTGATATTTTACAGTACACTTTCACTAATCAATTTGAAAAAACTTGCTATTCTTCTTACTTTTTTAATTAATCATTTATTTTTTTATTCCAACTCAAATTACTATCAATTGTTACAGACAGATAATGAAAGTATAAAGAATATAATTATATTAAGAATGCCGAATCCATATTTGCCTCGAATTCGATGTCAACCAAAGAAGGCACTGTAATGAAAAAAATCATTGCTAACTCTAATTTCTAAATATACATAATAGCAAAATGGCCAAAAACCAAGATAATGAATGTAGCAAGAGATCAATTATGAACACAGCTCGATCTCGTACAAAAAAAATTAAAAAAGTAAGGGTAGAAGACAATATGAGACCCTGGTCCTATTCGATGTCCAAAAAATAAATAGTTATATTCACCTAATTACAGACGAATAAAGGAAATGCTATGGGTAACCCGCTCTCGCCAGTATTAAGTAAAATATTCATGAGTTATATTGAAGAAGGGATACGGGAAGATGAACTTATCCAGATAATTTGAATGCGGTACGTAAACGACATAATCGAATTAGTAAAAATAAATAATACACAATATATTAGATCAACAAAACAAAATACAAGGCAACATAACATTTATTTTGACGAGGGAAAAATAACGAAATATCTTTTCTGGGAACAAAAATGAATACATAGAATTTGAAATCTACAGAAAAATCAGTACTACCCAACGAAACATTTCGATTGAGTAAAATCAATCATATCGACACAAAAAAATCGTAAACGCACCCTGGTATGTTCCAAATAACTTAATTACAAAAGACTTGGGAATTTCTTTAGTGCAAGACGAAATAAAAAAATTCATAAATAACTACAAAAGGAAAGTGAAAATCATTTAAACAACCTAGTTCGACTGCTATTTGTTAGACGAAACTAGAGGTAGAGGAACAAGGAGACTAAAAAGAACAACGCCAAGCGACTTAATATAAAATAAATAGTTAACTAAATTAATTGTAAAATAAACTTGAGATTAGATTTTGTAAATTAGTGTAGCTTATCACAGGATAGGCTATACTTCAAGTCATAAGATTTCATCATAAATATTTGGTTATTGTATAGAAATAAAAATACAGATTCTAAATAATAAAGGAAGTAAAAACAAAAAAAATTTATCGACACAAGATTGTACCGTGTAACGTCCACAGATTAATAACTACAAAATTGTCAGTCAAACTTCGAAACGAAAGGCGTTATATGAAAACACGGCAAAAAAAAATTAATATAATTTTGAAATCAAGTAATAAGGAATAATAAAAATGTGGCCAGCCCATCTTAGTCTTTGGGCCTTTGCAAACCCTACAAAGAACATTAATTTTGGGAAGAAAAAACGATACTACCAATTTTAGGTTGGCAATTTGTTAATTATAATATAATTAAAGAACGTCATAAAATTAATGAAACCAATTTATCATCAATAAAGGAGGTACAAATTAGACACATTTTTAATTCGACGAAAATTTAGTAATTTAGTAATTCGAAGAAACAGTTAGGTAATAGATTGAAATGATTTAGTCGGAAGTACTGATGAAAGAAGTATGTTACTTCCGAAATATTGATATTTGCAACCAAATATAGAAAAAATATTGGTGAAAAGAAATTTGACAACACTTAAATTAGCTTTTTTTAACTTAAGGTAGGTTTTTTTAAAGATTTTCGAAAACCTGCATAGCTAAAACGAATGTTGAAAGATGTATCATTTTTGTAAAAGAAGCAAAAAGCTATTATTTATATAAAGTAATTTTATTTTTATTTTTTTAAAAACAAAACAAACATAAAAACTTAAATATTTAAAATAGCAAAATTAAATAGTAGACAATTCAGCATATTCACTAGTGATACAATAATATTCACTAGTGATACACGTGGGACTGAACGCAAGTTTGTTTTATGTTCACCGGTGAACACGGAGTACAGTTAAGTTATATAGTGTTCATCGGTGACACACCGGGACTTAACTTGTTAACATTTTTTTATATGAAACATTTTGACTTTGATTGTTACCTAATCTACACAAATATACAAAGATGTAAGCCAAGTTATTTGACACGGTGTAGTAAATTATCAACGACAATTATTGTTTCTAATGATAACCTAAAAATTTAAAAAAAATCAGGAAAAAAATGAAATGTTTCATTCGCTTTTTTTTACGATTAAAAACTTATCTTTTCACATAAAAGTTTTCATATTTGTAATCATATGTAGATGTTTTCCATGTTTAATTTTATTATCAGTTAGTTGTACTCCTTTCTGTTACTCTTCTTCAGTATTATACCACAATTTCTGATTTAAAATACTTTTTTTTTATTTAAATTATTGTGTCTGTGTGCATTCATTCATTTCTAAAACGCTTCATATTAGTTATATGAGTATGATAAAATTTTTATTGACGGCAAAGTTAGCGAATTGACTTAAGAGAGTAGAACAATTAAAAGCAATTCATCTTGAAGAAAAATTGGTTAGGTTTGTGACAACAAAGTAAGTGTGTGGCGAAAATTTTTATTTAATTAAAAAAAAGTATACACATATAATTTAGCATACACAATATAGTATAAATGGGGTACATTGAATTATTATATTGTCGTCTCTTTTTTTCTTGTAATCCAAGGAAAAGTAATATTATAGTCTCCCAATAAAGAGTAACATACAAAAAAAGAGATTTATTATAATTTATTGTATAGTTAGGGATTAAGAATTTTCCACTTGAATCGGAATGATCTTATATTTGAGGTTTCAAAAAGCGCAGCCAAATACTAATTCGTGTATTCTTAGTCGCTGTAAGACTTACTTTTCCTTCTGTGATCTGTTCAAACAAAATACTTAAAACTATCATATGACCCGAATTTGATTCCAACATACGATATTGCTTTCAAAAATTTTAAAAATAGCCCTAAAATAGACTATTCGTATTACCAATAACCATCAAAATGTCATTGATTATCTTGCTATTGAACATATTGTCATATTGTTGGAGGTCTCATAATTTTTTTTATCTTATCTTGTAGGCATGAGATATCTTGTAGGCATGAGTACATGTTGAGCATGCAGTCCTCTCTAGACCGTTGAAATCGCTAGATAACAGAAGACAAGTTCTGGAAATAACATATAACCGGAACATAGCGAATGTGGAACGCAATTTCATCTCATGTGTGTTCTTCAAATTTTTTACATAAAATGTAACAAGTATAATGTTTGGCGAGTATTATTTATTAATTTTCCGGAATCTCAAATAATTAAATGTAGAAAATTACAACTATTATCAAGAACCAGACCTCTTTAAATACCATAGTTTAATTAGTTTAAAGTTTTATGAGATTGTTAACAAAAATAACGAAAGAAAAATTTAATTAAACATTCAAGCTCTGAGCTAGATTCTAAACAGGAACCTTCAGATTAATAGTCAGATGAACAACTATATCTATATACCATATGGTGGTTGTATGTACCTATACATTTATAATAACTAGCTTTGTAACCCGTCATAAATGACGGAAGCAAAATAAATCCTAGTTTCTTTTTTTCTTTCATTAGATTCTTTATTCCGAAATTACAGTACTTATGTTTATATCACTTTTTATTTATTTTTATTTATGTTTATATTGGCCTAACACTAATCTTTTTTTTTTATATAACAGAAAAAGAAGTACCATACCAACAAATTTGTATAAAATGTTTGTATTTTTGTATGGTATACTCGTACTCACTTCCATTTAGTTATAATTCGTTAGTTGGGTTCCATTTAGTATAAATTATACCGTATTAACGTTATTGAGGCCTCCGGGAGCGCAAATTTAAAAAGGGGATCTTATAATAATTTTTTTTGAGTGAAGTGAGTTACGCACACAATATAGACAAAAATAAAAGGTAGAAGCAATAAAGTAGTATAATGTATAATATTATACAATACAAATATGCTGATACACATGTGTATTATTGTGTATAATTTTAAGTAATAAGAATAACCTTTGAGTGAATTGTGTTTTTTTGTGTTAAATGCTGTTTGCCTTTTGGTTATTATACCATATTAAACTATTGATTCAATTTCTATTAGTCCTTATTATTATAAATCAAAAAAATTGTTTGTTTTATTTATATTATTATTATTATTTATTATTTTTCCTTATTATTTGCGAAGAAGACTAACATTAAATTAAAAAAATATAGTTCATGCAATCAATTTTTCCTGCAAAGGTTCAGCATGGTAGACAGGGGTTAAAAAAAAGCACCAAAGCAATTTGTATATATATGCATTTGTATACATATGCAATTTGTATATGCGTTGGAGCGTTCCGTCGAACTTACAAACATCCAGATAAATGCAGAATAATATATATATAATAATATATAACTAAAAATATAAAAACAAAAAAATAAAACCATCATCAGAACAACATAATATTGTGAGAATAACATGGTGGTTCTGATAATATAAATTAGAAAGAAGTAAAATGTAAGTAAAAATTAGTAGTGAAGATAGAAAATACTTTAAAAATAATAAAATTGTAATGCATAATTATAATTGATATGATTTACAAAAATAATTTTCTTATAAAAAGCCCAAATGACAATATTAAAACAAAACGATCGATAACGGCCTGCTACAAGGTACAGTTATTATACTGTTTTAAATATACTTATCAGAATTATTGTCTTTACTAGACCGGGTAACAGGAAATAATTATGTATTGGCTTTTTCCATTAATTCAGTAAAATACATAAAAGGCAATGTACAAAAAATGTTTAATATTACTCGGGACTATTGCGAAGTTTGACTTCTGAAAATCAACACCAACAAATGCGAGACAATTTTGTTTCGTAAAATGGTTGAAAAAACCAGTGCAACCAGATATCAAAACACACTAAAAAGGAGTACAAGTACATCATAATATCATAATAGTTGGAATCGATAGTTTTATTTTAAAATTAAATCGAAAACATTATGCACATAAATTAAGCACAAACCATTAGATATTATTAACACAAAACATCCCGGAAGATGGTTTAATATCGCATATATTCTACCACAATGAGGAGTACATCAAAAAGATCTTGCTTACAGGTTTTATAGCTATTGAGAATTATTTTTTTAAATAAAAACGGTTATATTCAAAACCGTAAACGTGACCGTCTACTATACCATTATAAAAGACGCAATATAAACGGAGAAAATTTAAAATTTGAAATAACCATACTAAATAAGGACAAATTCATTAAAGCAAACTATTGGTGGTTGGAAAACTCTAATTATAATTAGCACAAAGCATTAAGTTAGATGTTTTTATTAAACAGTTATTGGTTTTTACTCCTTACTTTTCCAATAATATAATTTGAAGACAAAAAGTTTTGTAAAGCTTGTACATAGTATTAAAAAATTCTTAAAAATTGTGCATAAAATTAACATGAAAACGTAAAAGTTGCTTAGATGTTAATAAAATTATAAATAAAGTTGTTTTTGTAAATTTTTGTAGGCTAGACTAATTTAAGAATGTAAAAATAGTCGGAAAAAATAAAATAGCTCTTCTGAGGGAGATGTTGCATCGGCGTCGGACCAAATGACCATATCCGAAGGATAGCTGGAATTGTTGGCTTTCGCTTAAGGACGAAAAGGATATCTGAAAGTATCCTTGTTGTTTTGATGTTTTTGTATAAAAACCGTTATATCTGTTTATCCATTAAATATATATTATATACATTCAGTTATAAGGAACAGATATAAGGGTTTTATACAAAATCATTAAAACAACAAAGATACTTTCAAATTTCTTTTTCGTCCTTAAAGGATAAGATGCGCCACTACAGATATATATTTTTGGAAAGCTAGCAATTCCAGCTATCCTTCGGATATGGTCCTTAAGTCCCACGCCGATACAACATCTCCCTCAGAATCCCCAATAAAATTATTAGTATAAAAAAATCAAGGTTACCATGAGGTTACCAATGAATGATTATGATTCTGGGGAAGTTCTTTTCATTGACATTTGATTATAGATTAATTCAGTATTGTGTATTATGAAATAAATATTTTTTGAAGTTACAAACACTTTCAAGACAATAACTTTTAAGCTTTTAATTTCTAAAGCCTTATCAAAGATAATCAAATAATTAATAACACTACGTTAGCCCACTTTATATAAATATTTTATTACTTGGAATATTATTATTTACATTATTCAACTTCTATACTTTCAAGTTTAGTAAAGACCGTATACAAGAACAAATTGAAAAAGTTTTCTTTATAGAATATTTTCTATAATCAATTGAGTTAATTAAAGTTTTCGAACAACATTCTCTTATCCATCATTTCTAATATAATAATTATTATCATATTAATCGAGCCAAAATATTAATAATTATTGTAAACTAGAAAATTTTAGATGTCAGAAATCTACTGTTATAACATTTTCCAATTATTAACTTAAATACACTTTCATCAATATTATTATTAATTTGCTTCTATTTAATTTAATAAATCGAATTTTCGATAAATTTTGAGTAATTCATTTATGGATAGGAATTAATTATTTACAAAATTCGTAATCTAAAAGTGTGTTTATTCGATTATAAACAGAATGAAATTAAAATAATATATTAAAATTAAATAGAAATTTTTACATTATTATGACGTTGAATTGATTATAATGAAGTTATAAATTAAAATGTTAATAAATTTTTCATTTGAACTGTAATTAAATTATTTTAATAAATTTTCCTTACATTTTCACTTAAAATGCTCTCTGATTATTGTAACTATTTGTGCAAAAATTTAATAATAAAATTTTATATTAAAATTAAACACAAAAAAAAAAAATTAAATAAAATAAATCTTTATTTTCCCTTAAAAATCAAATCGACAAAAATTAAACTTTAAAATATGATGTGACAATATAAGATGAATTTTCTATTCAATTGAACATCAGAAAAATAAGATGAATACGAAAATTTAATTTTTTTTCGTAAATTTTTATTTTATTTTGTTTTTCACTGATGGCTATTGAATCATATCGAGTGGGTTTTGAAGATAGAATGTAGATGTTATTTTCCATTCATAACATAGTTTATTTTATATTTAACCCGTGAAGGAATTAATGATAATATTTTGACTAAATGTGTTTGTCTAAAGTTATAACAAAACGAGTTCAAACAAGAAAGCACTTGTAGTGTGGCTTAGGGCTTGTCCAATTAATTTAATTAATTTGTAACAATGTGATATTTCAATTTTGATAACACGGCTCTCGTGAACTTAATAAATTCTTTTTACAAAGTTTAACAACATTTTAGCAGTCCCAGATTTATCTTTCCTCTACTTGGATACTTCTTATATGTGAATCGGTCCTCTTCCTGAAAAAACTGACTTGTAGTTGTATTAAAAAAAGAAAGAAAAACGTATATTCTATTCTTAGAAATATCGATACTTCGACAATAATATGTTGTCCTTTTCAGTGTGGTTGAAAAATTAAATACAAAATTAAACTAAATTTAAATTTACTTATCTTGTATCTGATAAAGAAAAGATTTATATTTTTATTTTCTTTAGATATATATGTATTTTCAGTTAGATCTCTCTACACTGATGTAGAACTGACAATAAATATTAAAAAATAATTTTTATCAACTATTTTCTAGTAAAAGAGACCAATTTCCAGGGGATATGAACCAGTGCTTGCCACATCGTTAAATGACATTTTTATCTACCACCCTGTCGAAAGAACTATATATATATATATATTACAATTTAAGTTAATAAACAAGCAAAAAATCTTGTAAGAAAATCTCGGAAAAATTTCAAAGAAACAAAAATCTCGAATATGTTACAAAATTAAAAAAAAAAATTATGAATTTATACATGCATACTTTCGGGATGTTTTAGTTTATGTAGAATTTCTGCATCTTCGGAAGGAGTTACTTCAGAACAAGAACTGTAGTAAAAGTCTTGAAGAATCTGGATATAAAAAAATATACCGGCCCCGATGGAATACCTGCGATTGTGCTGCAACACATTGCCTTCTAAACCTCGGCGCAACTTATTCTATACCCTATATACTCGTCTTATTGGAAAGTTGTCCAAGTTTATCCTATTGCTAAGAAAGGTAATAAAAGCAAATCCTTCGAACTATAGGCCCATAACTATTCTTTCCATTATTTAAAAAACGATGGAAATATTGATCAAACAAAAGTTGAAAAAATATCTAGATAGTAGAGATATAATTCATAATAGTCGATACGGCTTTCGAGCTCAGCGTTCCACTGGTGATCTCATGCCTCTGCAAATAGCTCAACACCAGTCTTCATCTGTAGCTCTGGATGTATCTAAGGCTTTTTATCGAGTCTGGCAAGCTACTCTTATAGCAAAATGCAATGCTGTAGGCCTTGGTCCAACTTTTTCTAAATGGATTGAAAGCTTTCTTTAAAATCGATCTATCATAGTTTCAGTTGACGGTTCTTTTTCCGACCAACTTCAAATCAATGCTAGTGTTCCACAAGGGTCTGTCCTTTCACTCATCCTATTTCTCATTTTCATTAATCACCTTCTCAAATTAATTTTCAATCCAATCCATAGTATTTCGACGACAGCACTCTAGTAGCTTAAAAATTGATTTCTAGATTTTCTTAAAAAAAATAATGCTACACCTTCTGCAGTCAACTCCAGTCAACCTAGTCAAAATTGTCGATTGGGGTAGAGCAAACTGAGTTGAGTTCAACACTTCAAAAACTGAAAGCTGTCTTGTTAGTAATAAGCTAACAGCGTTCGAGCCAACTCTCTCATTTTAAAATAAAGCTATTCAGCGACTTAAAGACTTGAACATTCTCGAAATTCAAGTGAATCAAAATATGCACTGGAATGAGCATATTATCGATATTGCGAAAAACGCCACAAGTTACATTGTAAATTTTTTTCGCTAAGAATATAGTAACTTATCACAGGCCCGTTCAATGCAACCACAATTTGTTGCAAAAAGTATGTGAGATATTTTTGTATTCGCCGTCATGAATAAAATTTTTTTTTAACTATTCAGCACTACTCAGCAATCAGCCCTACCTTTTATTTGTAATGGTAGCAACGTACTTGAATTTTATTTTCCATCATTTTAAATGTTTTGTGTTTCTATAAGTGTGTCTCTATAAGATTTTTCTATTTGTTTGAAGATTAATATTAGAAAATATTGTCAAATATATTTTCTTTCACTTATAAGTGTATTTGAAAATATTGAATATTAAGACTTTTAGAAGTCTACCAATTAAAGTTGCAGTTTCTGAAAATAAATAGTTATACGTACGTTTACTATATGAACAGATGAACTAAATATTTAAAAGAGTATTTCGAAAGCTACCGTTTTTTTTTTTTAAATTAATTTCCTTCATTTTTCATCATATTTTATACGAATATCCTATAATTCAATTAAATTTGTTCACGTTCTTTAATATTTCCAATCGTTTTCATGAATTCCGAATCCTTGTTTTATTTTCTTTTCTTTTGTTTTTATAATTTTGTTTTTTTATGTAAATAAAAAATAAATTTCATGTGTAAATCCATGTTTTCAGATGATATCTGTATTCTGGTCTGGATACAAATGTCCACGTCTACAGCTCGTTATTATTGCTATTCTGAAAAGTCAAACGGGGGGAAAAAAAATAATATAAAAAAATTATAAACAAAAATGAAAAACAATAAAAAATTAAACAAACATATAAAATTATTTTTTTACGATCATAGCTGTAAAAAAAGAATTTCTCCTATTTTTTTTATTTTTTATTTTTTTGTTGTGTTTTGTGTTGATTTTTTTTTTGCGCGCAATAAAAATCAAAAGTCATAAAACCAACAAGTATACGTCCTAGACTCTCAATGCTATATTCAATGGAGATACATTATATTCAAATGATTGTTGTAGCATAACATCAAGAAGGAGGTGATTCAAACTCAATTTCTGTCATTTATAGGATATTAAAAAATGCTCTTTTTTATAATATGTGCTTATAGTTTTTTATTATGTATGTATAGATATATTCATTTGATATATAAATTCGGGCGTTTTTGAAATAAAGCATTATGTGAAACATTTAACATTATTCAGAAAATTTTCTCAAAAATTATTTTGCGATGAAGTCCAAGCTCAATATTGCCTTCTAATTTTTTCCTCTATTAGCAAGCAACCAAAAGTATTCTAATCAATTCTGATTGATATTGATCAGATTGAATATGCGGAATGTGCAACTGTGTCGAGCAACTTAATGGACATTAGTTATGAAGTTATTCAGGGAAGTTCATTAGGCCCAACTTTGTTCTCATGTTACATAAGTAAGCCTACTTAATGTTGATCTTTGCGGGAAGCCATTCATGTTTGCGGATGATTTAGCTATAATATGTACAGAAAACAACTTTACCAATCTACATAACTCTATAAACCTCGACATGTTAGAGTCATTGTTGAGTAAACATACACTTACCCTAAACATTAGCAAAACCAAATATATGATCTTCAGAGATAATACATATGATATGCTTCATATTAAACTGAATAATTATAATATTGAAATGGTTCATCAATGGAAATATATAGGAGTTATAGTGGATAGTAAATTGAGTTGGATTCCTCAAATTAAAGAACATATATTTAAAAGAAGGAAAATTGTAGGAATATTTTAATTAATTATTGGCAGGCGAGTACCAAACTAAGTAAAAAAGTCGGTGTATTACAGCATGTTTCATAGCGTCAACACATTTTTTTTTTTTTTATGGTCTTGACAGTAACTTAGGTAGAATCACCTTTTCGTGCTTAATTAAGTACGGTACTACAATTTTACACTACAATATCTACAATAATTTGAGTATTTATTTTAACAAATTACTGGCTTATCTAGTCATTAAATGTGGAAAACTACTACTATTGTCAGGAACTAAGCCTTCTTAAATAGAGTAGTTTCATTTTATTTAATTAATATATGTAATATAAGTAATATGTTATACAAGTTTGGAAAATAGTTTTAATAAATATTTAAATGTTCTGCAAGTAATTCAAAATAAAGCGATAAAAAACCTTTTTGGCCATAAGAGAAAATGTCCTACCAACCATATACATAGTACTCACAACATCTTGCCAATTAAGTTGATGATTGAATCCAATTTGGTTACTCATGTTGATCTGATGGTAACAGAAAATTTAAATTCAACCATCCTAGTGAGATAGCACAATGAATACCATGGGTACACAACAAGATCAGCAGGAAATATCAAAATAATTTCTTCCAATATCAGATTCAATGGACTAGACTACTCTATATAATAGAGCATACAAGTTGTATAATACAATTCCTAGTTTGAAAAAATTCAAATGAGAAATAAATGTATATTATCTTTCCAAAATCTAGTATATAATAGAATTATTAAATTGAATATGTTTAAGTAGTTAGTAAGTATGTACAGTAGGTTTAGTTATAGTGATATATCTTATCTTTGTTTTATTAAAGTTCAATATTAATTATCTTATAATAAGTAGAATCTTGTTGGTACTGTTATTGTTTTGTTTTTCTATTATCCTACACTATTTACATTGAATTAGTATTTTGTATATTTTGAATTTTAGTTTACACTGATTTATTTTATTTGATTATATTATACACTCTGTACGAGCAATTGAGCTCATTTGATAATTCTTAAATAAATAAATAAATAAATTTATGAGCATAAGGCTATCTTAACTCACTAATCAACTAAATAATTATAAAGAGGTCAAATAGATTAATCAATCAATTGAATACCTTTTATAAAATTCAGCATGGCCGCATCAGCTCATTTAACTGATCAATTTTACTTTACATAATTTTTTTATTTTCGCAAATTCACTGAAGCAAAGCTTGGTGCAATATAACGAATACATTACGTCAGCTGATTCAAATACTCTTGTCATATGTCGATTTTAGCGGATTTCTGTTTAATATTGATATAGAGGTTTTTTGGGGTGCTCTTTCGAATGCGCTAATCCGTTTTTTAATAATTTAGTTTTTAATGTAATTTAGTTTCAGAGATATCGAATATTCACTTTGTCGTATCTCCAAAGTGTTTATAGTCCATACGATAAATTTCTATTAATTTTCGTGAAAATGTGTATTTTGTTGAATGTTTATTACAAGTATAGTTACTTAGGAAAATCTGTAAATTTTGCTCGTATTTAAAATATTTACGTTAACATACGATAAAGTGTTATCATAAATAAAAAAAAAAGATATTATCTTATGCTTTTATGTTTTTATTTGAAACAAGAGCAAATTAAGAAAATTATATTCGCAAACAACAAATATTTACCCAACTGACAAATAACACTTTGTTGTATGCATCCTTATTTTGTCTTATGCCCAAGAATTTCTAACAGATTTGTTATAAAACTCGACATACGACAATATTTTACTATCATAATTTAAAATATTTTAAAATACATTGATTTTAAAAAACCTTACATAGGTATGGTGTGAAAAGCGGATAAAATCATTTCTCATTCTATCCAAATTTGAAAAAAATTGATATAAGAAAAAAAAATTATTAATGTTTGAACTTTCAAATTCAAGTTGCCACGAATGGCGTTTTGAACATACGATAAGTATTGAATCAGCTGACGATCAGTCCAATCTAAAGCTATTGTTTACAGTAATGGAGAGCTTCAACATTGGATAAAGGTTACATTTCCAGTCCAATGTACTAAGATTTATTGTCGAGGCTCCTTTGAACTTGCGTAATGACAGAATAAGCCTGGATTTAAGTATTCCAATTGTTGACGATATCACAAAAACAAAAGTTGAAAAATATTCATGTAGTCTAGAAATTCATTGAAACTTTGTTTAGTCTGAACTAATCAAAAACTATAAGCATCAGGTATCGATCATAGACTCGTAGGCTGAAACATTTTAGACCACTGGACTTAGCGACCGTATTTATTTGAGTCTACATATTATTTAAATTGATTTAATGGTATGAGTATTATATTAGTAAATAAACAGTTAAGATAATTTTACAGAACAAAGATACAAAAAAAATATATTATGAATTGATCTGAAAGGCCTTTAAATAATCATTTATACACTTCGAGTTGACTTGATATGTTTAATTATTTTTATACTTTCGAATAGGTTACACCGTCTACTCGTCATTTACGTATCAACTGATTCTTAGGTGTAGGAACTAATTGTGTAACAAACCACAATTTTTTTATAAATGAGAGAATTAAGTACCAAATAGACTAGAGAAGCAGAACCAAAAACCAGACACAAACACAAATTATTTTAAAGTAATTTTCAACTGTGCATAAAATAGCTTTATCTGAAATTTATATAATATGTTAAGTAATAAAATGTCATTATAATCTTGAACCTTCACACATTTTACTATAGAAAATCTATAATTAACATAATAATAATTTTTAAATATAATTTTATTTCATTTTTTGTCGTTTTTGTTTCTTTTTTTTCTTTTCTTAAAAAACATAACACACTTCAATAATTCCATTCGATAGCATAACAATAATAAAAGTCCATAATAAAAAAAAATCCAAATCACATAAAATTGAAAAAAAGAAAAACAAAAAAATAAATAAAATCCTTAAAGGATGACTAAATCCTTATTTGTTTCATTATTCCTTTAATATTTATTTTCTTTTAACTGAAAAACACGTTCATCGTCAACAACTCAAACAATGAACTACAAGTATCGTATATTGAAATTTAATTTATTCTTATGGGAGTTAACATTATGGGTGTGAAGTTTATTCTCTTATTGGAATATAATCAAAAGTCTTAAATAAAGCCTTAAAAAAAAATATTGTAACTTAAAAATCATGAGACAAGAGTTGGAGAGTAAGATATGTATGTTAACAAAGAGAAGGTGGATAATAAGGTAAAATCCTATTAAATGTTTTGGGTTTTTTTTTTATTATTTAATGTTTTTTTTTTTTTTCTTGGTTTTTAAATAAGATGTGCGGTCAAAATCTCTAAAATGGTTATAAATTTTAATTAAAGATTTAAATAAATAAAATATTTTATGAGAAAATATTTTTCTAAAATACAAATCGCAACAAATAATAGCATTAAATTACATTATAATATTATATTGATGTAAATTAATATTAACAAGGGTAACAAGTAATAATACTTAATACAAAATATTGTCTCCTATGAAGACAATTATACGATAATCAAAATAAACATATTTAAAAGAATAATGAAAAGGTATCTAGAAGGAATTATATTTTATTTTATAATGGAAATTAATTATGTATTTAATTTAATAATATTATGTATAAGCGAACATGAAGTACTCCGAAGTGCCTCTGAGGCACATATATAAAATTTCTTGTAGAATTATGAAAAAGAGCCTGTTAATAGTAAAAATAATAAATAATTATATAATTAATTAATATGTATAAAGTTATTATATTCAGTAAAATATTATTCGGAGTTATACAACATATCAATTAAATTGTAAAATATTGCAACAGGCCATCTATTAGTCTTACGTGGTACCGAAATACATGTGTCATTTGGACTAGTATCTATCCCACCCTTTGTTGAATTATAATATTTTATTATCAAAGGTTCTTTTACAGATTTAACACCAGATTTATTTTTTTTGGGAACATAGCTTTCAAGAGTGATATCATGAGTCTCAATAGAATCTACAAGTTTCCATTTATTATTCTGATCTCGTACAGCTTCCAGATTTGTATTATTCACAATTAAATTTATAGAAGTACCGTCAAAAACTTATATGTTCTTCTATATATTTTTCTGGTTGTAATATTACTTTTCTTAATCCTCCTCTTGTAATATTATGGACTCTAGTTCTGCCGGCATTATATGGCAAATTTTTCCATTCCGTTCTTTACCTATAAAAACTTCTGCTGCAAGATCTTTCGCAAACTCGTTATTGTTATCACTGACATCTTGTTGATCTTCTTCTTTTGAAACTTATCAAAGGTATAAGGAATTAGAAGATTCACATTCATCATTACTATCGTACATCAACAGCATCATTAACATCAGATTCACATATTGCCTGATGTATTTGCTCTTCTGTTAGACAACAATAAAGTTTCAATTTTCCAAATTGGAATAAAGCCGATGAAAGATAAACAAAAAATGTGTAGAGTTAATTTTTGTATAACATTCCTTTGAATGTAACCAAATACGAAAATACTGGCGTATTATTATATCTTGTATTTTGTATTACAGTTTCTTTTAGAAGAACAATAAATTTACACTTTTTGCAAAGAAATTTCTATATAATATTACTTTTTTACATTTTTTTTTGTAAAATATCAATATATGTGCTTAGCAGACACATCATAATACTTTAAGCTGCATTTTTGTAAAACGTTTAACACAAAAGTTTACGTACCTTATAAAAAAAAATTATATTTTTATATAAGTAATGAATAAATAATAGAATACTTAACCCCATATTAACGATAAGATTAATATTTTAATGAAATTAAATTAAAATTAAATGATATTTGCCTCCAAAGCACGTCGTAGGTTAATTAGGGTTAAAAAAATTACTACATATTAGTAGAATACTACTACCCGATTTTACGAGTGATGGCCAATAATTTTAGTAAAGGCCAGTAGTATTGTAGTATTTTTTAGTAATTTATATAAAACTACAAATACTAATTTGTTAAAGGATAATAAAATAATACAAGATTAATGAAAACATCTTTAAAATCTATATTATTACAACAAAATTATACATCTTATATGATATACGACAAGTCTATGCCGGATAAAGACAAAACTATAAAGAATAATCATTTATGGTCAATCTTTGTAAAATCGGACAAATAGATAAAAATGAATTAAAATACCTGAATAAATTTTTAAATTCTTTTGTTTGTAGAAGTTAATTTAAGTTTTCATTATAATAAACTCACAATAAATAGCATTGTTTCACGTCATATTTTTACAATGAATTCAAACTTAAAATTATATACATACCAATTTAAAATATGGTTATATTTTAAAAACTACACCTATATCATGAGACTATTAATTTAATATAAAAAAAAACTCTTTTCTAAATGTTGAAAATTTAAAAATCTGAAGAACCTGCTTTGTTAAGTTTTTTTTTGTAGATTAAGGATAGAAGATTGTAATAAAAATAAAATAAATAAAACAAAAATTTGTAAATTAAATAAAATAATTAATTAAATAATAAAATTGTAAAAACTAAAAACACTCTGTACGAGTAATTGAGCTCATTTGAGTAAATAAATGAATAAAATAAAATAAATATTATCATGAAAATAAAAGTCGTACTTAGAGTAACAAATTATTCATCAAAAAATAAATTATTATAAAAGTTAAAGTTTAGAGACAAACAACAAACTGAATTTTTATACATTTCTATTGTATGTGTTTATATTAGGAAATAAATAAATTTACGTGCCACAGTTGAAAATCCCAATTTACACTATTTATAACCTATTTGAAGTCGAACAAATCAAAGGAGAAGTTATTAAACCTAAGAAGGACACAACATCATGAAAAAAGCACAAAAAATTATTTAAAGTATGCTTAAAGGTATTGTATACAACATCTATGACATAACTTTAATATTTTATAATTTTAATTCTTTAAAATACAATGTTAAAAATAATGTATGAATTACTCAATTACCCTATTATTAGCATACTAAATTAACCTTTTTGATTATTGCGTGCTCTGCTAAAAAAAAATATTTTTATTTCTATAATTTCACTTTTTATGTGTGTTCTCCAATTCTAGAATTTCAAATTTAATTTCTTGATTATTAGATTCAAAAATCTTGAAACATTGTATATACTAATACAAATACTATATTGTAATACAATATTGTGTTACTACTTTTAAAAATTCTAAATTAATTCATTCATGAACCTTTCCTTAATAAAAAATATTTGACATGGAAAATCTTTAAAAACAAAAATATAATCAGAAAACAGGCATTGATTTTGGAAAATTTTCTTCACTTTATTAAGACATTTATAAATACATACATACATATACTTTCTTATATACTTATATGTAAATTTAAAAAAAAAACAAGTTGAATTGGTTAAAGGTACAAAACATTGCGTGACCTCAGCCAATAAACACCTTGATTTAATTTACACGTTGAAAAAAAAAAAACAACCGAAAAGAAGGGAAAGTTAATAATATTAGATAGATTCAAATACATACATAATGTATATCTATAGATTTATAATATTATAATAGTATCTTCAATATTGTTGACGTTATTTAATATAATTCTAGACTCATTTACTGCCTACTTAAATAGTTACAATCTTTCATCTATTGAGTAATTTCATTGAAATGAAAAAAAAAATAATAATAATAACAATAAAAAAATATATGAAATAATTTATGATAATAATCACCTTTAAAAAACATCGTCCTTTTTTCTTGAAAATTCTCGAAAAGAAAAGAAAAATTGAGTCGTTTTTCAATGAAAACGATTTAGCTATTTGTCAGTTCCTTGTTTAAATTTCGTGACTGTTATTTTAATAGCCTTAAAGGAAAACCAATAATAAGGGAATAAAATAAAAGTATAAAAAAAAATAATTAAAGAAAATATCTACGAAACAAAAGCGTTTGACTCAATAAGGAATTCTTTTATTTTGACAAAATATTATAATGCTAGATTAAAAATAGTTTAAGTGTTATCTTAATATTAAAATATTGAACCAAATTTAGATTGTTAAGTTATTTAATATCAAAGTAATTGTAACCCAAGTCTTAGAGATGCAATTGAAATTAAAATTTTTGTGAATTCCATATTGAAGCAATCTTTACATGGGTTTGCATAGAAGAACATTATTGCCATTAACCCTAACCGAAATTGAATTTTTGTTTACCTATTCCGGATGGATATATGAAATTATTTTATTTTTAGAATTAAAGCTCTTTTCCAATATAAAATTAAATATCTTTAAAAAAAATTAAATGTCTTAATAGCCCCAACTCTTATTAGTATTTTATATTAAATTTAGGACATTCAGAACAGTTCAATATTTATGAATTTTGGTAAATGAAAAGTACCTAAAGTACTAAAACATTCCAAAAAATTATCTTGTTTGAAAGCAAACAAATACAAGACACATTATTTACAAAACCGAACTTTAAAAAAGAAATATGTTTAATTATATTGCATCATAATTTATTAGATGTTACCATTAATTGCAGGCCAAACGAAGAGATTGAACAAAGTTTTTAAATCAACTCGTTTCTAGTCTACTAAACAGAGCTGTTATTCTCACAATTGTGGAATATGTTTCTACCAGGTTGGCAATTGAATGCGTATTTGGAAAAAAATTAAAGAATGTTAAACAAAACCATATCAAGACCAGTTTTTTTCAAATATCGAATAAGATAAAAATGAAAATGGCCGGATAAAAAGAGAAGACGCATTTCTTATTTATGTCACTCGAATTATAAAATAAAGAGCTCAGCAAGTGTTGTAAAATAAAAATATTGCAAAATGTAGTATCTTAAATTGCTAATTAATTTTTAATTTTGTTAAGTATTTTTATCTTTGTAATCCTTTTTTTTACAAAATTATTTTAGGTTCAGGTTAGAAGAAAAAGATTAGGAAAGAAATAGGATGTTATAGAAAAACTAGTACATAGGTTGCTGACGAACACGAAGAGGTTATTTTGGAAAAGTTATTTTAGAGGGTAACACATAGCCTGTTTTTGAATAAATGAATTTCCGAAACCGGTTTTGAACTACCTTCTTAAACAGAATAAATAGTTTTTTCAGAATTTTTCGCATGCCCTAAATTCTTTTTTCGATAATTAATTGGAGTAGTTAGTACTTGTAATTACTCATAATATGGTAAAAATAGCTTATCCCTCTGAGATTGAGGACTTGGAACAAATTGCTTTATTGCTATTACCCGTATTTGCTAGTGCTAATAGGTTATCTGAGCCCTTATGGATATCTGATTTTTTGATCACACTTAAGATATTCTTCAATGGTATGCTGGATAGCTCCCATTGTTCGGCGAACGATATTCCCAAGTGACGAAGTCTGCTACGAGTCAAAAGTGACCGATATTTGTCCTTTTATTTTGTGTAAACGTTTCTTCCTTTAACTTTTAGAAATTCTCAAGCTCAATAGTATATTGACCTAACAATTAGCATACGGTTGAATTATAATAAAATACATTGTTAGTTAATAATATGTACCTACATAATAAAAGTTACTCAAACAGAATAACTAAATAATATCACTCAAAAATGTGATAATCGAGTTAAAATTCATCGTTACTAATTATTATACATATGAAATGTCAAAGTCACAAATTGCTCATATAGGAGAATACAAATTACAAAAGGTAAACAAGGATACACAAAAAATGTAAGTAAAAATATAAAATATAAAAATGTGATATAATTAATTAAATAAAATTTAATATAACCAGCACAGTTACCCTGCATTGCCGGACATATTTTACGTTACGTATAGAACGTTTTAGGAGCTTTCTTTGTCTTTAATTCGGAACTGAATATATTATTTGATGTTTCTTTTTTAGTAAGTCTGGTACTGATGAAATAAGAAAATATTGCCTCACTAACGTAGTTACCCTTCTACGCCAAAAACAATATTTCTATAAAGTTTCAAGTCAATCAGTCACATTGCTTAGGCGGGACAATGAAACGAAAAATCCGTAGACCAACGTGCCGAAACGGGTTAATGGAATTTACTAAAAATCATGGAATAATATATAGTCTGTATATTGTTACATTCCGAATGAAAAAGTTATTCGCATCAAAAAATTAGTTCAGAATAAATGTGAATTTACTCGCGTTTCAATTATATGAACCTAGCCCACTTTACAGCTACCTAAACTCATCAAATTTTTTAAAATTGGTAAAAAGCTTATAATGTTTATTTTCGAAGGAGTACCTGAGTACAAATTATTAGCTCAGTAACACCTTTCGTTTTTGAAATATTTTTGGTGGATGCTAGAAGTTGCATGACAGCTACCCGAACCAGTAAAAATTTCGAAAAACTGTAAGATACCTATTTGTTTATTTTTGAGAGAATAACTATGTACAAATTTGCAGCTGTGTAGCACCTTTGGTTTTTGAAATATTATTGGCAGGTGTTCGGAGTTAAATGACAGCTACCCAAATCAGTCAAAATTTCAAAAAAATGTGAAAGGTATATTTTTTTTTTTTTTAGACAGTACTTGTGTGCAAATTTTAAGCTCTGTAGCACCTTTGGTTTTTGAAATAGGCTCGATGAGTGCTAGGAGTTGAATCGCAGATACCAGAACCAGCCAGAATTTTGGAAAAAAACATATCACGAGTTAGATTCCAAGTAATAAAAAACCATCCAGTAAAATTTGGTTAAAATTGGTCCATGTGTCTCGAAGGAGTTCTGACACAAACATACATACATATTATATATAAGATTTTTTTTTTTTTTTTTTTTCTCCTATTACTCCGCGTGGTAGCATAGGGCTTCGATAGTGAACCTCCATTCCTCTCTGTTGAGTACTACTTCCTTAATATCGTCCCAGGTATAATTGTTGACTGTTAATTCTTGATCGATTGTGCGTCTCCATGTGTTGTATGGTCTGCCGGGTCTCCTTTGTCCTTGTGGATTCCACTCTAGAGCTCTTCTTGCTATATCACTTTCTGATTTCCTTAGTGTATGACCTATCCATTTCCATTTTTTCCTATTTATCTGTCTGTTGATAGGTTCTTCTCCAGTTATCATCCATAAATCCTCGTTGCTAATTCTTGCCGGCCAGAGTATTCTGCATATAATTCTCAAGCACTTGTTGATGAATACTTGTAGCTTCTGTTTGATTCTGACCGAAGTGAGCCATGTTTCACTGCCATATATTAATGTTGACTTAACACATGCTCTGAATATTGTTAGCTTTGTTGTTCTCGATATTTGGTTGCTCCGCCATATCTTCATTAGGCTCCCAAATGTTCTTCTTGCCTTATTTATACGGCTGTTGACATCTTCTGTTGCACCTCCTCTTGATGTTATAATGCTCCCCAGGTAGTTGAATTCTTCTACGTATTCTATCTGTTGTCCACTCACTGTTATTGGCTCACTATAACTATTGTTTGTCCTCATTGCTTTGGTTTTCTCGATATTTAATTCCAGTCCCGATTTCTTTGCTTCTTCCTGTAATCTGTTGACTTTGTTCTGCAGGTCCCTTTGATTTTTTGATATGAGGCATACATCATCTGCGTAATCTAAGTCTTCTAAGTTTCTGAAGAGATCCCATTCTATTCCGTTTATTCCAGTGCAAACTTCTCTTAGAATGTCGTCTAGTATTGTGTTGAAGAGAAGTGGAGATAGTGGACATCCTTGTCTAACTCCTATATTGGTGTAGAATGGATCACTGATCTTACCTCTGTGTTGAACTGTTGTCTCTGCATCTTCATACATCGCTTTGATGATGTTGATGATTTTTTCAGGAACTCCCTTCTTTGTAAGTGTTCTCCATATTGCGCATCTCTTGACTGTGTCGAATGCTTTCTTAAAATCTATGAATAGTAGATATAGTGGGGCATTCCATTCCACTGATTGTTCAACTATGACCCGTAAAGTATTTGCCTGGTCTACACAGCTTCGGTTTGGTCTGAAACCTGCCTGCTCTTTCCGTAGTATTGGTTCTAGTACTTCTTCTAATCTTTTCTTTATAATAATTGCTATTATCTTATGAATAGTATTTAGAACCGTGATTCCTCTCCAGGCGCTGCAATTTGCCAAGTCTCCTTTCTTAGGTATCTTGACAATCATTCCTTTCTTCCATGATGGTGGTATATTCTCCTCTATCCATGCTTTCCTGATGTGGGGTTCAATTGTTTTTGCGAATAAGTCAGGGTCCAGTTTGGCTATTTCTGCTGGAATTCCATCTTCACCTGTTGCTTTGTTGTGCTTCAGGATATTGATTGTAGCTTTGATTTCTTCTATATTTGGAGCTTGAGTAGAGATTAATAGTATAAGATTAATAGTAATTAATATGTTGTTTCTTTTGCAGATTTGATTATCCAACTGATGACCGGCTGCTGTACATATAGTTGTTTTTCAGCTACATATGAATCATTTTTGTTTCCTCATTGATGTTTTGTTTTTTATTACTTTTTCGAATTCATGGAGCAGTGGTGTTCAATAAATTCTTCTTCTATTTCACATATTCTACATAAATTTTTTCGGTTAGGCCCATTTTATAAAGATGCTTCTTTATTAGGCCGTAGCCTATAATAATAAGATTAGAAAAGTTTTAATTTTTTTTGGCATGAGCATTTTTGCTTGACGATTTTCTGGAATGTTGGAGCTTTTATAATTAGTATAATTAAAATTTAATTATTATTCAAAAAATTTGAATATCAAATAGTAGGAATTATAAATAGTCAGATTGATGACTTAGAGAGCACCGTAATCTTATAAAATAACTTAAAAAATATTTGATTACAAACAAATTTTAATTTTACTTTCACGTATTTTCGCGATATTTACGTTTGCATTTTTATTTGAAATTTTAACAATAATTTGACCTTGACCTTGAAAACCAAATGATCTTTTATAAAAATCAGCAGATTTTATTTAAAACTCAAAATTCACGAGTCATTTAAATAATAATAATTCTTCTCCATTATTAAACGATAAGTTTTCGAAATACATCAAACTAATATAAAGTATATGTAACTACCTTTCAAAAGTAAAATTATTGTATTTAAAATAATTTTTTTTTAAATATCGATGTAATTAATAACATTTCTAAAATATTAATTTTTCAAAAATAACAAAGTTACTTCACAATTTTGAAAAAGAAAGAGTCAAAAAGTCTTTTGCTCTAGACTTCATTAATCATTTTGCCCAAAACTCACATTTGATTTTAGGCTATTGTTTTTTGCATGCATTTATTTTATTTTATTTTCTTTGTTCTTCCTTAGAGCAAAGTTACTTCAAACTAATTCAATTTATAAACTTTCATTCTCTTCTAATTCTATTATAAAAAAATATATATAGCTATGGATATAATAATTCTGTCTGTAAGTTACAAGTACAGACCACAAGGATAATAATATAAACAAAAGTAATAATGATGCCTCAAAGTTTTAAGTCTCGATAGACATATTTTTTTTAATACATAATATTTTCTTTTCGTTTTTATATTTAAAATTTAAAATTAACAATTCTGGTGACTTTAATATTTCTTTAATATATTCCCAAATATTACACTTTGATCGGTATTATAATAACATTTTTTTTTATTTTAATTTTTACTGTTTTTGTTTTAATTTTTCTCATTCCTTTTTTCTTTGTTTATTTTTTAATTCCATTTTTATCGCTTCTAATAATACCATTTCGTCTTAAGAATGTACTACAATAGATTTTAAATGGATCAAAAGAAAATTAGGAAAAAAAATTGTAAAAGTCCAGTGCCTCAAAATGTATGTACATTGTAAAAAGAAAGCAAAATACGAAAATTTAAAATTGTATTTACTGACAATGTTTACAGTCAAGGCCATCTAACTGCCATCATAACACAGCAGTCAAAAATATTTTATTTTTTCAGTATTTTAATGTGTTTTGACATTTTTGTAAAAAAAAAATAAAATAAAGAAAAAAAGTGTGTTTGCTTCGAAGAAATTCAATAAAAAATTCTGTCTTCAAATAATTTGGAAATTCTAAGTAAAACAGAAAATTTGATCCGAAACATTATAGGATATTTTTGAAAATATAATAATTTGTAAATATATATGTATATAAAATGTATGTATATAATATAAATATATCAGTAATTTAAAAATTTATTTATTTAATTTTTATATGTACAAATTTATTTTTGGAAGAGCTGAAATTGTCGAACAGATGTTATAGAAATCGGTAATTTTTTCTTGAATGATTGATAATTCAATGAATATCGATGGTGCAATAATTGCTCTTCAACTTCACTTGTCAAATAAAACTGAAACAGATCAAAATTGTTTATGTTTTTTGTCATTTTACTTGAAATAAAATTTAAGTATATTAATTTATTTATTTATTTTAACAGTTGTTCCTACAGATAAATCTGCAGGCCAACTTTATAGGTCCTTCCCTTTCAAGTATATTAATTTACACACTAAAATTTCAATGTTTATTGTAAAAACAAATAAAGCTGGTTTTAGACACATATATTTCCACATAGTCAATATAAAAGAGACTTCTCAGTTTTCAAATTCTCAAATTATTTTTTTTTTTTATGTTAAGGCAAGCTTTAGGTTTCAAACGATACCGTAATACACGGATGCACAGCTTGGACTAATACGGATTGAAGAAAGAAAAATGTTTCTTTGATCATTAGGGACATTTTGAATAAATTTGTTAATGTTACTCTTGAGCTTTTGATTGTCTGTATGTATATTTTTGCACTGGGAAAACACTTTTGTTTGAATATGGTTTCACATTTGAGGAAAATTCACTGAAAACGAATTTTCATAGCCAGTTTTGAGTCACCTAGGAAATGGCAATGTGTAGAGATGGGATTTAGGGTTTTCGGAAACCTACGAGATATTTATACAATAGTATTGGTACAAAGATGTCACAGTAGAGCTGTCAATAAGACGAATGGCACGCTTTTGAATTTTGTCTAAAAAATTGAATACGGGTCGTGATGCATCGGCTCATATAATATAAATTGTACTCTCCAACTTGGGTGATATGTATAATTTCCAGATATTTAGCATGTAAAATACATAATATAGTAAGTCAAAAAACTGAAACATCTTGCGTTTTTTCAAACATCTTGCGCATCTTGCGACATCTTGAGTTTGGGATATGTTGCAAATACTGGCTAAGTTGTGGTTGAGAGTGCTGACCATCATATTACGTTTAGTATAGGTACTGATATTGTAGCATGATAATTCAATTCAACTCATACAATAATTCTTAGAGAGGTACCAACCATGTGTACGTATAATCATTTTATTATTTTTCTATACTTTCAACCTAATGATTAGAGCAATAAAGTGAGCTTTATAATGTTTTGTTTCTTTTGATATTGTAACTGTTTTTATTTATAATTCTTTTTTTCACTGACATTAGAATTATCATAGTTAAAAACTAATTTATAAATTATAAAGCGAATCATAAACTTAACACCGAAAGAATTTATTCTAAATTGAGCAGTGACATTTTAGTGACGTTTATGTGTTCATATTTTAATATGAAATATATTTTTTCACATTAGATTTGCTGTGAGATGGGAGTGGATTTAAAAAAAATGTGTAAAAAGTATAAGTAAACATAGATAAATAATTTAGTGATTTATTAAATTTTAATGTAATTTTGATATAATTAAATTTGAAAAATATATTTTATTATAATTATTGTCAGTATATTGACAAATAAATTTAGTGAAGTAATTGAAGTAAAGCTCTAATGAATAGAAAAACAATATTATTTTAAATTTGGTTGCAAAACGTTTAGTACTACAATACAACGCTATTTATTGAAACGTTGGATTCTACTGAATGTACCCATTTTTTATATAATCTGAAGTTCTTCACTTTATATTGCCATTGAAATTTTCTTCATAGGTTTATAACAGTCGACTTACATTTGTTTTAAATAAGTGTAATTATTCCTGTTTCGTTTACTTTTCAGTGAACCAAAAATTTTCTACTACAGTAATAATTATAACAGTACATAATGATTAATGTATAAAACCAAATAATAAATATATATATATAATTTTCATGCCGCAAAAATTAAAGTGATCAAATTCTGAAAATTAAAGGTTAATTTATATTTTTCAAACTAAATTTTAGTCTATCTTTAGATCTTTTCTATCGAATTAATTCGTTTCAGTAGGTTTGTAAGATTTCTTACTAATTTTGGAATTTTAAACATTTTCTTCTTATATAATTTACTGTGCCAATCTCTTCAAATTGTTTATAGAGAGTATAAGTTTAACTGAGGATTTAATTTTTTTTATTTTTGGATGGATTCTGACTATTTTTGTATTTATATCGTGTTCACAGCCATACATTGCTATCTTGAATTTGTTGATAGGTCTTGTCAATATAACGTAATGATTCCCCTAATAATTATTGTTTTTTTTTCATTTCTACTTTATCGCGAGATTTTTAAATGAGATTTTTAAAAGCACGAGATTTTGACTGGCAAGATTTTGATACGCTTTGATACACTTATGACAATACTGTACATAATAAAGTGAAATAAATAAAAATAATGAAAAACGGATCGTTGTTTGTTGGTTTTTTTTTTTTGGCAAAAGTCAATATTGATTTTGTTTTTTGTTTTGAAGGCTAACTCAAAAAACATTATTAGTTTCCATTGGTGAGACGGAATTTATTCAATTTTTATTATCTTATCTTATATATAATAAAAGAAAGATGTTTGTAACCATTTTCCGGAAGAACTACTGCACCAATTTTGACAAAAATTTAAATATAAACTTTAGGGCTTATGAGAATGGTTTATGTCGAGTTTGGCAAGCAAATGGCCCTAGAACCAGAGCTCACTTTATATGCGTAATTTTATATTACATACCTGACAATGTTTGTTGTTAAACAAAAAGGTGGTACTCATATTCTAATCGAGTAACTAACATTAAATCAATATTTATTTAGTTGATTTATTATAAAGTTAGTTGATTTATGGTAAATTTAATGTTTAGTCAAATAATGCTATAGATTAATTGAAATCAGTTTTTGAACTAAAATTTCACATAAATACATGCAATAGCTATATTCTGCAGAATTATTTTTTTTTGGGTTTATTCATATGCATAAATCGTAATATTAATTATTGATACATGATAATAAGACATGAACAAGTGTTTTATTTTCTTCTGTATAAGTAACACACTGGTACTTGAGTTCAAACACGAAGGTACTTCAGCAATGGAAATTTGTATTTGGAATGAATGCACAATGTCACATAAAAATCATTAGAGGCATTAGATCGTACACTGCAGGATTTACAACACAACCAACAACCTTTTAAAGATGCTCTTATATTATTAGCAGGTGCTTTCAGACAAACTTTACCTGTTATCACCCGATCAACACCAGCAGATAAATTAAAAATGAAGCTTAAAATCATCACATTTGTGGAGATTTTATCACTCAATGTAAACATGCGTATACAACTACAAAGTGATGCAGCTGCCTATTTATTTGTCATTTATTAGACATTGGAAATCAAAAATACAGCAGAATGAATAACATTGCCTGACAGTTTTTGGGCACTAAATGAATCAGAATAAGACTTAATACCAAGTGTATATTAGGAAATATTGTAAGTAATTATACAAATTATCCATAGTTGAGTGATCGCGCTATATTGGCAGTAAAAAATAATGATGTCAATGAAATAAATATAAACATTTAAAACAAAATAAGTGGCCAAACAATTACATATAAATCAACCGATAAGTGATTAGTATGTATATTAATAAAAAACATTTGAATTGATTTGTACGATTTTTGACTTAAGAAATAAAGTTTACTTTAATCCACTTCCTACGTGAAGGTATCACTGTTCTGTGTGTAACACGGACATTTTTATCAACTAGGTGTAGCAAAGTACACCAGGACTGCTAGTTTTGAATATTTGTTTCATTGAAATTACTGTAGGATGTTGTTACTTTATGCATGTGTATTAATTTTGTTTCATCAAAATAAGATATTAGTGAGGCAGAATTACATAGTCTTCACATCATTTATATCCACAGTGTTTTCGACATCTTAAAAAATACAATTTTTTTAATGTAAACGTTTTTTTTTTATTAAATTTAGTTATCCTGTGAAAACTTGAATTTTAATATTTTTGTAACTATTGCTATTTTCCATATTTCTAAGTTTTCTCTCTTTGCTTTTTTCAGTTAACTTCTTATTTTTAGATGAATATTTAATTCTCAATTATTATAGGTAGGTAGTACCAGACTTTTCTGTTCTGAAGTTATCTTAGATTATTCGAAAATACGTTATGTAGGGCCATTATTTACCAAAATTTTTGGAATAACGAATCTATGGTCATTTAGAACAAAGTATCAGCCTATTGTTCTCCTTGCTTTAAAATTAGCTGAATCTTTATCTCACCATATAGAATTTTAGTTAAATGTATTGCAAATAACTATGTGGATTATCTCATTACAAGCGTCGAGCTAGCTCGTAAAATATACCAACAAATTTACCAAAATGTGTGAAGTGTTGCAATAAAAAGGTTTAGCTACTCTGCAATAAGGTAAACAAACAATATTTATTTATTTATTTACTTTGTTTAAATCAAACAAATTACAAGATTTTTAAAAATATAATTTTAACATAATTAATAAGAGAAAAAATTTAAAAAAAATCAAAAAATTTAAAAACAGCAAAACAATGAATCAAGTAGGTAGCATTTGAAATTTGTAGATTATAATAAAAAGATTAACAATTTTAAAAATTTTATAATATTCATTTTATGTAGATATTAATATAAACAGGTATGAGTTAGTTGGATTATCATGGTTAGGGTTTTATATAGTAAATTGGAAAAAAAAAAACAATTTATTACTAAAAAGAATTATTAGTTTGGTGCCATCAATATAAACGCTTCCTTAGCGCATCTTTTGAGAGGGTTAAATCAATTACATCCTTGTACTTATGATCATCATTCGATGGATAGGTTCATTCACACCATAATTAGTACGATGAAACACTAGGGTGAAAAGATTGGGCAAACGAAATCGGGTACAAGTGTTAATTTTAGCAGATTCAGATATAAATGACGATACGATATTTCCGGTAACTTGCGTAATAAAGAGCACATCCGTGACCTCACGTCTATTTTTTAATGTAGTTAGGTGAATAAGGTTGAGTCTATTATTATAGGTGGAAGAGCCAAAGGGTCTGACCAAGGAAGGAGACGTAAAACATATCTTAAGAAATTTTGAATTGATTCAATTCGATTACTATGAATTTCATAATAAGGTGACCATATCTTACTGTCATATTCAAGCTGGGGTCTAACGAGACAAGTATATAGGGATTTCAAGATGTATGGGTCATTGAATTCTTTGGACCATCGTTTTATGAATCCTAACAATTAGTTAGCTTTATTGATGATATTATTGTCGTTCATTTTGAAAGTAAGTTTTTCATCGAAAGTAACTCCCAAGTCTTTGATAGACTTGACTTTTTAAGGCTTGTTCATTAAGTGAATAGGTATATGAGGGGCAGTTAATTCACCTATAATAACACATTATGGCACTTTTGTTTATATTTAACTGAAGGTTATTAGTTTTGTACCATAAAAAAAGTTATCTAGATCTTCTTGTAGAAGGGTTGAGTCTAGTAGAGATGTAATTTTTTTGAAGATTTTCATGTCATCAACATAAGTTTTTACTTGACTGTTTTATTACCGATTACCGTTACATCATTTATAGAAATTATAAATAAGAGTGAGTCTAAGGTGCTGCCTTGAGGAACACCTGAATTGGCTTGAAACGATGATGAAAAGGCTATTCTAAACTGCACAATGTAACTCCGATTTGTCAGATAAGATTCAACCCAACTGACGAAAAAGGAGGGAAATCCAAGTTTAATTAATTTCAATAGAATAATGCAATGGGGTAATAACCCAAGCAGCAGTAAATGTTAATATTAGGAGTACGTCTAAGGCTAAGCAACTAAGAATAATCTAATAAAATAGACAAACAATATATATTAACAATTTCCTACATATCAACAAATACTTAAGAAATATCTACAGACACAAATACAGAACACTCTGCATACTGTACAAGACTTGAGGGGAATAGAAGCAACAGTTCTAAAAGTCCACTGTTTTTGTTAAATTTTTGTGTCATCTGATTTGTTGGCAAAATATCTACCTACTTAACTTAATAAAATGGTCCAAAAGATGTAAATATCCACCAATTTTTGTATTTAAAATTTATAGTTAAAAACAAAAGTTAAATAAATCTTTCCGATTTCAAAGCTTGTAAAAACTAAAAATATCCAATTCTGTTTAAAAATCAATAACTGTGAAACTCCCATATATATTTCAGTATTCTATTTCAAAACTTTAAAAAGTTAAATTAGTTAGAATGCAAAAATTAAATATGTTCCACGATTTTTTTTTCAAATTTGTCATAATTTATGTAAAATATCTTTGTACGAAAAAGCAATGGTATCAGAGTATGTGTTGGAGCGTTTTCACTAATTTTGGTTGTGGGTCATTGCAGAATTCGATCACTTAACAAAAAAGTCAATACAATTAAAGATATTAAGGGATAAGAACTTATATTTTCAGTCGTTGGTCCCTCATTCATTTTGCGGTTAAGTTGAAAAACGAATAAAACAACTTGAAACTATTACACCACCAGACCAATACATTGATATATTTAAAGAATTCGGTACTGTATATAAATTAGGAACAGATTGTCCAGGCTTGATTGGAAATTGGAGGTACAAAACTATTTCCGACGCTGTTTTAAATGGCACTTTAAAATTACTCTTTCAAAAATAATTCTATTTAAGAGAACAGTAAAAAATTTAATTTTAATACGAAGAGGACCGTTATGATTAGCACGAATTAAATAATTATTCGGGGCTGTATAAAAAAGGAAAGAATATCAAAATGCAACTTAATTTTCTTCCAAATGGAGTTTTTAATTCATTAAAATTAAGAAACGTTAATACACTACTCTCAAAGCATTTCGGGACAAGTCGAAAAGAATCTTCAATTTTATGAAGATATTACACATCCTAGTTTTATAATCTACGTGGTTCGTGAACAAGACTTTAAAGAAATGCGCGAAGCTCCGGAGCAAATTCTTGGGTCGTATAATTTTTAACAAATATTTATTTTTTTTTTTTTTTCAAATCAATTATGTTAATTTATGTAATATTTTTTGTGTATATAGTAAAATTGAAACGGTTTAAATTTGTATATTTTTGCTCCTAATTTTATGAACTATTATTAATTCTGTTAATTTAAATAAATAAATGTTAATGTGAACATGAGTTATATTAATTTATGTTAATTATGTATTTTAGTGTACTATTATTTTTTTCTGGTTGGTTTAATTTGTCCAATAGTTGAGATTCAAAATTTGAAAAAGTCCATAATTTAAGTTCAAAACTTAAAATAGTCCTAATTTCCCAATTTTTAATTTATTTTTTTATCTTAATGATCAAAATCAATTTATTGAATTTATGTCAATTTAATTAATATAAAAAAATCATTTTTTTTGCGAAAACAGAAAACAAAAATTATGCTTATTTTCAGAGATATAATTTTTTACGTTTTTCTCGAAAGCATAGTTGATGGACTTTTTATACTTTTGTTTCTATACCTCTCACTTATATTTTTTTCAGATATTATAAACCATAAATTCAAACTATAATGTATGTACCAAAATATTTTTTCAGCGAGTGTAAAATTTTGAAAGGAAACGAAGGAGAAAATTATAGAATAACAAAAAAGAAACCAAAAATTTTGAAATGAGGGTATAAAACAATCTAAAAAGGATATCGAACACCACTTACGAAAAATAAAAGAAAAAACAATGTTTAAAAATATTATTATGCAAATATTTGATGGGAAACGAGATGAGAAAAGAAAAAATAAATATCATAAAAAAAAAATTGTTTTCCGTTTCTCAGATCATTTGACCACCACCAGTCATACCCTCTCATAAATTCAAGGTAAAATATTACCACCGCAGAGTTAAAAAAAATGATTTTTCGGCGCGTTGTTTTTATTTAATGTCTTTTTCTTTTTTAAATTTTATTATTATAAAGCCATAGTAAGGATGGTAATGTCCTTATTTTGCAATTATTGTCCCCTTATTTAGAATTTCGTATACTTATATAATATAGGTAGTATATAAATATAACAAAATATATTGTTTGATTATAATTCTGGTAATAAAAGGACAACTTTTTAAGTTTAGTATCTATATACAAGAAAAATTTAAAAGAGCAAAAGAAAGTTCAAGATAGAAAAACAAAAAAAGTAAAAATATTGTGATAGTTAAATAAAAGTAAAATGAGGAAGGTAAGTCAAAATAATTTAAAGAAAAAATTAATAATTTTTGTATATAAATAAAATTGAAAGTTTTTAACTTAATTTCTTTGCTTTTCCAAAATTTCAATTCACAAAATTGAATATGTTTTGTATCTTATTTTTTATAAAGGATATTATTTTTAATATTGTGGTTCTACTATACTACACTAAACTACATATACCTAGTAAATCGATTTTATTAATTTAATTTTTTCTGTTGATTACAATTTTCCCAGTTCTTTTAAGCTCTTCGATTGTGCTTTGAGCTAAAAAAAGAAAAAAAAACAAACGCGAAACAATAAATATTCAAAGGATAATAAACGAGTTAGTAATGTGAATAAAGACAAGAAATAATAACAAAACCACCGACACAAATGAATAGAATTAAAAATTAAAATTGTGGCGCCCGACAAATCTACTAAATTATTACTTAAATAAATTTTGAAATAAGCAAAAAAGAAATATTATGAATTTTTCGCGTTTCTCTTTTGGATCGGGTACATAACTTCCTAATTAAAATAGCTAAAATTAAATTGGAAAAAAAAAATTCTATGTTTTAGTAGAGTATATTATAACTATTGTCCGATATTTTTGTTTTCTTCTTACCTGTATTACGTCATCATCATCGTCATTGTGCTGTAACCTTATCTGTAGGGCATAGGGCGAAAATCATGTAGCTCTAAGTAATTAATGTACTTTGATGTTGCGCTATTTTATATTATGTCTTGCAAATTAATTAATGGGAAGTAAATGTAGGTGTTACAGCTTGCAGTTACTTACCGAAACTGAATTTTTATTGTTTGGATGTATTCCAATCTGACAAAGTTGAGCCCTGCTTTGATATTACAGCTTCTTTAACTGATGGAATTCTCAATTTCTAACATACTAACGTATATTTACTATTAACCGTAACACTTTGGAATAAAATATTTATAAAATTAAAATATTGAAGCTACTTCTGGTATACAAGATAATTCTATTCCGAATATCAGATTGGTTTTAAGACACCCCAGTGAAGTTTAATTTGCCAATCTAAGTTGTTCATATAATACAAATTATAATATGCTCTCTCCAATTTAGACGCCTGTTCAAGTGTTTATTATTGGTTAAATGGAATTTTAAACGTGAATCAAGTCATGTGTTCCCCCAAAAATACAACTTGGAAGTTTTCAAAAACGGAGTGAATCAATTTCTGTTAAGTTGTCTGTAAACCTGTGCTACTATTTCTTTTCTATTTCTATTTCTCATCTATTCTCTTCTTATTTTCCGTTTATGTTATTTATTTATTTCCTTTATACTTTCTTTTATTCTACTACTATTACCAACTAGTTAAAATTCTGCGAAAGCAGCTAGGGAGTTTATCCCATTATTTTGGCCATTAAAAAAAAAAAAAAGTACTCAGGCAGCTTTTTTTGATTTTGTCTTAGAGATGCAACTAGGTATAAACAACAGTAATAAAGTGGCAGCGGTGTTTTTTAATGTTAAAAAAGCATTTGAATCTGTTGATAGAAACTACTTGTTAAGAATACTATTCGGATGTGGTGTCAAAGAAGTGATGGAACATAAATATGGTTTAGGAGATATTTAACTGAGAGAGCGCTATATACGGAATGTGAGGGATCTGCAGAATGTTAAATGTTATTGTCAGTTAATCAAGTATGATGAAATGCAGGGTAGTTCATTGGGTTCAACATTGTTTTCGTGTTCACTTGGCACTTAACATGGGCTAAACAAAATATATGATATCTAAAACGAACATAAAGTTCAGAATGAGAGCATGTTCAAAAATATGGTCATTGTGTTCGATGAGAGCTGAGATGGCGTGAATTAAAATAGGCGAACAGCTACAAAAATCAACAAGAGTTGCAGGTGTTTTTCAATTGATCAGTGAGACAATACCATTTGTGTTGAAAAGATCCGTATACTTTAGCATGTTTAATAGCAGAATAATGTATGTAGTACAAATCTGAGGCAATTCTTTTAATAAAGATTTGGGAGCTAATACAGAGGTAGTATAAGGCAATTAAAAATATATTTGGATATTAGCAACGAATGGACACCACTGCTATCGGTATGAAATAATGTATACTACCACTGAGACACTGCTGATAAAGTTGAGAGTGACAATACATGGGTACATTATGATGACCAGAAATAGAATAAAAACTAACATAAAACTATAACGGAACGTGGACTGCCATAATATTATTATATAAGAGCAGCCAGAAATTTCAAATACCAGGTTTAATGACTTTGGATGCGCTCTATAATTTAAGTTACGAAAATTTTAATGAACTGCCGCCTGATCTTCAAATTTTTAAAAACGTGTTGCACTTTAAGAAATTCCTAAATCAGTATTATGTATATAAGTTACATATATTTAAAAGCTAAATTTGTTGGTATACTTATAAAGTTAGAAAAATTTATTACAGTTTTATTTCATAGCCCTTTATTTTTTATTGCATTTTTGGTTAATATCAAATTATTAGTAATGATTAATAATTAGTAATGATAGTAAGTTAAATTTTCATAATAATATTAATATATGTATGTAAGTATTTTGTGTATTTGTTTATAGTAAAGATAGTTTAAGTTTTGTTTGAATTATTGAATTATTCTAGTATTTGGCATATTTTGTTTAAGTTGCTTTGTTTTTATGAATGGTTTATTATATACTAGTTTGGTTATTTTGTTTTAATTATGAAATATTATTTACTTTTTTATACTAGGTTAATATATTGTTGTTTTTACATATTTATTCGCATATATACTCTGTACGAGCTCACGATTGGGCTCACTTGAAAGAAATAATAAATAAAAATAAAGTGCATACCAAGGTACTTTGTGAAATTTTGCATGGGTTAATGGGGTATTGTTTAGTGTTGCGGCCGAAAAATTTTCCCTGCTATAGAAATGAAAGTCACATTCACCGATTTGTCAATATTTTCTTTGCTGTTCTATAATCTATACCTTCAAATCTACCAATATATTCAATTTATTTAATAATGTAATAATATTCAGCTTGTAATTTTTTGTTGGAAATATGAAGTAAATACAAAAATTAATAAATTTAATTCTTATATACTTGATAATATAATGAAGTAATAATTACTTTACTGCCATATTAATTTTTCAAATGTTAAAAATTAAATTTTTGTTCTAAATTCTGTACACTGTAGCTATAATTTGTTACTTCAATTTTTATGTATAGGATAATACCGTCCGGTTTTGGAAAAATCATCATTCGGAGATTTTGTATCTCTACTATTCTCATTATGAGATTTTGGATCTGTACTATTAAAAATTATTCTTCCTATGAGAAAATGAGAATTCAAAACATAGATTCCGTATATTAAAAATTTCTTTAAAAAATATTTTTATTTCTGTTCAACTTTTGGGTTTATGAATTTTTTAATTCAAAATATTTGCTCGAAATTTGGACATTTTCACATTAAAAAAAATTAAATGTTTTTTGTTATTTTATTTTATTTTTTTTTTTTTTTGAGTAATTTGTTTATTATTCCAATTCTTTATATTTTAAATCTGTAAAAAACAAAAATAAAAAACAAAAAAAAATGATAATGTTTGTCCTTGGACTGAGTCCTAGAACCAAACAAAAAAAAATATAATAATAAATACAATACTATAATGAAATGGCAATTTTATAAAGGAGCACAACTCAATAAAAATTACATTGTTTGGTCATAAATTTCTTTTAATGTTACAATTGATGTATTTTACATTACTTTGGTATGACCATTTAATATATACTGAAAGATTTAAAATGGGTAATAATTTAAGTAAAAAAATCATTTAATTAGGTAATAATAATAAAAAAAAAATATATATTAAAATTTTTCGTACACAAAAATCCCTTTAATTTCCTATTAAATTAAAATTTGATTATATTAAATTTAAAATTATCTCATTTGAATCAAGAGGTGTACATACAAAAATTGTGGAAATTAGCATGCACATGGTATATTTACGAAAAAAATATTTTAATCATTGAGTTTAGGTTCCAATATCCGTTATAAAAGGTTCACTGGAGAAGGACTACATTATTAGCTATTCGAGTTGTAGCAGGAAATGGTATTTGAAAAACAAAAAGACCTATTGACTCATTGATTGGCTTTACTAACTAGTCAGGTTGTTGTGAATTGCATAAAATACATCAGTTAAGTAAATTTTTAGATCTAAAACCATCTTAATAATGGGAGTGAAAAGTGAAATATCGACTAATACAAAACCAAATCTACAGTTTATCAATTACAGAAAATTGATTAGAATATTATGTAATAATTTGAAGTTAAATCACTGGATTAAAATTCGGTTAGTATTCAGTAACTATAAATAAGAAAACTACTTATTCTGTAATTTTCTAATAC
This sequence comes from Argyra leucocephala, assembly GCA_963942445.1. Taxonomy (NCBI): domain Eukaryota; kingdom Metazoa; phylum Arthropoda; class Insecta; order Diptera; family Dolichopodidae; genus Argyra; species Argyra leucocephala. The sequence continues at coordinate 144,953,726 of OZ012677.1, forward strand.
TGATTAAGTTAGTCAATATATTATAATCATGTATATTACTTTTTTTCATTAAAATTCAAAAAATGTTCATTCAAATTCAATATTTTGTCAAACTCTTTGAAAAAATGTTGAATTTGAATGAAAAAAGGCATGCCATGTATAATAATATGTGAAAATAATTCAGTAAATGTTGATTTCTGGGAAAAATCCAATTAAACTAAGAAGGATAATGTAAAACACAATAGAAAGGTTAGTAAGGTGGGCTGATTTGAATGGATTCAAATTTTCCAGAACTAAATCGGTTGCAATGCTATTTTCCAGAAAAAGGACATTTATACAACATCCAGATTTATACATAGAGCAAGAGCAATTAAAATACGTAGAACAACAAACTGGAACGAACACATAAAATATACCAAAGTAAAAGCAATAAGAAGGCTGAATCTAGTAAAAATACTAAACAGTAACAGCTACGGATCTAATCGTAAGATCCTTAGCATACTAAACACCATGGCTATCTCAGTTCTAGACTGCGGAAGCTGGATCAACGGATCAGCGACCAAAACAAGATTAACATACCTCAACCCGATATTGAATACAGATACGAAACTGGCCACGGGTGCATTCCGAACCAGTCCTACTACCAGCATCATATATGACTCAGAAGAACTCCCCATTGATTTGAGGCGGGACAAACAAACAATAAAGTATGGACTTAAGATACTCGCAAACAAGGAACATCCACTGTCAGAAGTCATACTAACTTCAAATCTTTACAATAAATTTAAGGATAGAGGTCAACAATATCAACCTTTCTATGTCAGGTTGAGAAAACTGTTGGAAATATATGAAATAACATACAATCAAGTCGACACTTCAATATCATTCAAAACACCACCCTGGATTATGAAAAGCATCAATATTGATTTAACAATTAACATGTACAAAAAAGAACAAACCAATAAAGAACAGTATGTAAGACTACATAATGAAAAGCTTAACAAAAAGTACAAACACTTTTTAAAAATATACACGGATGGGTCCAAAATAAATGGAAAAGTCGGATGTGCCTTTACTTGCACAAGACTTGAACAAAAATACAGACTAGATAATAAGACCAGCATATACTCAGCAGAGCTATTCGTAATTTATAGAGCAGTTGAACTCTGTAACAAAAAACACGACAGAAAGAAAATTGTTATATGCACAGACTCCTTAAGTAGCATGCTGACTATAAATACATATAACCCCAAACACCCAACGGTAATAAGAATCAAGGAATTGGTTCAAGAGAGTAGCAACGAATTTGTATTCCTAAGGACACCTGGGCATGTAGGTATTCTTGGGAATGAAAAAGTGGACAAATTGGCAAAAGAAGCAATACTCGAAGAACACGATAATAAACACAGAGTTTACTGCATGGACTATAAAAAAGCAGTTAATAAAGCTTTATGGATCAAACATAACCAAAACTGGCAAAATATTTCCGATTCGAACAAGTTGGAGAGGATTAAGTTTTCTACAAGTAAATGGAACAAATAGTTCTTACGAGACTCAGAATTGGATATACCAAGCTTACGCACAGCTATTTGTTTGAAAGACCTCAAAATGGTCCCCCAATATGCAATTGTGACCCCAATTCCCCAATCACAAATAAGCATATATTTGAAGACTGCAACCTGTACAGAAATAAGGGAAAGGAATTTGTTATAAGCGGACTTCAAGTTCTCAAAGAATATAATCTGCAAGTCACCGAGAATGTTATTAAATTTATGGCAAAAATACAATTAATAAACAAAATTTTAAACTATTTTGTAGTAGACCCATAATATAAATTTAAGTAAAACAAAAAAAAAAAAACAACATTAATTCCAGAATTACTCTTACGTTAAAATTTTTATAATAATTATTTTTTTGTATTATGTAGTTTTGTAAGTACCTTTGTAGTTGTATAAGTTCGGGATTAATAAGCCCTAATGTGGTGATAAACCCTATATAAATAAATTTATAAATAAATATAAATAAATTAAGTAAATGTATATTAGTTTTTATACTTTATTGGCGTTACTATATGAAAATGGTAAATTTCGGATCAATTTCTAAAATTATTACTTTAAATTTGTTGTGGAAAAATTTAAAATCAACGTTGTTATGGTGTAACTTACTTGTATAAGTCAGACTACAATTTAATACTAGTATTCGCCCGTTCCTCGATTGAAATTCGATCAAGTTTGGTAAAGATCTTGGCATACTCAATATTTCGTTATGAATTGTGTTCCATAATTTAAATTTATCGTGGACACTATATTGTTGATTGATTTATCACAAACAACAACTTGATACGTATAGCGCCATGATTTATTTAAAAAAAATTTCTTAATTTACAGATTAAATTATAATGATATTGACGTAAGATATAGGATTTTTCTGTTTTTTTAATTTATCATATTTAAATTTTTAAACTATTACATCCAACTTTTTTATTTTCAGTACCACAGACATTACGATACTAATTACGATGCTGTTGAGATAAATTTGTTAAAACAAAACATTATAATGTATAATTATTATAATTTTGAAAAATTACGAAAAATTTAAACATTTTGATTATATTATCTATTATTATATAATTTGAGGTTATTAACTACTGAATTTACTAAAACATTTACCCATATTTTAATAATCCATGTTACCGTTACATTTCATAATTTCAAAATACATTAGATAATCCCGTTTCATATTTTCAAAATATACATTACATATACATACAATTAAAAGTCCTTTTCATATTTCACCAATAAATTTTCTCATGCTACAACATAATTTTATTCCCCAATTTACAATGGAGAAATATCGCATAATGTTTTATTTAATGTATAACAGTATGTGAAACATTTAGAATTAAAACACATTTTATAAACATGCTCATTGCTCATTACTATATTAGTCAAAAGAAAATTTCACCAATATTATTTTTTCAACAGACCAGACCGCCTGGTGAAATGAGTAACATAATATTACCTACTTATTATTTTGTTTGAATTGAAATTGGAGAGAAAAGATTAAAAATATGAAAAACAGAAAGAGAGAGAGAAAGAAAGAATAAAAAAATAAAATGTAAAAATAATATTCTATTGTAGGTTGGATGGAAAATGAAAATAGTCAGCAATCAGCATTTATATTTTATTATGTCAACAGTCATCACATCAACGCTGCTACCACTAATTGAACAACATTAAATTTCTCTTCTACACAACTTAATACTAGTGTTCTCCTTTACTTCAGGTATATATTCATAAGCAACGGTAATAAGAGCATGAATTAATAAACCTATATAAAATAATATATTTAACAGAAAAACACACGTGGTAGCTCATCCATGAAGAGGAAAACAAAAAAGATAAAAATAAAACAATTTTTTTTTTTTTTATATCCAATTTAGTAAACTCAGACAATGTACACTTACGAGTATCTGCAATTTAGTTATTTTAGAATTTTTATAAATAAATGAAAGAAATTCCAACACATGTATATATTACCATATCTCTGATCTAATATCGCACCGGTTTTATGATTCGTATGTTGAACGAAATAATAATAATAAAAAAAAAAAAAGTAACTTCAGCGTGACTCAAAATATACTCGAAAGATTAGTGAAGCGCAACTGTTTTTTGTTTTGTTTTATTGAAAAGTTCAGCGAAATGACAGTCAATAAACTTTTGTGTATATGAAAAGAGTTTTATATACATGATACGGTTGTGACGTGACGGGTTATGAATAAATATGATTAATTTTTTTTTACGTCACTAACATATTTTTTTTTTAAACAATTATTTTTTTTTATTGTCATTTGTTTTTTTGTTTTAAAGTAAGTCCGATCACATCCGATATTTTGTTTTCAGTAAAAAATTTGTTACCAACACCATTTCAACTTGAAACTTGAATAAGTTTTAATAAATCGACTTTTTTTAGCTACTGTTTATGTTCAAGATAGTTAGTAGGATTTTAGTACGGTGCTGTAATTGTAAACAATTAGCTATTCTACTTCTTCATGTGTCTGTCATTTATAGAACTTCAGCGGTTGTGAATAAAATTATTCATATAAAATTCTAGAAATCATTTCTATCTGATGTTGTTGGTTGTGGTTAGTTCTCCAATATTGGATATGCCATTCATTTCTCATATATCACAAAATAATTCAATGTATTGAATTAATTACTGTCGTAGCAATCATCAATCAAAGCATTCTCATCTTCATAAAGAAAAATCCAATAAATACAATAATAACTTTTTAATGGAAAAATTTAATGGATAAAAATGAAAACCTAAAGTTTGTTTTAGGTAGAAAAATACTAATTTTGTTATTTCGAACGACCATATTGAATCATTTTTTGCAGAAGAATTGTTTAACAAACAATTATACTGAATTGCTACAACGGTGCACCATTCCAATTGTACTTTTAAATTGGTAAGTATAAGTATTTTTCCTAGACAATAAGATGCAAGTATTTACAAAGTCAGTTGGGTAAAGTAAATTAACAACTTATTTGGCATTGGGAGGTACAGTCTCTGTGCTCTTTTTGTTACATTTCTTCTAGCCCATAACATTTAAAATTCATCATAATATCTAAAGTATATTGTACTATTTTTAATATTTTATTTTAATTTTATTGTTCTAAGTTAATCAGTGCTCTTCTAAACTATCAATGGATTAAGTTTTCAGATATGAATATATATATATAATTGGTACACATATAATTACAATTATTGATATTGTGTAAATAATAATCTAATATGACATTATTTCGCTAATAACACATCCTAATGATATCTTTAGGTAGCTTTTTTGGAGAAGGTTAGAAAAAAAATTTTGTACGAGTACTAAATCACCAAAAAACAAATAAACAGATCAATCTTATTTGAAAAACCTTTAAGAGTAAGTTTTCAATAGAAAATGTTGCTCTAAGACACTAAAAATTAAATAATTAATGTTTACTTAATGCATGTATTGTTATAAATAATTGCAGTACGTTTACAATTGAAATTATCACATTTTCGATATTTTGTAAGAATAGCTTTTTTAAGCTTATTAAAGCACAGTTTTTCATGTAGAGGTTTAATTAAAACCTACATACGAGATAAGTATTATTACATTAATCGGAAGAAGCAAAGAAATCGGGACTGGAATTAAATATCGAGAAAACCAAGACAATGAGGACAAACAACAGAGATAGTGAGCCAATAACAGTGAGTGGACAACAGATAGAATACGTAGAATAATTCAACTACCTGGGAAGCATCATAACATCAAGAGAAAGTACCCAAGAAGATGTCAAACGCCGTATAAATAAGGCAAGAAGAACATTTGGGAGCCTAACGAATATATGGCGGAGCAACCAAATATCGAGAACAACAAAGCTAACAATATTCAGAGCATGTGTTAAGTCAACATTAATATATGGCAGTGAACATGGCTCACTTCGGTCAGAATCAAACAGAAGCTACAAGTATTCCTCAATAAGTGCTTGAGAATTATATGCAGAATATTCTGGCCGGCAAGAATTAGCAATGAGGATTTATGGATGATAACTGGAGAAGAACCGATCAACAGACAAATAAATAGGAAACAATAGAAATGGATAGGTCATACACTAAGGAAATCAGAAAGTGATACAGCAAGAAGAGCTTTAGAGGAGAATCCACAAGGAGAAAGGAGACCCGGCATGGAGATGCATAATTGATCAAGAATTAACAATCAACAATTATATCTGGGACGATATTAAGAAAGCAGTATTCAACAGAGAGCAATGGAGGTTCACTATCGAAGCCCTATGCTCCAGGCGGAGTAATAGGAGAAAAAAAAACATTAATATTAATTCAATTGTATTATAAACTTTTGAGAGTAAGGAATGAATGAATAAATATAAATAAATAAAAATAAAAAAATAAAAAAAAATAAATAAGATGAAATATAATTCCCATCAACAGTGTATCAAGTACAATGTATCATCAACACTCTGTATCTCCACTAACTCTATTTAATAGATATTCCATAGGAGTTGACATTTGCTGAGAAGAACTAAAATCACTACTTCTAAATCTTCAGCAATTCGAGGAACGTGATAAGATGTACATAGCTACTTCTAAACGTTTTGAAAAGAAATTTTCAGTTCAAAGCATGTTTCTATCTTTCACCATTCGCAAACAAGGAAACTAAGAATTTTTCATACATTTTTATTCCATAATGATCCAACATATTTTCTGTAATTTCAATATTAAAAATCAACGAAAATGGTTTACCGTAACTTATTTGTCAAGTAATCAGTAGTGATTATTTGACAAATATACTGAAATTTATTACAGAATTTAGAATACAAAGTACTTCCTAATCGCCATTTGAGTACCGAAATTTGATAACAAAATTGACATAATACTATTATTACGTATTGATACTGTATTATTATTGTTTCAATAATTTACTTCATAATATTTTGTTTCTTTATCTATCATAATGCACGTAATGTATATTATTACCTAAAAACTACTTCTAAACTACAAATATGGCTAAAAAACTTTTTTTTTTCTTTCTAAACATTGATATACATTTTTATCTCAAATAAACCGCTTTAATAATTGTTAAATCCATCAATCGATTCTTTAAGAAATAATTAAATCTTACGTAAAATATTTTTAAATTTTATTTAAAAAAAATCCTTAATATTTGTATTTAAATAAGAATTATTATTTACAAGAAGTATGATTTGCTTATAACCATACATTTTCTAAATTTTAGTCCTTAAAGTTATTTTTTCTGTTCAAAATTCTGTCAAATCCCTAAAACTTGATTGATAAATAAAATTCAATTATAGCTGGCAAAATATAATAATGTTATACATACATATATACATATTATATATATATTGAAAATATTAATAAATAAATTTAGAATAGCAGTTCAAGAGTTTAAATTGCAAATATTTCACCACCAAAACAAAACAAAAAATAAAAAAAAAAAATAAAAAAAACCAAAACAAAAAACAAACAAATTATAGCAACTATATGAAAAATCAGTATATAAACTTAACAGACATAAAATAATTTAATATATTAAAATATTTTTTGACATTGATAACAAATTACTCTTTAAAAAACTGTGCAAAGCAATAAATTACAAAAATTACTCAACCATTTACGATGAAAATAAATACATAAAAACAAAAAAAAAAATAGCAAAAAAAAAACCAAACAAAATTAATTTTCATTGAAAATCATTTGGCATCGCATCAACATCAAAATAGACATATAAATCGCATTACCAACAAAATATAACAGTAATAGTCAAACAATATAATTTTACATCTTTACTCACTGTAAAAATAAATTCACATTACTACTTTTTCTTCCTGTTATTATATTATTAACAGTAATCTACTGTCATAACAGTAAATTAAATTTATGAAAATTCTGAACATTTTTTTTTTTTGTCTTCTATAAGATAGCAAAGTAAATAAAATATAACAGCTTACAGAATATGTTATATTTTACCTGTTACTGATTAAATAACATTTTATAAGTTGCTTAATAAAATATAAGTAACATAACAATTTGTCAATTTCCTACATACTAACTGTTATTATAAATACTAAACATTTCATAACAAAATAAGAGTTAACAATAATTATTATTAAAAACAAAATCGTAGTCATTAAATTAAAATCATTTTTAAGAAACATTTTTGAACAAAGATGTTATTATGTTTCTATATGCATAATTCTGTTATATTAGAAAGCAGTTAAATGTAAAAAACATCTAAATTATATTGAATGGTTTATGGAATATGTATTCGATAGTCGATACTACTTGTATCTTTTTTAGGTCTGATAAATTTTTTAATTAAATATGAAAACAGGGTTGCCAGAGGGTTGGCGATATCTATGATTGTTAATTTTCCATCGAATACGCCTCTTGCTCTTTTCTTTCTAATTTAAGAAATTTAAGTGAATTCTTTTTTTTAAATAATTGTTTTTTCAGCAAAACGAGAAGAAATGTTTTTTTTTGCAAATCATTCTGTAGATATTAATGAACTGAATAAAATTTAATTCACTTGTAATTAAATACAATATTTTCACTGTTTTACCGTTATTACATAATATTATGAAATGAAATATTAAAGTATTTATTTATTCATTAATTTTATTAGTTCCTCTCAAGTGAGCTTATAAGCTCTTACAGAGTGTATAGCAGGTAAATATAGTGTATTATAAAGTATAATTATCATTATAAGGGAATATATTATGAATTAAGTGTAACAAAAAGAAAAAAATAAATTAAAAAAGTTAAAAGTTAAAAATAGTACGAAAAACATAATTGAATTTGTCTATTAAGTAAATATTGTAGAAATGATTTGATTTTAACAAAACAAAAAAAAAATAACTTAACATACAATAAATATGAAGTTTGCTAGATATAAATATTAAAATAATATAATTTGTACAAAGTAAAAATTTCATTGAATAAGCCTAATATACTCTTATCTTGGTATCTTGTTTTTATTTATGAATAGTAATAGCTAATAATGATTATTATTTTTAATTCAATACAATTTAGTTCTTTTTTTTTGCTTTATTCAAATGAATTAATACAATTATTATTTTAATCTTAATCTTAAGTAATATTTACGGTTTTAAAATTCAGTTCACATTTATTATTTAAACTATATTAAGCATTATTAATTAAATTATATTAAGCACTATATAGGATTAAACATTATAATAGAAAATATTTATATTCGATTTAATAAAAACAAAAAGAAATAAGAAAAAATTAAGTTTAAGATTAATTATATACTAGGTAATTTAAAATATAAAAATAGGGTTTTAAGACCTAGCCTAAGCTGTCTGGTCGAATTGGATATTATAAAACAATTTTAATTTTCCTAATACTTATTATAGCAATCACATGTGAATATTTACAAAACCATAAAAAAATGCACAAAGTAGTGATATATTTACAAGAATCTAGCTGCCAGGACAATTGGCTTTATCTTTGAGTAAATAAAACCAATTTATAATAAAGAAAGAAAAAATTATTTTTAGATGATTTTGTAATCTTTGACTTTGGTTGATTTTCTTGTTGTCACTTTTAATTATAACAATACATTTTGTTGGCTTAATTTTCAAGATTATTCACGTTACTAAATATTTTAGAAAATTTTGCATATTTTAAAGAAACAAAAATAATCTGGCAACCGTGAAAAATGTAAAATGAAAATTTACGTCAATATAACAGTTTTTGTTTAATCGCGTAGGTAGAATTGAATTTAATTTAAAAGTGTTATACTGAACGCAACAGTATATTAACTACTATTGCTACTATTTATTTAGTTTTTTTTTTTTGTTTCAAAAATACTAAGTACTTATAATATAAGTTAAGTATATTGTATCATGTATATAACGAATATTATGTTGTTGAAATTTAATTTTATACACTTTGTAACTAAATTTATGAAAATTCACCAATGATTCATTCTGTTTCATTTTGTTCCGTTTTAATAGTATGTGTTTGAAGCAGTGTAGTAGGACAATATGATAAAAATTGTGATTTTGTTTTATTTTCTTTTTTTTTTCGTTTTGTTTTTGTTTATTATACAATTTATTACATTACCTACAAATCTACCCATATATATTTCATTGAAAATTTTATTTTTTATTCATTTGCGTATAACTGGTATAAAAGCAGAAAAATATATTTTCTGTTGATGTTTGTGTGAACATTTTGTATGTATCTATAAGAAGAATTTCTATTAAAATGTTAACCACGTTGTATACTTTTTGGAACGGTTATATTTTTCATTTTTATCTTTTTATTATTATTATTTTTTGTTTTTATTTTGTATATATTTGGTAGAATTTTCGTCCGTTTTTCTTTTTGTATATTCTTCGTAAATTTTATTTTTGTTTTTTTGCTTTTTCGTATTATTTCCTTTTGAAAGATACAATTTTAAAAACGATTTTCTGTAACATCAGTTCATTTTCGGTTATCGGAGTGTTTGGTAGCGAAATTTTTTGAAATAACCGTAACGTTTAGAAAACATAAAAAAAGAAAAGAAAATTGATAAAAAAAAATTATGTTTTAGTTTTTTTATTTTTGTTATTTTGAAATATAAAAATAAATATCCTTGAGATAACTGTAACAAAATTATATATATATATATATATAATAAGTAAAAAAAAAAATAATAATAACAATGAGAACCGTTATTATATTTTAAGGATATTTTCAGTATATTGTAAATATAATTGAATACGAATAAAGGATAATAATGATTCTTTATTGACTTGAAATTGGTTCAATTTTTTATTTTATATTTTGGGTTTTACTTATTTGTTTTTCTTGTTTTTTTGTTTTAAAGTCACATCAAAAAATACTAATTAATTATTTTCAGGATAATAACAAGGATATAATAAAGATATTTTTTAATATAAAAAATTTTTTTGTTAGTGAAATTATTAATAAAAGGATTTGATATGAAAATTCATTAAATTTTAGTTAACGATTGTATATAAAAAAAATTTCAATGATAGTGAGAGTCCTACTTTAATAATAAAAAGAAAGAAAAAAATTATATGTATATACAAGATATAATATATAGAAAATATAATAAATAAATAAATAATAAATAAATAAATAAAAAAAATAAATAAAAATTTTAATAAAGTTAAAAATTGTTATATAAAGAAAGTAAATTAAAATAACATTTAAAGTTTTTTTTTATTGAAAAAGTTTCTCTTTTATTTCATTATTTCATATTTATACTTTTCGAAAATATTATTTGATTCTCTCCTATAACAATATATTTTTATTTTATTATTACTTTTTATTTTTTATACATATACATATATGTATATTTATAAATATACATTAAAATTGAAATGTACAAGTGTTAAAATAAAGTGAATTCTGGTTTTATAACAATATTTTGTTTTTTTTTTTTATATTTAAATAAATTGAAATTTAGGAGTTTATTGAATAAAAAATAGAATAATAAAATTAAAAAAAAAAAAAAATTTTAAATTTATTTCTCAAATATACGTAATTTATTAAATTGATTAAATTTAATAAAAATTAGTGCAATTTAAAATATTGAATAATAGATTATAATAAAAAAAAAAATTCAAAGTGAATTAAAAAAAAAAAAGAATTAAAGAAAATTAAAAAAGAAAAAAATTTTATTTGTTATTCTGTGTTACATAAAAAAATAAACCTAATTTGAATTTTATTTAATTTACTTAACATACAACAATCGTCAATTTATTTTATACAATTTGGTATCAAGGATTCACAATATCAAATCAAAATAATGATGTAAGAATATTTAAAAACAGATTTTTTATTTTATATTATCTACACCAATTATTATTATTATTATTATAACAGCATAATATATAATATAAATTTAATTAATGAAATCATAAAATTGAATTAAAATATCGGTTATCTCATTATTATATCATTATTTTTATAATATTTTCTGCAATAGTACTTTTGAATCGATTTTCATAGCAAATGTAATTCAGGATCATATCCACTCGAACCAAATAAAATTATGTTGAGTATAATCTTCGTTAAATCTGTAACACTCTCATGCTTTCATCTATTAGCTACAAAATGTATACATCCATTGAATAGAATTTGTAGGTTTATCAAATTCACTTTAATTAATTCTACACTATTGCCTGTTTAAGTTTGTTTTAAAATTCAATAAATTTAGAAAGAATGAGAATTTCTACAATTATTTATGAAAGTTAGGATACAGTCTGTCAAAGAGATCATTAATATGATTTCTTGGTTTCAAATTTAAGTTAAAATTGTAATTAATTATTTTTTAAATATAGCTATAATAAATTTTATAATTGTAGAATATTAAATTAAAATATATTAAATAATTTTATAATAACTAAAATTAAATTATATGATTTTGACGGAATAATCTGAAAACAATAATAATTGATGATGATAAAAAAAGAGACAATGTGTTACAAATAATTTTAAAGAAGAGATTTGATAATTGTAAAAAAGAAAGCGATGTATTATGCCGCCGCAACAATTTCTATTGTTATTATTATTTTTATTATTATTAAATTGTTAATAATTATGATAGAATTACTCTTTCGTACATATTAATTGCAATTTATTAATGTTCTCAGGACCTACCTTATTTTAGATTATTTTAGATTAACCGTATTAAGACCTGTATTGAGACAGGGACTAAACATTATTAAATGATATAATTTTATTTTATTTAAATTGATACTAAATTATACTTTCAATCAATTCTTTATTTCTCATTAAGTAATACAAGACTTCAATAAATTATAAAACTGTGCTGTCAGTCTGGAATCCAAAACTGTGATCTTCTGATTAGTATTCAGCGGACCAAAGCCACTGTACAATATTGGTATGGTATGGTACACGAACTATAATTAGGCAAAAATCTTTTATCTTTCAATAATAATTCCAATTTGAATATTGTTTAATAAAATATAACTGAAATTAAACAGTTAAATTTATATGATATAGAACCAAAAATCTTTTAAAGACTAGATTAATTATAATGAAATAATATTTTACAGTTTGCGAAACTCGAAATTAAACGGTGATGTCCAGTAGTCCATTCTGCCCTTCAGCAGGTCCTTACATTGATTTTATTCTATCCGAATATCCGATGAAAAAACGAAATATGTTTACGTTTAAAAATATAATTCTGTTGAGGCGAAGACTATCATTTAATAAGAAAAAAAATTTGATGAATAACGTTTTTTAATATATTTTTTTGTCAAAATTCTTATTATCAATTATTGTCAATATAATTTTGTTTTCATATTTGTCATATTGGGGAATTGTAATTATTGTACTATACATAGTACAGTACATTTTTACTGAATGATAATAATATATTGCGTTGACCTGAGTAGCTAGTATTTTTTTCTAGGATGTAGATTTAAGTATATTTGAAGAAAAGTTAATAGTAAGTATAGGTACAATTGACTATAGTTTTAATATTACGAAGGAGTTTTTAATGGTTTAAAGTAATCTCTTTTTCTCTCTCTGCTTTCAAAAAAATATATATATTATTTTTTTTTCGACTTTATTTTATATTTATTTTTCGTATATATACTGCGTATATCAAAAATGATTATTCTATGCATACAACAGTCTTATTATCTCAATTTTTTCTTTTTTGCGAAATATTTTTAAATTAAAGTAGGTATACACACTAGCATAGTTTTTACCTATCTACTTAACATATGAAATATTGTCTTGGTTTATGTAGTTTTGTATATGGATATAGAAATTATATGGTAGATATTTTTCGGTTGTTTCCATATCGTTTCTTTTGATCGCACAATTATTTCCTTTTTTATTTAAAGCATGTCTATTAAATTAAAATTAACAAAGATTTTGCATATTTATTTAATACAAAAAATATATTAAAAAAATTTGTTTGTTGCCATAATTTTTATTTAATCTTACTTCTTCCTACTTGTCAGATTTTAGTGTTAATAGTAGTAGATTTTTTTACATAGCGAGGGTAGTACCTCACTGACTAGTTCATGAGACTGATGATGATGGGTAATAAAGGTACACTTATATTGAAATATGCTATACAGTGTGTTTTCGCCCAATAACTATTATACAATAAATTGCAATAAATTCAGTTAAAAACCAATAAATCTTTATTGTTTCTTTAATTTTCCTTTCGTTGCAAATCTTTATTATTTTAAACATTATATTAACTCTTCATTGGTTTATCAAATTTTTTCTTAGATTTTCACTTTAAGTATTTTATTTTAAATGACTTTTTAAATATTGAATCCTCTGTGAAAACCAAATTTTGATTAAGTAGCTGAATTTTCTCGAGCTAAATTCTAACTTGCATTAAATTTTCTATTTAAAATTGAGATTATTCCGAAATCAACATCAGTCATCTATGCTTTTAAAAACTAATTAAACTGCTTATATTATTTTCTACTGTTCTTTTTTACTATTTGTAAGATCTCGATTTTTTATACAATTTACATAAAAGTATTGCCAAATATTAGTATTTAAATTAATTGTTTTTAAAAACAAGGTTAACATGATAATTTAATTATCTTGGTGAAATGCTCTTGTAATGCTATTCCAATTTCTTATAAGTGATTCACAGAATCACAGGTACTATTCTAATTATTTTTTAATCAACTTCAATTCAATTGACTAATTTTGCTTCTATATACCAAAACATAAGGTTGCTAGCATAGACGTAATGTCAGACAGTTAGACTGACTTGAAAACTTTGGCTTCTCCAATTTTTAAATCGAAACTTGTTTTTTTTGTTACTTTATTTTTATTTTAGTTTTTTTTTTATTTCATTCATGACCTATGCTAGGGCTCTTTACACGAAAATTTGACTTACAATATATAGTGAAATTAGCTGTTTGCTACTAAACCTGTTCCTGTTAATAGAGCTAGTAAAACAGTTAGATAATGTCTACTCCTGGACATTATCGAATACAAAATACTGAGCAAGAAAAAATCATTGCGAAATCAGGTACTATGGATCAGTAAATTCTTAGAACTATCCTACATAGAACCCCCCGCTGTCAAAAAAAAATTCTCCGAACACATATACTAATACAAGATAATTCACATTTTTATTTGTTTTTATTAATTAAAAATTATTTGTTTTTTTTTGTATTCCACAAATACGGGATGTGTTATCGTTATATTACTTAACTGAAAAGCTTTAATTCTTCTTCTTCAATAATTAGTTTTCGTAGAACAAAGTTTTGCATTGGAATACCTTATCCTATTTTAATTATCGAAATTTAAAAAAAAATGATTTAAATTTGTTTTGAGTCAATCGATTTTAAAGTAATAACTTCATCTTTCTGAACAATTTTGATTCCAATCGTATCTCAGACTTTTTTTAATAATTTATTTAGTAAGTATAGAGTTGTAAATTTTAAAAATTAGTTTTATAAAATTAGAGTGAAACTCTCTTAAATTAAAATTCAAACCTAAATTTCCTGTGACATACGGATTTGAATAATTTAAAAAAAAAAACATTTTTTTTTTTTAATTACACAACGCAACTTTTACGTATAGGTGTGTTTGTAAATTTATAAAGTTTTTGTCATAACAACATTATTGTTTACCATAATAATATTGTATTGTTTTATGTTTATTTATTTTTTTCTTTTTAATTTCAAATATAATTTTTTTTTTTTTAATATTTAGTTTGTTTATGTAGAAGTTTTGTTTTATTTTCTGTGTTTTTTTTTTTTGTTTTTTTGGTTTTTATTGTTTCAGATTTAACAAGGCAATTGTGAAATTAAATGTATTGAAGTTAACATACCGGAACGATACGGTTGGTGGTCAGTCAATCGTATCAAAAATATTCTTACTATTATTTTTAATACATATGCATTACAAATATGTATATTTACTTTATTTGTAGTAATTTTTGTATAATATATGGATATGGAATGCATTGAATAAGGGTTTTTGACCTCATTTTTAATTTACAAAAAATTAACAAAAAACAAAAAAAAAAATTAACAACTAGTTACCTAAATGTTTCTTAGATTATTTGATATACACATGTGTGTAATTAAAAACATGAAAATTTTGAAAATTTGTTAAGATTAGAAAATTTGGAATTAGGTATAAGTAAAAAAAAATTATTTTTCAATTTTACATCGTTTTATGTTTTTTGTATTCCTTCATAATTTGTCTATTAATTACTGTGTGTGTTAATTATTTATTTCTATTAAAGATTCTGACTAAGTATGTTAAATCTAACAATATTATGATGATAACGTAGAATATAATACATTAATAGAGTTGAGATAACGTAAGTTTCTAATTTTTTTATTTAATTCGTTAGTATGAATAATTGGTATGTGTGTTTCTTCTCATAATCAAAATACCTTGTGAAATTTTGAATTTTATTAATTTAATTTGTTTTTATGAGTGTGGCAATACCGGAAATATGTTGATAAGAAATTATAATTATATTGTTAGTTTTGTATATAATTTTGTTTCAGTTCTTTGGACTAGAATTTTTAAGGTAAAACGAAACTTGTAATGCATAAGCAAGTTATCTTCATTGGTTCAATTTGTTCTAGTTATTAGGGACAACATTTTTTGTTCTTATCTATATCAAGTACTTCTTGAATTATTAGTATTGTTGCATTCGGAGTGGCATAGTGTGTTGATATACCTTACCGTCAAGTTTTTAAAGAATTTGTAATAAATATAATAAATAAAATAAATGAAATAAAAAAATAAAATAAAAGTATTACCGAATAAAGTAGTAGGTACTGACTACAGAAATCGCGGTTATTGGCACTTATTTTCAATAAATTTGTTTAATTTAATTAGATTCAAATTCAAATTTAGTGCAAAAATGTGTTATCAACAAAAAAAAATAAAGAAACTATTTAAAACATATTACAGTTGGTTCAAGCAAACATAGAAGTAAGTTCAACTTAATTGAAAGTAACAAAAGTAACTGTGAAGAGGTAGAAATTATATGAATCAAAATTCAACGAAATAGAAAATAAATTTTTGTTGATAATGATTTGGCTTTCAGTTAAATGTAGATGACTACGGTAAAATAACCCGAAATTCATTAATATATTTTTGACCTACTGGCTACTACTGTATAATCTGTTGTTACCTAAGGTATAGATAAATTTATTAAAAATTATTATATGAGGTTATGCTACAATCTTATTCTTCTTCTATTTATACTATTTGGGCGTAGTTACATGTAGTTATAAAAATTGAAAATTAAAAAAAAAATTAAAAATTAATAAATAACATTAAAAAAAAAAATAAGATATTTTAGTTAATTATTATTTTCTGAATATATGACTATGGGTATAAGCATAATAATTACTAACTGGGTTTTTTGGCTAATTATTAACTTCCTAATTTTTTTACTTTAAATTAATTACCTACTAGTAGTTTTTCAATTAGGGAATTTATATCAATTTTTATACAATGGAATATTATTATAATACTGGATTATTTTTGCTAAATTATTTAAAATTTTTAGTTTTAGAATCTTTGATTTGATTTTTATTCGATTTTCGAATTATTGTCTTCTCTATACTTCTGCATAGAGAACTTACACTTATACTTACTGAGTGCGTAGGTGTAACAAGCAATCTACGAAATAATAAGTGTGGGGTAATACAAGGTAGCTCTCTGGGACCAACGCTATTCTCACTCTATGTTAGTAGTTTGCTAAATCTGAAATGGTAAACCGTACCTGTTTGCTGATGATCTCGTTATTTTATATATGAAGAATTCTGTAGAAATCCTACAAGAAATAATACAAAATGATATGAAAATACAATACATACAATACAATACTAAGAAAACGAAATATATAATATTTAAAAATAAGTCAATTGTTGACACAACCAATATAACATATGATTCATGTACTATTGAAAAAGTAAAAGCCTATAAGTATTTATGAGTAACTGTTAATGTTAATTTAAAATAATCATTAATTTAATGAAATTAAATGAATACTTCTTAAGTCAAATTTAATTGCTTTACATTTTATAGTTTAAATTATGTTAAGATCTAAACTTGAAATAAGATACAAAATTTAATAATATCTATACATATTTGTATCTATTCATTTATAAAGGTTCAAATTTTATTATTTTTGAAATTTTTTAATTGTATGTATTATGGTTAGGTACAAACAAACAAACAACAATTTGTATACTTTAATTTTTATTTAGAAAAATTAACAACAGTTTACTTTTAATAATATTTTTTTTTTAGAACTGGCACAAAATTATTTAAAAACTTTAACTATCGTCTAATAATTGAAAATGTTGAATATAATAATTAATAGTATAGAATAAAAGAATAAAACACTAATTAAAATAGAATAAAACACTATTGAAAATATAATAATTTTCTCATGTAATGTTTTGAAATTTTCGTACTAGATTTTTGCCTAGGCGGAAATATTGGGCAAAAAATCTAATTTTAAACCAAAATGTTCTATTTAACGCCACATATTACAACTGTAATTTTTGTAGTCTATTATGATAGAGATATACATTATTTATTTTAATTATTTGATCGATCAAAATAAATTTTTGGGCTGTTTCAAATAAACTTGCATAGGCGTTTTTGCGAATGTGAACTTAATTTTTTTATAATTTAAATAAAATAAAGAAAAAAAAAAATGTTGTTTAGAATATTTGATTTTAATTTAAGCGCACTAAAACTACAAACAAAAAATTTTAGAATCTTGATATGAAGTTTTCAAAACAAGTGATGAATGTTATTACAAATGTAAATTAACCAAAATATTTGTTAAAAACTTCGGTTAACTGGTATAATAATTGTATTTGTGTAATTACATTAATCACATTCTTTTTTCAAATGAAAATATAAAATAATTGGTTGATATGTCTGATTGCATTGCAGTACACTTTTTTTTTTTATATTTATTCATATTTTTTTTATTTTTCTCTTAATGCACCTTAAATAGAAATTACAAGCATATAAGTTAGCTTAATATTAGAAAATTGAAAGAATAATAAAATCAACAACTAAAATTCATATATAAACGCCGAGGCAAGTTCATAAGGCAAATATAATAAAGTAAGAGTAAATAAATTTAAAGCTAGTAACAAAAATTTGGTTCGGAATGAATTTAATCTATTATTAAGTCCTGTATATATCATTAGGTATGTTAATTAGCCAAATATTGATTATGTAAATAGTTTAATTTAATTTAATTTTTATATCCCTTCATATCAAATGGAACCAAAAGTTTTAGACTTTTTCTGTGTGAGGGCCATTATATGTAAATTGGAATAGTATGTAATTTTAGGATGTCATTTTTATTTTTAAAAAACTATTTTTAAAAAAAATTAATATTATATAACTAGCTGAGCTACAACATTGATTATTGTTGTTTCAAGGTTTGAGCTAAATTAAAAAACTGAACTTGCAAGTTTTGAAAAAGTTTTTTTTAACTTATAAGATATAGTTTATATAAAATTAGAGAAATGAAGGGTTAATTATACAACTTATTCAAAATAAACTAAATCTAAAAAATTGCCTCGAGATACAAAGGGATAAAATAAAATTAAATAATATCTAACATTCCAGTAAGTAGAATTTGAAAAACCTGAACGCCTTGTTGGTAAGGCCACCCCATATTTATATACTTAAATAAACAATTCAAAATTTATTAATACCATTATATTGGACAATCTAATTAATTCAGAAACTTTGAAATGATAAAGATACTAATAAAAAAAAATTCTAAATATATTTATATAAAAAAAAAAATGTAAATTTACTTTAATAAATTTTATATAAATTTTGCTTTAAAAAAACAAAAAAAAATAAATAAAAAATGATCAAAGCTTAAATTTTAATAACACTGAATTCTTATAATTTGAATTTTTTACTTGTGTAACACCTAGCATTAATATTAATATACTACTTATATACTATTAATTATAATATACTCGTTTATACAATATTATATAATATTATTATATACTCCTTATATCCTTTTGGCTAATTTATTTTAATTTCAATTACGAAAACAAAAAAATACCGTCATATCGTTTTATTCTTATTTTTATGTTATTTTTCTGTCTAAATGGTAGGTTGAAAAGAATCTTTTCATAAAATTTAATTTTATTATTTTTCCGAAGAAATCAAATTAAAAAAAAAAAGGATACTCAAAGTGCACAATTTTTTTTTCCTTTTTAATTAAGATTAGCTTTGAATATTTTCGAATAAGGGATTTTTAGAATATTCTAAAGAAAAAATGTAATTTCAGATTTCTAGTGGTACTATGAAAATATAAAATAACAAAAGCATCACTTATAGTTAAAACAAATAATGGAAAAAAGATGTTAGGATTGAATTCTTATAAGAAATAAATTGCTCCTGTTTCAAAATATTTTTTTTCAACAGAATAAATTTTAGGTAAATTAATTTTTTAGGAGTGTTTTTAGGAATGGAATGGATTTAGAAGAGAAAATGGAACTTTTCAAGTACAAATATCAGTTAATATTAACATAGTAAATTAAAAGATTAAAAATGGGATAATATTTAGATAATTATACGTCGCCTGGATAATTAGTTAGTTGGCGTAAATTGCAAAATGATTTTACTGGTTAGTGCACAAACCTACAAACCGAAATTCAGATATAAAAATCTATAAAAAAATCCATAAGTTCAAAATTCATAAAATGGTAGTAAAATTAATACTGGAAAAAAGAAATATTCTCTATTTTGTATCTAAGAGGGGCTAGGCATAAAAATCATTCAGGTATATATTGTGGAAAAAATAAGATGAATACCTAAATATTTATATTTTACCTAAAGCATGACGAAACCCCACTATGGTTTTGACTGACGAGATTTCGATACGCTCCCGTTGATAAGCCAGAAATTTGATAAATGAAAATTACTTGAAAATAAACACTTTAGTAAGAACTTGTTTTATGCGAATTTTTTTTTTGTGGAAGTCATTTTGCATTTGTTTTTTTTTTGTGAATTTAGGGACCAACCCGATTTTATGAGTACAATGAGTTTTAATAAAATAAATTGTTTTCTTATTATTTTTATTTCTATTATTGTCTCGTCAGTGACTTAGATACGATATAATTTTATATAATTATGTTGATTGTACGGTATTGAAATTTATTACATAAAGTGGGACAAGAAATTTTTGTCAACGAGTATTTTATATTTCTGACATATTAACTAATTAAATATCGAAAACCTACTACTATCATCAGTAAGTAAGTCTTCTTAAGCATCATAGTTCCATTTATTTATGTTAATACCACACATTATACATTTATACACACCATTGAATTTTATAAAATTTCATTATGTTTTAACCATTAAATTTTATAAATTTTCATTAATGAAAGAAAAATTAGATTTGACATCCATGACCTGACTGACAAAATGACATTCATGACCTGACCGGAATGCTAAACTGTGATTTTCTGATTAGTTGTCAGTTGACATAATTACAACACCATATGTAGGTCGGCAAAACTAATTGATGACGAAATATGACGCTTTAAGATTTATATCTGAAAGATGAATAGTTTCAGTATAGAAATTTATAATGTCATTGTTAACCATTGTCCAAAATTCCAAAATAGCGTATACGGTAATTTATTAATTGGACGACTTATATTAATCTCTGTAATCTTATTTAATGTATACTCATTTAGTGTCCGGCACTGTATATCATATAATATAATCTATCAATTGATTTATCATAACTACCAATATCGGAAGATTTCCTTCCATTTGGAAATGAAAACTATTTTGTGTTTCGAACAAAAGTTTTAATTGCTCTGACATCTCATATATCTTGGCTCGAATATTCTATTTAACGAAACAGTTTTCATTATTCTCTCAACGTATTCCAACTTCTAATTTTGTACTTTTTATATTATTATTTAAAATTTATCATGATGATAAAAATAAAATGAGTTGAGTATTGAAATTTCATGAATTGAATTCTACCATACCCAGTATGATGCCACATTTTTTTTTTTTGTTTTGTTCAAATTCAAAATTTAACCTTATGTTTTTATTAAATGACGTTAAGAATAGATTTTTGGTAGAATGATTTTAATATAAAATTCGGATAATCTTTCACTGAGATAGTAAGTTTAAATATATTTCCATGTTAGGTAGTTGTAGTTATATTAGGTGTGCAAATAAATAATTTTTCATATTTTTATTTAGTATTCTAGTTTTAATTTTATTTTTACAATATTTCGTATCTGCAAACCTCATTTAAATTACGTTGTAGGGCATGGACATACTATATAAGGATAATATTAAGAATTATAATTTAATATTAAGCAAATAAATGGTATCAATAATAAAATGTTACTGGTACTTTTTTTTATGGTGAATCATAAAGTAGCTATTGCCAGCACGTTTCGGAAGAGCCAAAAATTTATAGTAAACACCGCTGGTTTAGCTTTCCCAATAAATACATATGTGTAATTATTATTTTAATTATTTATTTTTATTCCGCTGAATATTTTACATTCATATCCACATTAGTGATATGCCATATGTATCGAGTTCTCGATATAATCGATTTTTTGCTTACATTATATACATTTTTAAAGTCGATATTTTATCGCTATAGGATTTTTCAGGAAATCGGATATTCAGAGATATCTATCCTCAACTCAAAGTCTAGAACTTTTATTTTCCCGATTTAAATCGATATTTGGTTCATATTATTGTATATATGCACGATATATTTTCTTTTGACACGTATCGATACTAATTCACACATCATATACATATCATATTTTTCCGTAGCCGGTCTACTCGTTTTTCTTTTATTTTAACTCCATATTGTGTTGGTTCTAATTTAGGTTTACTGTTGATAATCAATTTTCTTGGATTTCTATCTATTCATATTAATTTCGATTATTTTTTTTTATTATTTTTTAATATAACATTTTATTTAATATAATTGATTTTATTTTCATTTTTATGTTTTATTCGTTCTTTTAATTTTTTATTTAAACTTTTGTTCATTTAATTTAGAACCGAGTATTTTTCTTAATAATAGTAAGGAATTATCTTCTTCTTTTCTTTCCATTTACCTTATTCAGGGCATAGCGACAATAAAATTTTTCTTTTCTATAACGTCAGTTTTTTCACATGCTCTTTTAAGGTTAACGTGCTCTTGTTTTGGGCCATATGTGTTGACTCTGCAGCGGTTCTTCTCTTTTGAAGCTCTAGTTAGTCTGTCCAAAATGCTGGAGAGTTTTTTTTCTTTTTTTTCTCAACGTGCTGCAGATTCGTGCTGTAGAACACACAAAAAAAAAAGAAAATTGACCAGTTTTCCATTTTTGCCAACCCCTTCGCAATGTTTATCAAATATGTAAGCTTGACTGAATAATTTTGCAGTTCAGAATCAGATTTTTTACTATTAAAATATTGGTTTGATGATGGGTCCACGAAACTCTCATTATTCCCTTATATACCCAGATTTCTATTTCTCTTCTATCTGCTGTTTTATTATCCATGTTTATGCAACATATAAGCCAATTGAAAATATAAAATCATAACCTAACCTTAAATTTGTAGTTTTATTAATACTACCCGATCTTTTCATGTTTTTGCTAGTTTGGTCGTTTAAACTTTTGCCATTATCAATGTTCTGAGTGTGTGTAACCAAACACTTATTACTAGTTTGAATTTTAAGTTAGAAATATTAAATCAAAAAGCTGTTTTTAGTTATTGAGTTGAGTTGTCATCAATTGGAAATACTTCTTGTATTTTTTTATTCAAGGACACAAACCAGTGAAATTTCAAATTTTTTAAATTTATGAAAATGTGTCACAACATTTAAATAGTAGTTATATAGTAATTCATTAGCCACACATCCTAAATATACTTTTTAACAAAACTCTTGACTTAACTTATAATTTTTATATACAAAAAAACATTGTAATAACACCATCTCAGTACATAACAACTATCTTATAGTTTAATTTATAGTAAATTGTCTAAACAATTATACCAATATCAAATCAAAAATTGCATTTTCTCTAAAGATTCAAATTATTAGAAAAAAGTAGTTTTACTACTTGATTAATAAAAATCAAGTACTTCCAAGCTGAAGATGAAAGAAAAATGATACCATTTCTTGTCACATAAAATAATATTATAATCACTTAAAGTATTTAGTCCTCTATAAATTGTTAATTTAAAAAATGATTACATAAAGCGAAATTTTTCATTAAAAAATTCTTCAAATCCTTTATATAAACATCATTTAATAAAAAAATATCCTTAAAAAACTTTTCTCAATATAAAAATATGAAAAACAAAAAAGTAAAAAAAAAAATGTTTATTTATATTTTCCATAAAGTTTCAAGACTTTATTGTCCTTGGGATTTGAATTCAACCAATACACAAAAAACAATTCTTCGAGAGAAAAATATGCCAAAAAAAAAAATATGTTTAGGTAGGTTGGTTAGGGTTTGGTACCTATGAGAAAAAAATCAACCAAACCAAAAACTTCAAATTATCCGGTTTTTACATATTTCTACTTTAACTTACCACTACATTTATAATA
Source organism: Argyra leucocephala (assembly GCA_963942445.1). Lineage (NCBI taxonomy): Eukaryota > Metazoa > Arthropoda > Insecta > Diptera > Dolichopodidae > Argyra > Argyra leucocephala. Next base: position 144,977,892 of record OZ012677.1, read on the forward strand.
TCCACAGATAACACCACAATAATATTAAAATGACCGAATTGTACATAAAGGAATAAAATATCATAAAAAAAGGTTTAATTTTCAGTTTTCTCGGTTATTTAAAGTAAACATCTAGAGTAAATATACATATTATATTATATACATATATATATATGTGTGTAAGAGTACGTTTATAAACATAATAATATACATTTTATGTATGTTTGTATATAATTTTTTTTTTTTTTTGCAAGCCGAATGTACGCGTGGCAACTTAAAATGTAAGTCAGGCGTCAAATTTCCTTTGATTGATGCCTGTCTCGCCCTGGTAGAATTATAAATAAAAAAATAAATAAAATAAATCTGGAAAATTTACTTTTTTTGTTCTCACCTCCTCATATGAATATGATAGAACGGAAAAAAATAAGAAAATTTAACATCTTTTTAGTCCCAAATGTGAATAGTTGTGTTCTAAATTACAGTACCTAATATCAATATGTTAACAAAAAACTTGTTATTTTTTTTATTACAAAAACTTTGTTTTGTATTTATTCTTTGCTCCATTGAGATATAATAATAACTGGTTCAGATGATAACTATCATCAGATTATGTGAAAACTCTTGATGAATTTTAGTCCAGTTATATTATTATATCCTGTTTGGTTGAACTTCAATTACATATGAATAATTTAGGTAAATTTTATATTATATATATTGTCGATGTTGTTTTTGTGACTGTATATATATCTATATATATATATATATATATATATTAATTTTCATACAACTTGGCTGAATGTCTTTTCCAGTAGAATTTTTTAAACCACCTTATATCTTTCTCACACCCTAGATAGCTCAAAATTAAATTGTTTGTGAAAAAAATGCAATCCTTGTTGTTTAGTATGATGATAATTAAGGTGTTGTTTTAATGTCTTACATTAACAATTTCTGTATTATGTCTTTTATTTTAAATGAAGAAAAATAATTCGAGTGGTTTCCATGTGGCACAAAAAATATTTTCATTTAAGTATTTTTAATTTTTTTTCATTAATCGTAATATTCTCATTAGGTTTATATCAGATGTTCTTAATACCTGGCTTACATTATGCTGATTTATCAGCAATATGTCTCAGCATGATGTAAACAGATTATCAGATGCTGATATCGATATCAGCATAATGTAAGCCAGACATAATTATTGATTTTTGTTGATTGATTTTTGTTGATTGATAATCACATATGCGATCATAGACAAGAAATGTTAGAGAAATCAGATCTTGAGATGAATTCCGGCTGACAGCGATTCAATCATTTTGAGAATTTTCATCACTCACAAATTTCAGATTTTATCAAATTCCCTCTTTAGTTCCTATAACTATTTGTTATTTTTTACTTATTATGAATAATATTATAATGAATTAACTAACATTAAAGTAAATTTATTCTATCCCAAGCTATTTTTATTGGATTGTTGAAATATTAGTATTAATTAAATAATTTATTTAATAAAATATATAATAATAAGATACCTATTATTATACAATAAAATAGTTAATTAAATAATTTATTGAAAAAAAAACATACTTAATTAATTTTTTATAAAATATAAAGTAGCACGAAGTTAGACTATGACATTCTAATCTCAAATTTTCAACAGATATTCTAATTTAAAATTGGTTTTTTGACCACAAAACGTTAAATTGACTTCTTCGAGTTTGTAAATTGTTCACAGAACAATCGCTGTACTTGATATTAAAGTCTGTTTAATAAATTACTTATAAATAATGTACTACGAGAATAATTATTAATTTGACAACTAAAACATTAAACATTAAAACTTGTTGTACCAATTTCTAATACTCTCATAGGCATTTAAAACAAAATGTATCCATGCTGTATCGATTCACCATTAAATTTTCAATCTCGCTCCAAGTTTTTGCATTACTTTTAAAAGTTTTAGTGGTTTCTTGAACGATTTGCAAAATAAATGTGAATATCGGGATGTAATTGAATGAACCGAAACTGCTATTACCTATAAATTGTAAAATTATCATATTTTTTTTATTTATTTATTAATTTATTTATTTATTGCCAGAATACATATTAATAATTTTTTAGAGCTTATACTATTTACTGTATTTACATCTATGACTATTCTTAATTATTATTTAGACTAGCTGATTAATTTATTTATTATTTAATTTATTATTATCATAATATTATTAAATAATATATTAATTGATTTGAATAATATTATTATTATTCTTCGATTAATTACAATTCAAATTATAATTAATATTATTTTTTATTACAAGAGGCCACGGTTATTGATTTTCTGTGTTATCTTAAATTATAATATTATAAAGTTAGTTTTATACCCAATATTACAGTGCCTATAGGTTCCGATATTACAGTCTTACAGATCTTATTAGGCGTACAGTGTTATTATTATATTGTTATATAAATTATAGCCATGATTATATAACAGTTTAAGTTTGCTAAATTACATTACAAATTTTTAAGTTCATATCATTAAGCAATTTTTGTTTTTATTAGTTATTCTGCTAGTGTGTGTGAAATTCATAATAATTATAATAGTTTTTAGTTTTCTAGATTTATATTACATTACAATTTCAAGTTCATTGTATTTACAGATTTATTTAATTATTGTATTACTGTATACATATGTCAGATATTGTTATTTAACTAAAATGTTATTTTCTAATTATTGAGATAAATTGAAAGTGAAATTAACATTGGGCTAAAGCAAAGTTCAGATGGAATTATTTAATTTGATAATAATTCAAAATAGAAAGGTCCTGGCCCAAAACAATATAAAAATAAAATAATTTTGCTATTACATACAATTTATTTTCAATAAGTCACAATTACAAAGCTGTGAATCATCATCTTTTAATGTTAAAATTTGGGGTAAGCCTTGACCACCCTCACTACATTTTTTTCATTCATATTAAAAACGTTTCTAGTATTTTTAGGTGTAAACAAACAGCTCCCATGAACAAAAAAAAAGCTACTTATTTCTGAAAATTGTATTACTTTTTTTGTGAATAAAATTTTTTTTAGTTGTCCTTTAAAGTGCCACCACATAAATAATAACTAAAATTAAATACTAAATATGTTAAAATGCGCTATTAGCATGCAGTTATATTTTAATTTAATATCATTATCATTCTGTTGTATCTCAAGCTTGACTGCCTTTACAATTTTTCTCCATTCTAATTAAGCTTATCCTCCATCTATCCACCATTAGCTCGACGAAGTCCTAATGAGTGTAATTAGATTAACGAAACACTCCTTTAATAATATTATTAGATTAAAATATTAAAATCGTCCTTTTAAAAAAAAAAAACAAGAAGAAAAATACAGTAAATTTTGTTGCTACTATTTTGAACAGTACTGTATATTGAATATTATAAGTAGGTAAATAGGTAATAAAATAGCACCTGTATCTATATATATTCATATGAATAAAATAGATTTATTTAAGAAGATACATATTGCCCCAAATATCATTATGCGTAGGGTAAATATTGAAATAAAAATAAAATGTTTACCTTTATTATAATTATTTTCTACCTGTTTGCATGTGTGTGTGTAATATCTATATATTATAATATAACGTATTTTGTTTTATTTTTTTATTGGAAAACTTATAACAATATATTTTTTTGGATATAAAGAGATTATAAAGTTTTTTTTTTTATTTTTTTTTTTTTTGTTATGTGAAAGGAAATACGTTAAAATATTATAAAGGAAGGACATGATGAAAATATTTTCACATATTTAATTTATTTTTGTATAATATTGTATTATACATAATATATATAGTTTGAAGATATTTCGGAAAATAGGTATTAATGCAAATTTAAAGTAGTTTCAGTAAATGAAAGCTATCTACTGATAAAATATTAAATTTCTTTTTGTTTTTCAAATAATATTTCCAATAATTTTGTAAACAATAATCAATCAATGAATATTTTGATGAGAGCCATAGGGAATTAATTGTATTACTTAAATATAAACCTGTATAGTGTATAGGATTTATTTTATTATGATGTTTATTCTTTTGTTGTGAAATCTTGTTATATTTGGTATAACTTATAGATTACGGTACTGAAGTCATTTATTTCGTAATCTTGTGGTTTGGGATAAATGGAAATAAATAGTCCTTTTTTAGGAATGAATTTTTTAATTACAATTTTAAGGCAGAAGAACGAAGATTGTGATTTAATAAAAATTTAAAGTTTTGTTTAAATTTTAATATTTTTTATGGGTATTAGTTCTTTTAAAAATCAAAATTCAATTAGGTATATTATATCATGTACTTTGTGGAATGTTGTAGGTGTAGGTGGAATGTTGTTGCGTTTTTGTATTAAAGAGAAAATTGACATATATATATATATCTAGATATCTTCTGTTGGTGGAGGTTGCAATAATACGGTAACACTAAATTTTAACTAGCAAGGAATTTGCTGACCAGTTTAAAACTGTTTATTAATATTAAATAATTAATGAATTGTTGCAGCACATAAATACGAGATATTCTATTGATTGAATTGCATGCCCTATTAGAACAGTTCTAACCAATATTGTGAAAATTGTCTCTCCGCCTGTATGATATTTTTGTACTGAATTATTTAAAGCTGGAATTTGATATAGATATTCTATTGATTGAATTCCTTACCCTATCAGAACAATTCTAACAATTATTGTGAAAATTGTCTCTCCGCCTGTATAATATTTTTGTACTGAATTGCTTAAAGTTGGAATTTGATATTTATGTTACTTTCGATCCCTGTTCAAAACAATATGCAGTGGAAACACTTAACCACTAACCAATTGATACCATCACCTGTATAAAATTGTGTATCAAGATGAGTCAGTTATTCATCAGCCACTATATAAGTGTTAATTTATAAAATTTGTTATTTTACTTATTTATTTATTTATTTGTTCTCAATCTACTGTTCTGTTTGTAATATCTAATTTAAAAATCAGTTTTGGCACTCACTTTTATTATACCTATTTAATTGTTATTGTTTTATATACAATTATATTACAATCTATATATTATTGTATATTCTATATATCAATTTTGTATCTATATACAATAGGATTTTTTTATATAAAAATAACTGAGGATATGAAAAATAAAATAAAATAGAAGAGAAAATAAAATAAATGAAAAAAAAAAATATATAAATGAATGTATTTTTATGGGTCAAACTTAAATTAGTAATTAAAAATATTTTATTATAGCCAAAAAAAATTTAATATTGCATATGTTTTTAATTAAATTGAAATTTTCACTATTTCTGTACAAACTAATAATTTTGAGTTAATACTGAGATTTGAAATCATGAAAAAAGCAAAGTTAGTTAAGTGGTAGTCACGAAAGATCACGCATAGACCACCTGGTGTTATTCTTTATTTTATATAGTGATTAAGAAGGTCACGCACATAATCTACACATTATTATCAGTGTGAGATTAAACTAAACTGCAAAAAAAAAATTATTTCAACTTTTATCATTTAACCTTGTGAAAGTGAAATAACATAAATTATATGAAATTATATTCTTAAATATTGTTGTAATTAATGTAGAGGATTTTAATCGAAAATAATAAACAAAAGTTGTATAGTTAGATTTGATACTGGGGATACAACATTGTCAATTTCACTTTGAATATGTGCGAATTTAGGATGGAATTTTTATTTACAATTATTGCAATTTCATATTATAATAATTTCATTGTCATAATTTGAAAATTTCAATTGTTCAATATTCAATATTCACTCTTTTAATTTATTCAAGTGCTTAGTTGATATCAATAAAATAAAATGATTGTTTTAATAATATCAAAATGTTTAACAGTGAAATTTTCGATATGATTATATTATTATCGTCTATCACTCATACAATTCCGACGCTCTTTATAAATGGCATTAAATAAATTATTGAACATGGTATTAAAACTGGCACAACAAACGATTGCTAATATTATTTTTTGTTAATATCACAGCTGAAATTGATATTGCTAAAGATCCAATTGGTCAGAAATATAATCTTAGCAGCTTTTTTAGAAATATATACGAACCATTTCCACTAACTCCAACGAATAATGATGAAGTCAAAATGCAATAAGCAAATTAGGGTTTGCGGCTGATACAGTTGGATATGACATTTTTGAAAGATTCAAAATTTACCACCGGTTGACGCTTATTATGAAAACGTTAGCTATCTGTTCCATTGTTAGTCGATTAAAGCCTCATTGTTTGTTTTTATAATTTTGAAATAAATTTATCCAATTTTGCATTAAATTAATAAAGTTCTTCAGTTTCCTGATCGAACTAAGTACCGTATATAAATTTTATATTCTTTAATAATTCCACACCTTAGTACAAAATATAATTCTTCACGTACTTCATTATAATGACGAAGAATTTAAATACAAAAAACAAATAAAAATATATAAAAATAATTTTAAAAATAAGAAAATCTTCAAAATGTTTTCGATTTTCACTTTTTCTTTTTCTGGACTTTCGATTGTACATAGATATTATTATTATTATAAAAACAAAAAAATTACTAAAAACTTTTCCAGGAAGAAAGAAGGAAAATTTCAATATTGGTCCAAAGAGAAAAAGCAAAAAAAAAAAGCAAAAAAAAATAACTTCGAAACTCACGTAAACCATTAAAGCATCCTTTTGGAATCTTTTAGCGTTTCGTTAATGTTTCTTTTGAGAATGAACACACATGCAAACATTTATATTCGTTAACTGAGTGTAGTCAGCCAGGCAGCGTTGGTGATGATGAATTATGCGATTTACTTATATTTTATTTTTTTTTTTATGGTTTATTTACTGTTGACTCTATACTTATATATTGAAAATATTTGAAAAAAAATACTACAGATAGGTATCGGTATCTATGTACTCGCATTATATAAGACAAACTTCTATAAAGAAACTTTTCATTTTTTTTTCTCTATATTTTTTTTGGAAAACAAAACCAAAGTGTTTGAGAACAACAAAATTTCGAATTAAAAACTTTTTACTTTTGATTGCTCCTTAAATTAAATGGTAATGTTTTGGATTATTTTTGAGCTTCTTCCACAAAAATAAATAACAATGATGGTCGAAATATGAGAGAGAATATTCTTGATAAATAAAAGTTATATTCATTTTAATAAATAATAATGTTAAAGAGAATATGATGTAGAAAAACAGGAAAAGAAAGGGGCAAAAAAAACAAAACACAACGAGGTGATGAAAATTTTTTAATTTAATAAAAAAAAAACATTGTGTTTGTTTTAGTTTTTTTTTATGGTTGGAAATTTATGAAAAATATTGCAAATAATTTTTAATATAAAACAAAAGAAATTATTTGGTTTTGATGATACAAAATAAATTTAATTTTAATATAAAATGTGATTTATTTAAAAAGTAATATTAATAAAATAATAGTAAATTAATTATTTAGATGTGATAAGATAGTAAGATTGGATGATAATGACAACAAAATTTTTAATTGAAAATAATAACTTAAAAAATAGTTGGAAAGTAGAATTTTTCGAATTTATTTTTGTTTGCTTTAATTTACGTAACATTTTTACATAACCGATCAAGTTAATTATGATACTAGAATTATTTTTAATTTATAAAAGTATTTAAATTTATTTATTTCGAAATAATTTTTTGAATAAAATAATTTGAAGTAGCTAATATAATAATATGTAAAATATACATTTGATAACAATAACAGAAAAAAATGATATTAATATAAGCAAATTTCTTGTGCCATTTAATTTGACCGATATTGATTCATATGTAATTGACTTATTACTTTCTTTAGACTTAATTCAAATAAATTGCATATTTAACATTCTTAACAGATTATTAGATTTAGTTTTTGTTTCTAAGGAAATTGAAATTGATATTACAGAACAAGCAGTTGCAATAGTTAAAAAGGATTTGTACCATCCCCCATTATTATTAAATTTCAAATTTATAAATGAATTAAAAGAAGAAATTGTAAATATTCCAAAATTTAATTTCAAAAATGGTGATTTTTCTTCTTTAAACGACAATTTATCCAAAGTAACCTGGTCAATTGTTATGGCTTCAAATGATAGTTTGAAAAACTGTTATTATAATTTTAAAAAAATATTATTTGGAAGCTTTTCCTCATATGTACCTTTAAAAAAATCTTTTCTAAATCGTCATCCACCATAGTATAATCAAAGACTTTTGGCATTGAAAAATGCTAAAAATAAAGCTCATAAAAAATTCAAATTATCCTCGGAAAAAGCTGATCATTTTTTATTCGAAAGGTTGCGTAAAGAATTCGACTTCCTAGGTAATTTTTTATATAGAAATTTCATACTAAATCAAGAAGCGTATATTAAATCAGATAGCAAGCATTTTTGGAAATTTATCAATGTTCGCAGACCATCTTCTGATTTTCTTTAGGATATTTTCTATAATGGTATCATAGCTACATAGCAATATTTTCAATCTGTGTTTGAGGATTCATTGCGAGCAAGATCGTCATTATATAATCTACATTACTTATTTATTTGGGTTCAATTGAGCTCAATGCAAATGAAATAATTCAAAAAATAAACACTTTAGACGTTAATTTGAGAGCTGGTCCTGATGGTATTCCAAATTTAATATTAAAGAGATGTTGTCAAAGTTTACTACAACTTTTAGTTATATTATTTAATAAATCTTTAAAGGAAGGACTATTTATTAAGGATTGGAAATATTCCAATATTGTGCTTATATTCAAATCGGGATCAAAGTTAGTTGTGGAAAACTATAGACCAATCGCTAAGTCATCTGCAGTTCCAAAACTGTTTGAGTCTATTATTACTGACAAACTTTACTTCCAAATTAAAATAAATATTTCAACGTTTCAGTATGGTTCTTTATCAGGTATTTTATTACCACATCAACAAACATGTGAATTTTTCTTAATAAAATCATAAGTTCTGTAGAGAAAGGCTATCAAGTAGATACAATTTTTACTGACATATCTAAAACCTTTGATAAAGTTAATCACTTTAAAATATTGCAAAAACTTAAAGCTTTTGGAATATATGGTACACTCCATAAATGGATTCAGTCATCTGGTAGTACACTGGTAGTACACTCTCGGTTAAGATTTCAAATTCAAACTCTTATATATTTTCAGCAACATCAGGTTTTGATCAAGGTACCCATATGGGACCATTATTATTTTATTTTAAATGTATGCCGTCAATATCGGATTAAAAAATTCAATTTTATAATTTGTTGATGACTCTAAATTATATTCAACTTTTCAAAGCTATGAAGATTGCCTCTCATTACAGGGAAATATCGAATACTTCTATTCCTGGTGTGAGTTAAATGGATTTCAATTAAATATTAAAAAGTGTAAACTTATGACTTTCCACAAATCTTCTAATATAATTAAATTAAGCTATAAAATTAACCACTCCGTTATAAATCGAGTTGACGTAATCAAAGATTTAGCAATTATTCTATATACAAATTTAACTTTCAATCCACTTTTAGATTATATAGAATCTAAAGCTTTCACCATTCTTGGCTTCATAAAACGTAATTCTCAAACATTTTTTGTTCCATACACTTTTAAATTTTTGTACAGATTTCTGGTTCGACGACATATCGAATATTTGGAAGCAATCTTATGACATGCACATTTAAAGAATTAAATCTATTCAAAAGAATATGATAAAATTCTGCCCTCGTAATTTTGATTGGCAACAGAATGCTACAAGTTACAAATCTAAATGTCAACTAATTGATATTTTTACATTGGAAGTAAGAAAAAATGTAGCGGCAGTAATGTTTTGCTATGATACATTGTCAGGTAAAATTAATTACCCTCAAATTCTAAACAATTTTAACATATATGCATCAGCACGAGAAATCTGTTCTCGAAGATTTCTGTACCTAGATGCACACTATGGTTTTTCAAAACCGATACTCAAATCTCAAAAATTATTTTAATTCTTGTTTCTCTGTCATCGATTTCAATGATGCAAGAGAAATTATTAGAAGAAAAGTCACCATATTTTTAAATAACTATGTAATTTATTATTTAGTTTACCGATATTAATTAGGTATTAGTTATTTTTAACATTAAATAATATTTTAATTTTAATTTTAATTTTTTTACTTTACTAATAATTATTTTTAATCATTATGAAATGTTCATTTTTAAATTAAGTATGTATTTCTAATGAACTTTAGTTTCTAAGTAATATCTGTAATTGTTAATTTCCCAGTAGATAAATAAATACACAAATACAGGATGCAGGGGTTAATTTGAAGAAAATCGGATTAGAAAAATAACGTTAAACAAGTATTCGCCACTACTGGAATTAAAATTAAGTTTATTTCACTTTAACCAAATTATAGAATTTCTTTTCTTTTATACTAAAAAATTTGTCCGAAGATTAAGAAGATTTTGTCTAGCAATTCTTTCCTTTAAACTAAATATTAAAATTAAAATAAAATATAACAATAACCTAAAATAATCCTAGATGTAAATACATAGTATAAAATATTCTAACTAAAAGTAAACTCTGTAAAACAAAATAAAATAATATAATTAATAATTAATATAAATATAAATATAATTATAATATAATATAATAATAAATAAAAATAATAATAATAATAACAATAATTTGTCCGAAGATATTAAAATAGGTAGATCAATGGTTTTTAGAAATTGTTTTTGAAAATTAATGTACCTAATTGGTTGTCTTTGGGTGAGTATTCGTATAATCGTTTTTAAATATTGAGTGGTATTTTGAGAATCAACTCAACTTAGTTGACTTGACTAAAAAAAGTCACCGTGTTCTGAGAGCCAATTTCAACTAGCTAATTGGTTCGATTTATTTCAATTTTGATATTTTGACATTTCAACAGTTACCCAAAAACATTAAGTTAGTGTTATTTTGAGTTAGAGTTATTTTGTAAGCAATATTTTTGGTTGGAGTTTTGTTTTATTAAAAAAAAAAACATTTATTTAGTGCACAAAAAATATACATTTTTTAAATTGTTTTAATCTATTTCTATATTTTAATGTTGACTATTTTTTTATTTATTTTTGGTGTAAATTTTTTGTGTTCATTTTTCTTCATATAATACTCTGAATACTTTTAGTAATTTTGTAAGGAATTTTTTATTGTATAATGAGTTTTTGTGGTTAGATGAGTATGAAGAAGCTTTACATATATGAAGTTCATCGTGAAGAAATTAGATACTCTCTACATAAAAGAAGACGAATTTCTTTCTTGTTTGTAATTATTATATTTTATTACTTTGATTCAATTTTATATACACGCATTTTTTTTACTTTGATTATTAGATTCTAAATCGATCCCACACCTAAAATTTAATTATAAAAATGTATTTGTTAAGAGTTTTACTTTTGCCCATTTATCGTAAGTTTGAAACGGAGGGCCTAATAAATTTAAATATTCCGCAAATAATTTCCATTTTTCATTAGCTTCTTTTTACATAATATAGTGAATTGGATTCAATTAAAATTACTAATTTTTCCAATTGTTTTTTATTACTGAAATTATTTTTTCTGAAAATAATATTTAACAAATTAAATTAGAAACATTCTATTTCAACACATTTTCATTATATTTTATTTCTGAATTATCCCTTTTTTTTTAATTAATTGTTGTTAAATCAACCCAATTTATAAATACACAAAATCAAAAACTATCTAGATAAATATGGTAAACTTTTAAACATTTTATTGTTAAAAAAACAAAATTAGTGCTATAAGACTCCTATATGACTTCCAAAAAGCACAAAAGGTGTCAAAATGATGTTTTTATGGGAATAATGTGAATAACGTACTTATAACGTGTAAAAATTTCGGAGCATTCATATTAACACTAATGCTTATATAAGAGTGTTTATAATAGTGTTATAAGAGTGCGAAAGATTCTTATAGCAATAAAATAGTTACGTGGACGTAACACCGAGACTTAAGTTTACTCAAATTAAAAATCAACTAAAAGTTGATTGCAAGAACACCACCCGTTATTATTAATTGGCCATAATTCAATTTATAGCCAAGTATAAGCACTAGCATCAAAGGCTTTCCGCTTCGTTTTCAACTAATGTTTCCTCATAACTGCGCTAAGATTTAATTTATTTGTTTTCATACATTTTATACAATTTTCTAAAACTATGCCGACTTACAACTTTCATAGCCGACTTGTCGATTTTAGGCAAAGAACTTAAGAAAAATAAAAACTTAACTCATAATTTGTATTTTGTTGTATTAGTTTATTAATTTTTTTTCAGTTTGCTCATGTATTTAATAAATAATAATTGTTCTTGAGTATTTTATTCTCTGGGCCTTGTTCCAGTTATGTTATTTATTTTATTTCAATATATTTATTGGGATATAACATTTATAACTTTATTAGTCCGAGATATTTTTAAATAGTATCTGAAATTCTTTAGTTGAGATGTAATTCTGTACAATCCGTCGGGGGTAAAAGTAATTGAAATTTTGGTTTGTAAACTAATAATAATAACATATTAACATTTTATTATTGTTCTCATTCTGATGTCTGGAAGATTTTATGTTTAAAAATAGATTTTTTTATGTCCCTGACAACAACTACATAATCCTTTTTATTATATTTCATATATTAGATACAGTTGTAATGTTACTGATAGTAGTAACCCTATTGCAAAAACGTTGCCTCACATATTGTTTGTATTTTAAGTCCGTTTCTGTACTGGCATAATAATTTCACAATTTTTTCTCTCATTTTGTCCATAAGCCTCATCAGATGAGATATAAAGTCATAACTTTTATAGGTAGGCCTATACCAGATTTTTTATTGTAATTGGTCTAAAGGTGGAACAGCGAGTTGAGTTAGTGTATGGGAGAACTTCAAGGTATTATTAACTTTCTTACTTATTTACCTTTCTTTGGGATATGTAAAAATACGTATCTAGGGTGAGTGAAGACCCTGTTCCGCTAGGGTATTGGTATGAGGTCAGAAGGATTTTTTGGTGTATAAATTAATTTTAATGAGATAATTTCAACTATTTTCAATAACTAAAATTTTCAGAATTCAATATTGTTTTAATATAATTTTTAAACAACTCATACCTACTCACTATTATTATTAATTTCGAATCAAACTTTAAACAAAATAATGAAAAATTTTACTATAATTTTAAATAATTAAATTAAACAAATTTTTTACATTTATTTTATTTTTTTACAACAAAAAAAATCAAACTTAAATATTGATTCCATCAAAAGTTTTCAGAAAAGTTATTTTAAAGTAAATTATTTATTTTCTAAAAATAGTTTCAAATTAAATTCAAATTGAAATTAAAAATATAATAATCTAAAAATAATTATATGTATAATATAAAAATTAAATAAAATAAAAAAATATTAGACAAAAAACATACACCTGAAAAAATTCATGATTGATTGAAAAAATTCATGGCTATTGACATTACCCAAAGGCATATACGATGTTATTATTTAGAACAAAAAATAACATATAATTCAACAAGATTCTAATAAGGCCTTTGAAGTTATTTCTAAAGGGACCAATCCTTAAATTAAATGTGTCTAATATTTTGTACTACTTTTTGGTTAACGTAAAAAACGTGACAAAAAATAAATACCCCTATTAATTTAACATTTTCTCTTCTTCACTTCTGTAAAAATTCGTATTTATTTATAAAATACTGATATATATATGTACAATACATAACGTATAAACTAGTAGTATAATGGGGATATAGCTGGTAACAAAAAAAGAAAATAATCCCTAAATTCTATTATTAGAAAATTATATATAAATGTAGTTATTTCAATGTTACACTCTAATGAATTTTGAATCAAATTTATTATATAGAATTATAGAAGATATTTTGTTGTCGCAACATTAATAATTTAATTTTGAGATGAACAGTAGGTATTACACAAAATCTAGGAAACTTCTATTGAATTTTTCAAAATAGAAAAAAATATGTTTTTTATTCTTGTTTATTAATTTTTTTATGGTTGGTCGAACCAATTTTATCAATTTGATCAAACAAAACAAAAAAATGTATGAATAAAGATCTATTCATTTTCTGTCTATGTGTTAGATACTTTGATCGATACCATTGTAATAAAATCTTATACAATATTATGAGGCTACATCAATATATTTTACAGGGGAATTTTATAACAGAAAAATAAATTAAAAATTTTTCTAACAATTTAAAATTACAGTATGCTAAAAAAAGTGTATTACCTTAGATATTAAATTTGATGAAAACGCTGAATGGTATGGTCTTGAAACAAATGTTTTTGTTTTTGTATGAATCTGTGAATTATTTAATAAAACCTATTTTTACAGATTGCAATTTTACTAAGAAAAAAATTGAAGAACCATTTTTTTTTTATTTGAACATTTTATTTAACCTACCTACAATATATAGATAATAATTGTTAAGCCGATAGCCCCCCGAAAGTAATTTATTAGAATTTTAATTGTAATGAATGTTAACATAAATAAATAAATAAATGCAAAAATTACAATTCCGAATTTATTACAACGCCAGAAAATTTACATATCGAATTTTTTTGCAATTATTAAAGCCCATTAAAAATATTTAAAAAATGTTAGGGCAATATTGGTTTTATCTTAACAAAAATCATTTGAAAAAAACGCGAAAACCATCATAAAAAGAAATTCTCAAGTCTGTTGCACTTTTAGTTATTAAGTAATTCGTGATTGAAGCTAGAATTACTATAGCAGCTATCATAACCTGTTCACTAGATCATTCAAGAGAAATTCATGAATCGTGATCTACGCTCTAATAAATTTGGCGACTAAAAATTCTATTAAGACATCTTTCGTCGGAGTGTAGTTTAAAGCCCAAATTTCAAATTAAACGGGAATATTTTTTTTTCAAATTTAATTAATTTCACGTATTTTTCTATGTATACTGAATTGCATATTGGAATTGTATAGTAAAAAGACTCGTCTTATGTACAATTTATATAAAAATAATTAAATAAATAAATAAAACAGTCTAATTGTTAGAGTGGTAGAAAAATACAATCTAACGATCTGACAAGCACAGGTTCAAATAATCTGGGAGACAAAATTCGGCCTACTTTTACCTATATGCTTTTTATGGTGCAAGCGCGATACTAAGTAGAATATCGTAAACCAACCATAGATTACTTAAGCTGGAGCATAGCCCAAGTCCAATACTCTCTAAGGAAGTGAAAAAGTCTAAATGAACTAATTCCCCTTGGTTTTAATTCATAAAATCTGACTACAGGATTGTTGTCCCCAAATATTTATTGTTTGTCTTTAAAATTCGATTGTACAAATTAATAATAACCTATAATTTTGGACATTAAAAAATGAAAATTTAACGAAATAAAAATTACTAGAGCAAAAATAATTTCTTATTATCTTTTTCTTACATTTTTGTTATTTTTTTTTTTGTTGTTTTGTGATTGTTGATTTGAATATGAAAAATTAAAAAAAAAAAAACAAAACAAATAACATAAATTTATCTTCATTTAGTTTTCTTATTCTTCCCAAATTGCTATAGGAATAATTCATATTTATTATAAAAAAAAATAAGCTTCTAACTTTAATTTTAAATTTTTTTTATTTAATTATAAATTATTAACATTTATGTTATTAAATACACATTTTACGAATTTAAAATTATTTTACCATTCTTCAAATTAAGTTAGAAATTCTGAAAGTAATATTTTTATGTTAGTTGACATTATTCCAGTGATTTAATTAAAATTAATTTAGAAAATCGTTTTTAATTTCAGAAAATTAAAACATTTTTTATTGTATTTATTGTATTAATTTCTTCCACTACCACCATCACCAGTGCACCATCAGTTTTTTTTTATTATGCTGTTTTGAGTGGTAGTCAACGAAAACAAATCGACAGGCCATTGGAACAGAAAACGGAAGTGAACCAAAAAGATAATAAACTTTGAAATAGAGCAAAGAAAATGGTGTTGGCTTTGACATACTCTGAGGAAAAACAATCGGAATAGAATGCCTCGAATATAATTCTTAGAGTAAATGTCACGTTAGAGTACACGTTAAAAACTCAGGAAGATTTATAGAATAACTGATGATGATGTTTTTAGGCCCTAGCCCAACGGACCTACCTACTTAGCACAACTGACGTGATTTCAGGTAAATTATGACGGTTATTATCTTTGCACCCAGATTATTGTCCTTTAGAGATTATTTTTAATAATAACTCAAAGAAATTTTTAGTATATTTTTTAGTTGGTACAATACAAAATTTTAATTATTGTTTTTTAACAAAATTAGCCTTAGCTTTTTTTAATTCAATTAATACCTTTTACTTCATATCCCTGTGTCAGACAAATAACCATTAAATTGTATATTGAAAACATGATAGTATTCGGTGTAGAAGAAAAGCATTAGCAGAAAAATATTGTGTGTCTTATGCTATAGAATTCTGTGTGCGAGAAGAAATTACAAAAAACGTAAAATCTACATTCTCTCGGACAGCAAAACAGCCATACTAGCTATTAATTCATATCGAAGTTAGTATGGGATTGTGTAAAAATACTTAAGACCCTGGCAAAAACAAATAATGTCACAATAATGTGGGTACCAGGACAATATGGCATAGCAGGAAACGAAGCTGCAGATTACCTAGCAAGGAAAGCAGCGGATACACCCTTCATAGGGCTAAATCCGTTCTGTGAGATTCCCTTGAGCACAGCGAAAATGCAATTAACAGCCTGGGTAGAACGAAAAGCTGAGGATTTTTGGGCCAACGTTCCTGGAATTCGTCAAGCAAAAATGATCATGCCCAAACGCTCGTTCAAGAAAACCAAAACTCTTCTTAGTCCCAATAGGAATCAGGTAAGTATTCTGGCAAGAATAATAGCAGGTCACTGCCAAATAAAGAAACACCTTTTTAAAATCAGTCTAATAGACAACAACTTGTGCAGAATATACGAAATAGAGGAAAAATCTATTGAACACCTGCTCTGTGAATGCGAAGGACTCACTCGCAGCACACTTCGCCAATTTGGAACAGGGTTCCCCGAACAATGGGAGCTACCCAGCATACCATTGAAGAACATCCTGAGTGTTATCATAAAAACAGGTATTCTTAATTACTCGAGCACTAGTTACAATAACTAATAAACACGGGTTATCACAATAAACCCATTTGCGGCTGCGGTGATATAGCGGAGCGATCCCTTCCCAGAAAAGTTTAAATCTCTCTAATCTCTAATTGTGTGTCTACTCCAAGAAACAAAAGGCCTAGATTATCTCCGAAATCAACGAATCCTGAGGAACATCTAACCCCATTTTGGTGGAGTAGAGACTTTAGACTAATTCTTGTATAAAAATATATAACTAGAAATATTTTTATGCAAATTTCTTAAGAGGTATATTATTTCATAGCTTCTAAGTTAGACGTTTATATTTGACTGATGAAAATAAAAATTGCTTCTCTATGTTTTCAACTGATAAGAAAAACTGTTCAAAGTCGTTTAGAATAAAATTCATTTTGAAAGTTATATTTCCAAAACACCTTGACGCCATTATATGGAATAGCAAGCGACTTAACAGGTAGGGGTCAGATATATCAAAAATATTAAATAATAATGTTCTGTTTATTAGAACTATTAATTCCAGTTCACCGTGAGTCTGCAAAATTAAGGTATAATAAATTAATTTCTATAACTTGGGAAAGTCATTTAACCCTTAATTGCTGGAGTAACATTTTGGAATACGTTTTGTAGAAAAATGAATATCAAAAATGTTTTAAGTAGATTATGTTTTGAAATACCTTTACATAATTAGAAAATGATATCCCAATTTGTGGGAGAATTAAATTCCAGTTTAATAATTTAACTTAAACTTTAATAAATCAATGTAATTCTTATTCTGAATTTTACAGCTTCCAAAAGTTTCAATACTTAACACACTAACTTAGGTCTGCGCTTAATGGCTGCTCGAGACGATCTATTTCACTATATGGACAGATGGTTGATGCTGGTTCATCTACAGGGTTGATACAAATTTCTCGCATGCAACTACATTAAACCCAGGTATTACAAAAGTTGAAACGGTTCTTCCTGACGGGTTAAATAAGTGAATACACTAATACACATTAAGAATTCTATATACAACTATGTAAACAAAAATATTTACTTTAACCCTTTTTTTGTACTTTGGCGAATTACAAATTTAGAAATAAAATTGTTTACTTAACTTCTAACTTCTATACGTTATAGTTAGAAAGTTAAGTATACTGCAACCATTTGACTTATAAAAACAGCTTTAAACCGGCACTTGTTACTGTAACATCTCCAATTTCATATATCTACCACGTGCTGGAATCTTAAAGTTGAAAATTTACAATATAATCTTGCTGGATCTTGGCAAATTTCGTACTGAATCTGGTGAATTTCTTTCCTGATGATATCTTACTGAATATGGGGATTTTTGTGCGATTTTTGATCCCGGTTGGGCCCCAATCGAAAAAAAATAAAAATTATTAATACCATAACAGTGTTATTGTTGATGATTGAAAAAATATTAATTTTTTTAGTATAATTTTTATATGAAATAGTAGTAAAGTAGATATCTATTAGGACTCGTATTTCAAAAACTTTAATCAAATTTTAACAGTTTCGTTGAAATTTTTAAGTTAAAATTATAAAATAACCAGTGAAGTATAATTTTATTTTGAAAATAAGTTGTAACAGTTCGGGTTCCCATTTTTAAACTTAATTTATTATTTTGTAATAATATACTTTATTTTCATTGTTAAAAACCCCAAAATTCATAAAACAACAGTGAATGAGTACAATTTAAAAAATATTACAACCCTGCAGAATATAAAAAACAGCTGAGTGATTCATACAATAATGTCCGCTAATAATATTCCATTGTAATCTTTGATTGATCAGTCTTATAGTTGCTTAATCATACTTCCTGTGTTGAGCAAGAACCTAATATAATTGTACATATTGTTAATTGTATGTATGTTATTTATAATATAATACTTTCAAACTATAGGTTAGTCAACCGTGATATTTTATATGCATATTTTTACTTCAATAGTTATTGCTGCACATTTCAAAATTCACTACGCCTAATCAGTTAATTGTTGAAATGCACAATTAAAAATGTTAACCAACAAATATTTAATAGATTAATTTGTTTTAAATTTTTATTAAAATATAATGATATGATATCTATATATAATGGATAAATATATATAATGGGGAAAATAAACTAACAAATGACGTAGAAATTAAATGCGGCGGGCGTCAGCTTTATTTAATGTACCTATCATTCATTATTAGAAAAACACAATGGAAGAATTTATAGTAAACGCTGTTTAAATTAATAATTTACTCTATACCAGGTGTTGCCATTTCTGCAGCTAGTCCAAAAATATCCTCTACTTGAATTTCATCTGATGATTTCAAGTTTTTATAAAATTGGTGGTAACCTGGCAGTTAAAAGTCAAAAAATAAAAAAAAACTTTGTTTTTAATTTTTACTATGCCGATCGACTGAAACAAATTTAAAGATCGACTGGTCAATTGCGATCGATCGTTTGGGCGACCCTGCTCTATACTGATCATACTGTTTTCATAGCAAACACAAAAAACAGAACTATACTGCAATAATTGTTAAATTCTGCAACAATTACGGACTATAAAATTAAATGAAAAAAAATAGGTTGATAGCGATCCACAGATATCCAATAAAGTTTTGTTTGCAGACGTAATAAGCCGAGAATTGATAGAGCAACTTATTTGTGGCTCAACGGAATTTTTCGAAAGATATTAAAATTAATATTAAAAGGATTTGATTGGTGAGCCGGGGAAAACGAACATTAACAAACAAAAAACTCCTATCCTTTTTTTAAAATTAAAACTAGCCTGTAAGACTAACCATTAGTACAATTTTGGCTCTTTTCTTCAGATATCTTTGATCAAACAAGATCCCATATTAGGAACTCTTAAGAGACTCTTAAGAGACACTTTTTAACCTAACATAATTCAAACGATTTCCTTCGTTTAAGTCGTCTAACAAAGACGTGAAACTTCAACATTGACATGTTCAGAAAGACGACTTTTATGGTGTACAGTCATTTTTTTTTATTTCGTATTTGATGAAAGAAGTCCTACGATCTATTTGCATTGCTATCAGCATTGCGAACAAACCATCAGGAGGCATTAACAATGTTTCGCAATGCCTTGTTTTGAACGTTTGGATAGTTTGAAGATGTAGTTTTTCAGCACAACCCCACATTTGAATACCTTATGCCCAGGCGGATTTCAATATTTGATTGTAGATTAAAACTTTGTTATATAAAAATGTAGATGTGTACTCAATTAGTCAAGCGGTGTTCATAAGAATGAAGAAAGTGCTCTGCACTCACATTTTAAACTGAAAACAAAGAACCAAACTTCTAGAAGGATGGAGGAAATTAGAAGTCTTTGAAAAGTAGTGTTACTGAAGAATGCTGATAATCAGTTAAACGGCTAGCTTAACTAATGAACAAGTATTGTTGCGGATAATGAAAAACAAAGTAATTGGAAACATTATCAAATTCACAAAACTTGAACATGTCGACGATATAGCTGTTAGACATATATAGAGAAATATGAACTAATTAAAGTTATTATTTTCAAAGAAAGTATCCTGGTTGAAAAATCTATGTCAGTGGTTCAATACAAGAACCAAAATCTTGTTTAGAGGTTCAGCAGATAAACTTCAAATTGTAATTATTTTAGCTAACATCCGTAACGGATAAAATACAGGTAGCTGAAGATTAATTTAATTTCATTGTAAATAATATTAAATAATATTGTTCTGCCCATATTCATTTCAACAACAACAACTACTGTTAGACTTCCTTACATAACGTGTTTGTTTGAATGTGTGCACATATCAG